>WNGS01164447.1:3744601-3759446 GCA_020271785.1 Procambarus virginalis | reverse complement strand
ACAATCCTGGAGTATGCGGCTCCAGCATGGAGTCCCTATCTAGTCAAGCATAAGACTAAACTGGAAAAGGTTCAAATGGTTTGCCACCAGACTAGTACCCGAGCTGAGAGGTATGAGCTACGAGGAGCGACTGCAGGAATTAAACCTCACTTCGTTGGAAGACAGAAGAGTTAGGGGGGACATGATCACCACATTCAAGATTCTCAGGGGAATCGACAGGGTTGATAAAGACAGGCTGTTTAACACAAGGGGCACACGCACTAGGGGACACAGGTGGAAGCTGAGTGCCCAAATGAGCCACAGAGATATTAGAAAGAACTTTTTTAGTGTCAGTGTGGTTAGACAAATGGAATGCATTAGGAATGCGATGTGGTGGAGGCTGACTCCATACACAGTTTCAATGTAGATATGATAAGCCCATTAGGCTCAGGAAACTGTACACCTGTTGATTGACGGTTGAGAGGCGGGACCAAAGAGCCAGAGCTCAACCCCCGCAAGCACAACTAGGTGAGTAACTAGGTGAGTACACACACACACACACACACACACACACACACACACACACCACACACACACACACACACACACACACACACACACACACACACACACCCAGACACACACACCCAGACACACAGACACACACACACACCACACACACACACACACACACACACACACACACACACACACACACACACACACACACACACACACACACACACACACACCCAGACACACACACCCCACACCCAGACACAGACACACACACAGACACAGTGTGTGTGTGTGTGAGTGGTCTGCGTCCCTTGCAGTCACCGCCTGCAACAGTTTTCACCCCCGGCGGAAATTCCAAGTGACAGATACCGACCTCAAGACATCAATGACGTCAGATTGGTCCAACACCACCTCATAACGACCCAACCATGACTCTGGCATCTCACACGATCACCTCAACCCCCTATTCTCGGTGATTAAGGAGCTTGGGTGAATCGTAGGGCGAGTTGAACCAACTTTCAAATTTCTCTTCTACATGTAATTTACGGGATATTCATGCCCGTGCCACATCCAGCATGGCTCAATCTTTATCATTAAATGTAAATATAAATGTAATTATGTAAACTATGTATACCCGTGTCTTTAGTGTATCATGGTATTCCTGAAGATGCCATATTTTTCTGACGGAACGTCGTACAATTAAATGGAAAGATGAAGTAACTTACTGTTCTTTACCTTCTAGATGGCAAAAAAAGGTATTTACATAGAATGGAAATATCCATAAGTTAACAATGGTCAAAATACCGTTGTGTTTAATTACATGGTGTATTTATACACCTGTATACATAATACATGATGTATTATCACCTGTATACATAATACATGATGTATTATACACCTGTATACATAATACATGGTGTATTATACACCTGTATACATAATACATGGTGTATTATACACCTGTATACATAATACATGGTGTATTATACACCTGTATACATAATACATGATGTATTATACACCTGTATACATAATATATGATGTATTATACACCTGTATACATAATACATGGTGTATTATACACCTGTATACATAATACATGGTGTATTATACACCTGTATACATAATACATGATGTATTATACACCTGTATACATAATACATGGTGTATTATACACCTGTATACATAATACATGATGTATTATACACCTGTATACATATATCATGGTGTATTATACACCTGTATACATAATACATGATGTATTATACACCTGTATACATAATACATGGTGTATTATACACCGGCATACATAAGAGCCAAACTTGAATACTTGATAAAACACATTTGAATTCCCCTTAATGTATCCCCTTTGAATTCACCTTAATGAATTCAAAATAATTTTTTGAATTAAAATTTAAATATATAAAGCCCATGATGATCTTAGTATATTTGTGAGGTTCAAAAGTTCATAATGTAATAACGTTCAAAAGTTCACAGTATAGCAACGTTCAAAAGTTCATAACGAAGCAACGTTGAAAAGTTGAGAGTGTACTTACATCGACGCCATTCCACATGTAGTGCATGCATCATGGTGGGATTGTTCATATGTTCAGCCATGACGCTCATCCAGTGAACAAGGCCTTGTGGTGCCGCCTGTTGAGTCGTGGGCGGCGAGGAACCGCCCGCGCCGCCGCGACCCCCGCCCCTTTGTTGTGTGAACCTTCCCCACCTGGAGGCCACACCAACGCCGCCTGCAATACGTACAAAACACGAACGGTTAGTTAAGAGCAAACATATAAACAGCTATACTCAACGGTTGAGAGGCGGGACCGGAGAGCCGAAGCTCAACCCCGCGCCAGCACAACTAGGTGAGTAATTGTCACAGCAATGTGCATATTATTATAAGAAAATCAATTATTTTTTTAATATTACAAGGTTAGCTGGCTGCCAGCAAAAAAAATCATCGTGGGGGTCTCAATATGATCCTCCACGCTGTTCTCTTTTCAATTGTGGCGACTCTGACTAGCCTATGTTCATCCCGGACCCCAGACCATCCCTCCTGTCAATTTGGGTGAGCCTAACCCCAAGCATCTGTCCTCCAACTTTGGACATTCTATTTTATAGTATTGATTTATGTACACAAAATAGAAGCTCTCTTCGGGAATCTTAGAATACCTCTCGTATTCATCCTCAGATATATAAGGAAATTACCGTCAGATTAAAAGCTAACCGGCAAAACGAAGAAACTTAAACTGAACAGGATTTAAAATATAATGAATACCAACAAAAATTACACTAACTACACTAATTAACAAAACACAATATGCAACTTACATAAACTTATTAAAGTATGAGTTGATAATATTCTGCAGCGACAACAAAGACTAATTCGAAATTACAATTAAAAATGAAAAGATTACATCAACTTATGCAAAAACAAAAATTATAACAAATTATAGATTAAAAATTACACAGATTATAGAAAAAACACAAATATTAGACAATAACAAGCAACAAATATTATGATCAATAGGTCAACTAGACAGATAAAATTATAAAACCAGTCGTCAATCAAAAATTTAATAAGCACCAAAGACACAATGAGGGGAAACTAAAATATATAATGAAGCAAACAATATATTAAGTGGAGTACCATTCGTATTAAACATGATCATGACACAGTAAGCATAGGCCCATAGACACCTGTGGAGCCGGGAGGAGTGAGAGGGGCAGAGACTAAGGCAAGAGAAGGGTGAGAGGGGGCGAAGACTAAGGCAATAGAGGAGTAAGAGGGAAGGAAATTAGAAATGGTGCTAGAGGAGCTGGCGCACCGACTAGCACCGAACAAGACCCCACTTTCTACTCTGCCACTTTGAGGCGCCAACGGAAGAGGTCTACTTGCGGGAGAAGGGGTAATGTGTGTCCCAAAGTGGTGGTGTCAGACACACCTGGTTTCACAGGGGTGGCGGTGTCAAGTCGATCTGGTGTCATAAACAAACCAACCAGCCGTGAAGCCAGATCAAAATGATATGCGATTTTTGCTACAATATGACATTTAACGAGCCAAATTCCCAAACACCCAGGAAGAAAATGTATTCTTTACTCCAGAAATTAATAAAGCTCAATATCCTTCAGCCTACGAATGGAGTTGTTAAAGCCATTTTGATGCTCTGCTGTCAATTAGACAGCCGGAGAGACAGCGAAATGCTATTTATAATTAACTCTTTAATATTCTTCCCGCTAGAACACAGATCAGGAATATTTCCTTAACAAATCCACAAGGGCCGTGACGAGGATTCGAACCTACGTCCGAGAGCATCCCAGACGCTGCCTTAATTGACTGAGCTATGACATGGTCAAAAAGAATTGAAACCAGAAGTTCTACTGAACTTACTTGGATCCTGCAGCCTCTCCGAGACACAAACCAGGGTTTTACACAACTCCCCCCATGCACCCGAGCTATGTCAATAGGCCGTTTATACCTCTTCGCTCTTACTTCATTACACTTTCATTTCAGCCCTTGGGGATTTGTTCATTTGATCCATCACGCTATTGTGATTTCTCTGTGTAATATTTCCTGGTCTCATGTGAATAATATATGCCACTTTCTCTCCCAATATTCGTATATAGACCTAGTCAACCACAGACCTAGCCGTCCACCTCCTAGCCGACCTAGCCGACCACCTCCTAGCCGACCTAGCCGACCACCTTCTAGCCGACCCGCACCTACCCCTCCTCCTCCAGGAACAGTCATCCTTGGGGCTCCGAGAAACGAGTCTTCTTGAACTTCGACATTTCCTCGGCTCAACTGGGCGGCCAAAACAACAGTTTTCACAGCATAACAAAACAATAATTTTCGCTCGCACCAATTTTAGTCTAAAAAACTCAATTGTAAATTAAACAGTAACTAGAAACAATAAACAATCAATTCACCCATACAATCCGTCAAAAGAACAATCTCTAAGCACCAGGGATTAACACCCGACAAAAACTGGTTTAATAGCCATCTCGCTGCTACAAGGAGACGATGCATATAGAAATCGTCCCAAACGAGGAAGACTTCGTCTGGGGGACAGTCTCCAAGATACGCATTTATCCCGTCTATTGTCTTAGACCTCTTGACGGGAGACTTGCCCACACTCCGGAAGCTGCGGGATTGAACGACGTCACGCAAGGCAACCGACGTCTCTAGGCTGCTGGGGGGGGGGGACAGAGGGCGGGTCCGGGCCCTATATATATATGGGGGAGGATTCGAACCTGTACACTGTGAACTGTTAAGCAATAGTACTTGAAAGTACATTAATACTCCTTTTCAGGTGTCGCTTAAAATCTAAAGATATATTCCCGTCTATAATGAGTACATTTAGCGCCTATAATGAGAACATTTAGCGCCTATAATGAGAACATTTACCGCATATAATGAGAATATTTAGCGCCTATAATGAGAACATTCAGCGCCTATAATGAGGACATTCAGCGCCTATAATGAGAACATTCAGCGCCTATAATGAGAACATTCAGCGCCTATAATGAGAACATTCAGCGCCTATAATGAGAACATTCAGCGCCTATAATGAGAACATTCAGCGCCTATAATGAGAACATTCAGCGCCTATAATGAGAACACTTAGCGCCTATAATGAGGACATTCAGCGCCTATAATGAGAACATTCAGCGCCTATAATGAGAACATTTACCGCATATAATGAGAACATTCAGCGCCTATAATGAGAACATTTAGCACCTACAATGAGAACATTTACCGCATATAATGAGAATATTTAGCACCTATAATGAGAACATTTACCGCATATAATGAGAATATTTAGCACCTATAATGAGAACATTTACCGCATATAATGAGAATATTTAGCACCTATAATGAGAACATTTACCGCATATAATGAGAACATTTACCGCATATAATGAGAACATTCAGCGCCTATAATGAGAACATTTAGCACCTATAATGAGAACACTTAGCACCTATAATGAGAACATTTACCGCATATAATGAGAATATTTAGCACCTATAATGAGAACATTTACCACATATAATGAGAACATTTACCGCCTATATTGAGAACATTTAGCACCTATAATGAGAACACTTAGCACCTATAATGAGAACACTTAGCGCCTATAATGAGAACATTCAGCGCCTATAATGAGAACATTCAGCGCATATAATGAGAACATTTAGCGCCTATAATGAGAACATTCAGCGCCTATAATGAGAACATTCAGCGCCTATAATGAGAACATTCAGCGCCTATAATGAGAACATTCAGCGCCTATAATGAGAACATTCAGCGCCTATAATGAGAACATTCAGCGCCTATAATGAGAACATTTAACGCCTCCGCGCTGAAAATTTTGTTGCAAGACAAGAGCGGAATTTTGTTGCTGACCTCCACGACAAAAGGTTGAGAAAAAGCTACCTGAATGCACTGTGAATGAGTGCAACAACGCCCAGCCGATGGACTGAGTGGCAAGTGCGGAGCAACAGACATTGCAATTGCAATTCACGTCGTGTGCAACCTTGATAATGAAAAATATGCCGAATCACCGCAGGTTAATCTACCTTCATTCTCTTTATAATTAAACACCAAACACGGGCCGCAGATCCTCCCGTTAACAGGCGTTAATGTACGTATTTCAGATCAAACTAAGCACCGTTAACGGTAACCCAGTGACCAAATGTTAAACAGGATCGATCGCGTTATACTATGTAAATAGGATTACCAGTGATAGCCAGCTGGATCCAGAGGTGGTCGAGGCCTGATGACAGTGCTATGTGCTGGATGGTAGCGAGGGTCAAGTCTGCGGTATTTAGCAAGGAGAGGACGACCTTTTAGGTCCTCGGCGCCTCTACAGGGCCTCTCAAGGCGACTCTGGATTGTCAATTGCTTTCCGTAGGCGGAAAGTTGATTGTGGAGCGTTGAAATGTTCACTGTGGCAGTGCGCACCTCTTCTGTTTCTCTGCGCTCTTGTGCTGTTCAGTTGTACCACGCTCCTGTACCACGTTCCTGTACCGGGCATTTGTACCACGCTCTTCCATAACTTAAAACAATTCTTCGTTTCGACCAGAAAACAAGACAATATTTCTTTCCTTAGGACGCATTGTTATATTCACACGTTTTGTTAACCAGACCACACACTAGAAGGTGAAGGGACGACGACGTTTCGGTCCGTCCTGGACCATTCTCAAGTCGATAAAGTTTCACTTTAAATGCAACTTTACGTTCTACTTTCCAAATATTCTAGTTCAACAATTTTCATACTTAAGTCCAATTTAAAAAGTCCCACATTCCTGGTTGCCATTCAGCCAACAGCGTCGTTAAAAGGCCAAACCTGACAACCTGAGAGAATGCCAAAATCACTCGACTGTTTATATACACAAGGTGGAGATTCGCTTGTCACTTTATTCCTAGAATTTTCATGCTAATCACTAGTCAGAAGATGGATTACCTGTCACTTGGGGCTGAAGACTTGAGGGGTCAGTAAATCGTCTGCTAAGACTTAATACAAGAAAAGGCTTTTCTGACGACTCAAAGTCTTGATAATATTTGTTTAAATAATGCATGACGAGAACATTTTTAAGTCCTCTTTCTATTAGTACTCTGATTAGTACAGGGGCTCGGGATTCGTAGTCCTAAGGTTCCGGGTTCGATTCCCGGTGGAGGCGGAAACAAATGGGCAGAGTTTCTTTCACCCTGATGCCTCTGTTCATCTAGCAGTAAATAGGTACCTGGGAGTTAAACAGCTGCTACGGGCTGCTTCCTGGGGGTGGAGGCCTGGTCGAGGACCGGGCCGCGGGGACACTAAAAAGCCCCGAAATCATCTCAAGATAACCGTCAGCCGGCCTTAATTACAGCTAAATTACTCCACAACTTCCTTACACAGGTCTTAAGTGAAGGAAATTCTTACATTGATTTTAAAGACACGTTTCTAACGGGAATGATGGTCAGGACGGACACTTAAGAACCCATTATATATGGTTCTGGCTTCATGACTATTCTATATTATAGCATCTATACAAAGCCTGTATACACCGACACTAATTAGAAATAGACGAAACACAATATTTTCGAGTACAAGCTCGAGTACAAGCCCAAATTCAAGGTCAAATACAAGCTCGAGTACAAGTCTTTCTTTTCACAGCATTAGGGATTGTTTCTGCTTTTTTCTAATGCTTAGTAAAATTGGGCAAATCCTTAATCTGATTAAAAGGAATAAAGTTAATTTATAATTAACGCGATCAGTATTTTTGACATGACCTTATATGCTCTAAAAGTTATATGTATGTAACTAAATGTTCAGTTATATACATTATATCCATGAACAAATCCACAAGGGCCATGACGAGGATTCGAACCTACGTCCGAGAGCATCCCAGACGCTGTCTTAATCGACTGAGCTAAGACATGGAAAAAGAATTGCAACCAGAAATTCTACTGAATTTACTTGGATCCTGCAGCCTCTCCGAGACACAAACCAGGATTTTACACAATTCACCTATGCACTCGAGCTATATCAATAGGCCGTTCTACCTCTTAATATCCACGTTGCAATGAAAGAATTATGCAACAGGCACGGATGTTGAACACTTAACACATGTGTTAAATTATGCAACTGGCAGCAAAATCGTGTACGTGACGAAGATGTTAAACTATGCAACAGGCAACAAGGTTGCAAACTCAACGCAGGTGCTGAAGACATTCAGCGCGAGTTCCCCTTGAGACCTACAGGTGTCAAACTCACATCGTGAGAGCATGCGCAAGGAGCGTAAGTGCCGCATTAACCTCTGGTGACTGCCCTCAACTCCTAAAGGTGAAATATCAATTCTAATCGGGTACTCCTTGGTGACAAGTCCGCCTGGTACCTGGGAGATAGACAGCTGCTACGGGTTGCTTCCTGGGAGATCGTAACAAAAACTAAGCTTGGTCAAGGACCGGGCCACGGGGACGCTAAATCCCGAAATCATCTCAAGATAATCTCCTTGATACACATATCGAGATCACAAAGACTTTATGTGCCAATCTTTCCAGACTTAAAGCTTTATCATTCATTCTATACAACGAAACATCTTTAGAAAATTAGCTTTAGAATTTAGATTTTATTTTGTGTGAGCTAAATATATATTGAAATTAGCCAGAAACTACATCTATATATGCAATTAATCCTGCATGGATGTGTGCACTTACGCAGGCAATAAAACATGATCAATCATGTTATGTTGGATGGAAGTTAGCATCGAACTCAAGACAAAAAACTCACATATTAGAAGAGTGGCAGTGCATGGATCCATCTTGTTCATCATTCACACACAAATTTGCATATAATAATATACATACCCAGTGAATAATAACAAGTACGTGATTGATTGATTGATTGATGGAGACTAGGCGGCACGGGCATGAATAACCCGTAAGTGGTAGATTTTTTGTAGTGAATGTGATCTTTGGTCGTGAAGAATGTACATGATGTACACTTTTTAGTTAAATGTACACTTAAAGAGTCGAGGGAGTGTAGGTTGAGGCAAAGGGGGAACTAAAGCATAGGGTATAGGGTTATTTAACAAAGGGTAAGGGGATAGGTTGAAGGGGGTTGTAGGGCAAATCAAACATTGGGTAAGGCATTGGGTAAGGCATTGGGTAAAACTCTCGTGGATTTGGAGACCTCAATAGAGACGCCATTTTCTGGTGATAGTTTGCGTGGTCTGGGTCTAAGTGTAGGCAAGGAAGCAAAATCGCCATTCTACATTTTTAAACCTTGTCTTTTTTTCTCTTATAAGTATGGCTTCCAGGGTCATCTACATTGGTTAGTGGTGGATTCTAGAGAGTATGAGATGATTGGGCATATCATTATGAAAGATATAATGATATGCCCAGCCATATGCCTTTATTTCGTATCAGTTTAAACATATCAGCATTAGCGATCAATATTATTATTATTGATATCATAAACATTATTATTTATACTGTTATATATTAATGTGATAAGGCTCTGAGAGATATATATGTCCCCAAGATACCATCAGCCTTAACTAATGTGTCAAGCAAGAGACAAACAGCCATATTATAATATGATGGCTGTTGTATATTATATAATATGGCGTCTCCTAGTCACCAAACAACCCCCCCCCCNTATAACTACCCAACACCAGTGGGTATAACTACCCCACCAGTGGGTATAACTACCCAACACCAGTGGGTGGAACTACCCAACACCAGTGGGTATAACTACCCACACCAGTGGGTATAACTACCCAACACCAGTGGGTATAACTACCCAACACCAGTGGGTATAACTACCCACACCAGTGGGTATAACTACCCAACACCAGTGGGTGGAACTACCCAACACCAGTGGGTATAACTACCCACACCAGTGGGTATAACTACCCACACCAGTGGGTATAACTACCCAACACCAGTGGGTGGAACTACCCAACACCAGTGGGTATAACTACCCACACCAGTGGGTATAACTACCCAACACCAGTGGGTATAACTACCCAACACCAGTGGGTATAACTACCCACACCAGTGGGTATAACTACCCAACACCAGTGGGTGGAACTACCCAACACCAGTGGGTGGAACTACCAGTGTGTTTATCATTAACAACCTACGAGGCAGCCTTTAAGCTCAACTATAGTCTGAAAGCTGCATTGCGTTACCAAGCATTAGTATCTACAAGTGGTATCTACATTGGTATCTATCTATCTACAAGTAATGGTAGATAGCTCTCTGTTATTGAAAACCACATCTACCATCTCCAGAAGCTTCAGAATCTCCTAAAATGTCTCAAGAATCTCCTAAAAAGTCTCGATAATTTCCCAAAGAGCTTCAAGAATCTCCCAAAGAGCCTCAAGAATCTCCCCAAAAGCCTCAAGAATCTCCCCAAAAGCCTCAAGAATCTCCCAAAAGCTTCAAGAATCTCCCAAAGAGCCTCAAGAATCTCCTAAAGAGCCTCAAGAATCTCCTAAAAAGTAGAGGTAGAAGATACCTTGCAATCTTGCAATCCACCTGGAAGCCCCCCGAGGCGTCTCAACCCCGCAACAAGCGCTAACTGTAACCCTGTAACCCGTACAGCGACCACCAGGCATCACTCCTCAGTCATCAAGTGACGACAGACCACCTCCCAGACCACATATGATTAGCATGATAATGTATTTAAGATTGACCAAAAGAAAGGCAGTGAAAAAGTGGCCTCACAGGTGATGCCGCGCGTGCCCCACCTCTGGCTCCAGTCTGGTAACTGTTCCTTCAAGTTTTTGTCCACCCAGTTGGCTTCGGACATCAGGTGGTCGGTGTTGAAAATGGCTGTTTTCTTGCCTGCCTGCTCTCCCTTCTCAGCCACTGGCCCTCCCTCCCTATTCCACACCTCCGCCAGCACATATTTGCAGATCTTTGACCTCGCCAGAGCTTAAAAACGTGTGAGGGTGCTACGGGGTGGTGGCGGAGTAGCAGATTGGGATCCTAGTGCCTACAGCGCTAGCGTCAAGCAAGTGCAGGTTTCGACTCCCGCTGGCGATAACGAGATACTCTCACCGTACTGTCGCCTTCTCATGCCGTTATCCTGCTCCCTAACTCTTCACGACCAAAGATCACATTCACTCCAACAAAATCTACCACTCACGGGTTATTCATGCCCGTGCCACCTCTTGGCTGGCTTAATCTTAATCAATCAATCAATACCTCATAATCTTGTCTCAGACACTCATTGGGCCTCATACAGACTAATCAGAGCACCTCATAAATACATAATTATACATACAATGTGCATTGTAGTTTGAAACAATTTTGAAAGTAGTTTGAAAGGCGGGGTCCAAGAGCTAATAGCTCGATTCTGCAGACACAATGACTACAAATAGTGAACACACACCACACACACACACACACACACACACACACACACACACACACACACACACACACACACACACACAAAATGATGTAGTGGAAACCTTCTATAACTCTCCAGTTGTCAATCGTTTCATTTACACACGCATTTGAAACACACATGTACACACGTTAGGTGTAGGGGTGGTGGTGTAGGGGTGCTGGTGTAGGGCAGGAGGTGTAGTGGTACACATACCACTCTTGTGTAGTAGTGTATTGTGAAGACTAATAATAAACAGAAGCTCCCCTGTAACTCTGAATATCTCCATTGGTCAAGCAATTATGTATTGGTGATAAGACCTACCATTAATGTATAATGACTTACTGTAAATATATAGCTCTTGAAATAGCACTTTCTCTGTAACTAGCCGACATTGTAACTACAAGGTGTGAAGGATAGATGAAATTGTTTATGTAATAATCTAAGATGAGGTGTGATATCCTTTTGTGCCCTCTGTAATGCTTTTTGCGCTACCGCTCACAGGATGAGTATGGGGTGCACAATAAACTAGCCAACAATCAAAACATCTTGTGTTGATCAAACCATCTCACACTCATACAGAAATCTTCCAAGATTCAGTGATGTAGAAAACAGTTTTTTTTTATTGCGCAATTTAGTCTTTAATTCTGTTAAAATTTACATTCAAATTACACCCGAAAAATAGTTGACATAAAAATGTCTTCCATAAACATCGCTTCTAACGGATTAAAAAAAACCTTGCATGGTCCTTTTTTTTACATATAAGAACAAGCGAACAAAATAATGCTAACCAGACCACACACTAGAAGGTGAAGGGACGACGACGTTTCGGTCCGTCCTGGACCATTCTCAAGTCGATTGTGAATGGTCCAGGACGGACCGAAACGTCGTCGTCCCTTCACCTTCTAGTGTGTGGTCTGGTCAACATACTTTAGCCACGTTATTGTGACTCATCGCCTGCAAAATAATGCTACATATCTCTCAATATGTCATGTCTAAGACTTATAGACGGATATGTAGCATATTCATTTTTTCATATATTTGGAGCAGTCATTTGCATGTCTTACTGCCAGGGTGCAACTATGCACCTCATCCTCCTATTTTGGTAGTACTTATAGTACCGATGAGGACCATAGTACATATACCGACGTACAACGACATTAGAACGTAGAAATGTGTACTATTGAGTTGGATAAACTGGAAAAGGATTTTTTTACTTGTGTTGCTTTGACAAACTAACCTATCCTAACGTCACTAGGCCTAATGCACTATATCTGAGGCCAGATATAGCATATATGTGAACTATACTAGTACTTAAAATATTTAAGTTTGTTTTAGCTTTATTTATTTACAAGAATTTCTTATTAGTCATATACTACTATCTAAAAGCTAAGAATGTACAAATTCTGACTATTCACGATTGTCACAATAGGTGCTATTTATATATGAGGATGGATTGAACAATTGGGATTTTATTGTCACAAATAGCACCAGCAACGCTCCCAACAGACGTACAAGAGACGTAGGAGCTGTTCCTTGACGCCTGAAGTAATCTGCTCGCGCTTGAGAAAATCTGAGCTTGAACTCTGTCTCTCTCTTCCTCCAGTACTCTTGTAATTATTGAATTAAATAACCCTTATTATCTTTACTGCTAAGCCCTCGCCTGGAGCCTCGTGAACCCCCACTACACGCTCCACGGAGACAGTTATTGCTGTGTTAATTGATTTATTGCAAGACTTTACATCTTTTTGCTTATATCTTTATGGGCCTAGGGATAGGTAGCGGGGAATGCGCTCCATATCTCTAGCTCGCCCTTGTGTTCTAATTGAACACAGAACACCACATAATCACCGGTTCGGTGGCTTTACAACCTCCTCCTCGACCCCTATTAACGTCTCTCTCCAGAAATATACAGCATATATGTATATTTTTCCCTGGGATTACAGATTAATTTCCAACGTTGCAGAATAACTCACAGGAAATACATTAAATTTAATACATCACTTAACCAATTTGAGCTTCCTTATAATGGGAAAATTGGGGGGAGGGGGCTATCATAACGAGGATAGCACAATAGTTTCCCTAATCCACCATAGTTTACGAGCGGTGGTTGAGCACAGTGCCAAGGTAGGTATACCTGAAGGGAAAGTATACAGGGGAAAGCGCCAAGCCATTACGCCTATATAGCACTGGGAAGGGGTCAGGATAAGGATTTGGGATGGGACGGGGGGAAAGGAATGGTGCCTAACCACTTGTGGACGGTCGGGGATTGAACACCGACCTGCATGAAGCGAGACCGTCGCTCTACCGTCCAGCCCAAGTGATTGGGTGTATACATGGAAGAGCATGGCCAAGCTTGTCGAAGTAAGAGCCAAGCTTGTCGTAGTAAGAGCCAAGCTTGTCGTAGTAAGAGCCAAGCTTGTCGTTGTAAGAGCCAAGCTTGTCGTAGTTAGAGCCAAGCTTGTCGTTGTAAGATCCAAGCTTGTCGTTGTAAGAGCCAAGCTTGTCGTAGTAAGAGCCAAGCTTGTCGTTGTAAGAGCCAAGCTTGTCGTTGTAAGAGCCAAGCTTGTCGTAGTAAGAGCCAAGCTTGTCGTAGTAAGAGCCAAGCTTGTCGTAGTAAGAGCCAAGCTTGTCGTAGTAAGACCAAGCTTGTCGTTGTAAGAGGCAAGCTTGTCGTAGTAAGAGCCAAGCTTGTCGTAGTAAGAGCCAAGCTTGTCGTAGTAAGAGCCAAGCTTGTCGTAGTAAGAGCCAAGCTTGTCGTAGTAAGAGCCAAGCTTGTCGTAGTAAGAGCCAAGCTTGTCGTAGTAAGAGCCAAGCTTGTCGAAGCAAGAGCCAAGCTTGTCGTAGTAAGAGCCAAGCTTGTCGAAGCAAGAGCCAAGCTTGTCGTAGTAAGAGCCAAGCTTGTCGTAGTAAGAGGCAAGCTTGTCGAAGTAAGAGCCAAGCTTGTCGTAGTAAGAGCCAAGCTTGTCGTAGTAAGAGCCAAGCTTCTCGTAGTAAGAGCCAAGCTTGTCGTAGTAAGAGCCAAGCTTGTCGTAGTAAGAGCCAAGCTTATCGAAGAAAGAGCCAAGCTTGTCGCAGTAAGAGCCAAGCTTGTCGTAGTAAGAGCCTAGCTTATCGAAGTAAGAGCCAAGCTTGTCAAAGTAAGAGCCAAGCTTGTCAAAGTAAGAGCCAAGCTTGTCGTAGCAAGAGCCAAGCATGTCGTAGTAAGAGCCAAGCTTGTCGTAGTAAGAGCCAAGCTTGTCGTAGTAAGAGCCAAGCTTGTCGTTGTAAGAGCCAAGCTTGTCGTTGTAAGAGCCAAGTTTGTCGTAGTAAGAGCCAAGCTTGTCGTAGTAAGAGCCAAGCTTGTCGTAGTAAGAGCCAAGCTTGCTGTACTACACGCCAATTTGAGCAACAAATCACATATTAGCCTCAAAGAAGCATTATATAGTTACGTTCCATTGTTACATCAACGGCCCAA
>WNGS01164447.1:3672623-3682665 GCA_020271785.1 Procambarus virginalis | reverse complement strand
ACAAGTCCAGGTCCTTTGGAACAAGTCCAGGTCCTTTGGAACACGTCAGGTCCTTTGGAACAAGTCCAGGTCCTTTGGAACAATCCAGGTCATTTGGAACAAGTCCAGGTCCTTTGGAATAAGTCCAGGTCCTTTGGAACAAGTCCAGGTCATTTGAACATTCCAGGTCTTTGAAACAAGTCCAGATCCTTTGGTATAGTCCAGGTTCTTGGAACAAGTCCAGTCCTTTGGAACACGTCCAGGTCCTTTGGAACAAGTCCAGGTCATTTGGAACAAGTCCAGGTCCTTTGGAACAAGTCCAGATCCTTTGGAACATTCCAGAAAATACCTGAGAAGTCCATGTATTCCAGAACTTGGATTGTAGATCACTGTTACCTACATGGAGGATATCTGTTCCCTGTTATCCTGGAAGATATCCTTCTCCCCTTGTTGAGGATAACGTCCTCCTTCCTGTAGGATATATAAATAATTGTTCAAGACATTCGTCTTGAGCCCAATCAGTTCGGAATAATCTGTAGGAGAAAAGTCAGTTGTTTACACCAGACGTTGACGTTAAAGCAGAGTTCATCTCCTCCTCACACCAGTTGTCATTCCATTAGAGGAGATCCATTGGATCTCCTCTAATGGAATGACATTAGAGAATGGCATTAGAGGATGGTAATGAATGACCATTACTAAGCTCGAGATCAACTTTCCAAGCCTCTACCAGCTGTGCGGTGCATTAGTTACCACATCCTGGAATATACAATTCACAGAAAGTGTGAATTTCGAGAGTAGGCCTTTGGTGGAGGTCAGAACAGCCTAGTCCTTGGAATATATAGGAGGGCTTCAGAGGAAGAACAGAAGAGCTTCAGGGGAATGGACAGGAGAGCTTCAGGGGGAATGGACGAGATGAACTGGGAATCCACAGATGTGTCAAGGGTTACCTTGAGGTGCTTCCGGGGCTTAGCGTCCCCCGCGGCCCGGTCGTCGACCAGGCCTCCTGGTTGCTGACTGATCAACCTGGCTGTTGGACGCGGCTGCTCGCAGCCTGACTTATGAGTCACAGCCTGGTTGATCACTCCTTCCAGGGTATGGAAGGAGTGTGAAGGGATGCCATTCACCAAGACCCAGCAGCAGCAGCAGCAGCAGCAGCTGTGTGTCAGCAGGACCCGGCAGCTGTGTGTCAGCAGGACTAGGCAGCTGTGTGTCAGCAGGACTAGGCAGCTGTGTCAGCAGGAGTCAGGAGCGGGCGTGGTGAAGAGATGGCGTGGTCAGGGCGGCGTTAGCAAGCGTCCCCAGTAAAGCCACTGAAGCGTGGCTGCCATAAAGGCAGATAGTGTCTGCCACGCTGCGCTCAAGGGCTCTGGCCTACTCCTCCTGCTGCTGCTGCTCCTGCTGCTGCTGCTCTTCCTCCTGCATCAGCCGGCCTCAACAGTTCAGCTGTGCCCTTGACTGCTGACGTTGGGACCCTTGTGTGCCCTTCTGCCTCGCAGGTCGTAATAACAGGTAATGACTAGGTAGAGAAGCTTTAAGCGGATGGCTGATTCTCCAGAAGTTTTCTGGTTTTTAGGGAAATTGGTTTTAGTTTTTGATTATGTAAAGTGGATTTAGTGGCGTAGCTAATGTGGGAGTAATTATGGAGGTCCGCAACTCGTAAAAATGGCCAGGTTAAGATATATGGATCTATATTTTGCCTAAAAGCATTGGCCCCTTTGCATGTATTCAGAGAGTGGGCATCATATCAGCTTTTCCTAATACCACCAGAGGTATGTTCTGCCTCTCTTCCTCCTTTTCTCTGTTTCCCTAAAACCCTTCCCCTTCAACCTGACCCGTTACAACCAAGCCAATCTCACCCCTATTTTGGGGATAAATACAAATTGCTACTCTCATACCTCTAGGCACATATCAGGGACTCTTGAGAGCTCTATAGCATGAAGAGCTATTAATCCTCGCTCTTATGGCTGCCACGACAACCGTTTCGGGCCCGTGAAGCGTGAGAGAGAAGAACAGAGATAAGATTAAGGTTATTTAGGAGACAAACTTTAGAGAGCTTTTTTTTTACCATTTTCTCCGACTTTCAAGAATGTCTTGTAACGAATATCTTGGTCCCAATTGGCAGTTTAAGGTTGCAGCCAGTAAAGTAGCATTCTTGTGTTTACCTTTGATGCTTGTGGTCAAGCTTGAGGCGCTGTTCTGAAGCTTGGCCACGCTTGCTGTCAAGCTTGTGATGATTGTCAAACTGGAACTCAAGAGATGAATTCATCCGCCAAAGTGACTGTCTAGAAGCGTTAGGGACTAATCTTTCTCAACCTATTTTCAAGCTTTAAATTGATGAGATTTCGAGCTTGCCTGAACGCTGAAGCTTTGCAAGCTCATCTGCAGAACTGAAGGAGCTATTGAGCACTAGTCATGAGGAAGTGTAATGAGAATTATGAGTGGTAATGGTGATTGACAGCACTGGTGGTGATGAGGGGATGCCTCTCAACTGTCAATCAACTGGTGTACAGGGTCCTGAGCCTACTGGGCTCTATCATATTTACATTTGAAACCGTGTATGGAGTCAGCCTCCACCGCATCACTGCCTAATGCATTCCACCTGTAACTACTCTGACACTGAAAAAGTTCTTTTAACGTCCCTGTGTGTGTGTGTTTATTCACCTAGTTGTGTTTGCGGGGGTTGAGCTCTGCTCTTTCGGCCCGCTTCTCAACTGTATATCAACTGTTTACTAACTACTTTTTTTTTCTTTCCCCCCATCTCCCACACCACACACATACACACACACCAGGAAGCAGCCCGTGACAGCTGACTAACTCCCAGGTACCTATTTACTGCTAGGTAACCTATTTAACCTAGGTACCTATTTACTGCCAGGGGCACTCAGGGTGAAAGAAACTTTGCCCATTTGTGTCTGCCTCGTGAGGGAATCGAACCCGCACCACAGAATTACAAGTACTGCGCGCTATTCACCAGGCTACGAGGCCCCTGGTGTGCATGTATGTATGTGTGTGTGTACTCACCTTCTTGTACTCACCTAGTTGTGCTTGCGGGGTTTGAGCTCTGGCTCTTTGGTCCCGCCTCTCAACCGTCAATCAACAGGTGTACAGTTTCCTGAGCCTAATGGGCTCTATCATATCTACACTTGAAACTGTGTATGGAGTCAGCCTCCACCACATCACTTCCTAATGCATTCCATTTGTCAACCACTCTGACACTAAAAAAGTTCTTTCTAATATCTCTGTGGCTCATTTGGGCACTCAGTTTCCACCTGTGTCCCCTAGTGCGTGTGCCCCTTGTGTTAAACAGCCTGTCTTTATCACCCTGTCGATTCCCTGAGAATCTTGAATGTGGTGATCATGTCCCCCCTAACTCTTCTGTCTTCCAACGAAGTGAGGTTTAAATTCCTGCAGTCGCTCCTCGTAGCTCATACCTCTCAGCTCGGGTACTAGTCTGGTGGCAAACCTTTGAACCTTTTCCAGTTTAGTCTTAGCTTGACTAGACAGGACTCCATGCTGGAGCCGCATACTCCAGATGCTTATGCTGATGACCAGTAGTGTGGACATATGTCCTTGGTCTGACATATGTGGTATATAATGTTCTGAAGATTCCTTACACAAGTTTCTAAAGGCCGTTCTTATGTTAGCCAACCTGGCATATGCTGCTGATGTTATCCTCTTGATATGAGCTTCAGGGGACAGGTCTGGCGTGATATCAACCCCCAGGTCTTTCTCTCTCTCTGACTCTTGAAGTATGTCATCTCCCAAATGGTACCTTGTATCTGGTCTCCTGCTTCCTACCCCTATCTTCATTACATTACATTTGCTTACGTTAAACTCTAACAGCCATTTGTTCGACCATTCCTGCAGCTTGTCCAGGTCTTCTTGAAGTCTCAAGCTGTCCTCCTCTGTCTTAATCCTTCTCATAATTTTGGCGTCGTCAGCAAACATTGAGAGGAATGAGTCTATACCTCTGGGAGATCATTTACGTATATCAGAAACAGGATAGGTCCAAGTACAGAGCCCTGTGGGACTCCACTGGTGACTTCACGCCAGTGAAGTGTGTGTGTCAGTGGCGTGAAGTCACGCCACTGTGTGTGTGTGTGTGTGTGTTGTGTGTGTGTGTGTGTGTGTGTGTGTGTGTGTGTGTGTGTGTGTGTGTGTGTGTGTGTGTGAAGATCATTTCTAATAGTGTTAAGTGATGAGAGGATATCGATGATTGGTGATGACCGGATATAATGGTGATATTGATGATCATAATCGGGACAGTGGTGGTTAGGGAATAATAATGGGGAATTAGCGATATTGATGACACAAGGTCATAACGCTGAGCGACAATTGATGCTGAAATTACGCTTTTATGATGTATGATGATAAACACGGGTGATAATGACGATATGTCATTATAAAAACATATAGTGATGAGAGAATGAAAGATGATGATATCAAGCGATATGGTGATGGTTTGTCATCATAATGTTCACAATGATGAAGGACCATCAGTGATAACAGGTGGTAGTTATCACAATGACCTGTGACCTCTGACCTCCACAAACCAACATGGATTTAGAGCGGGAAGATCATGCCTCTCACAGCTACTTGACCACTACGACAAAATCAATGAGGCATTAGAAGAAAAACAGAATGCAGATGTTGTATACACAGACTTTGCAAAGGCATTCGATAAATGTAACCGTGGAGTGATAGCACACAAAATGAGGTCATTGGGAATAACTGGTAAAGTAGGACGCTGGAGTAGAACTCCCAGAACCCCATCAAGCAGGTATACTCATTTTTCTGTCGAACAGAACACAAGAGTACCAGTCAACCATATAAAATCGAGTCCAAGCGCAGTTAAAAGCTCTGTACCTCAGGGTACAGTCCTTGCACCACTGCTTTTCCTTATTCTCATATTAGATATAGACAAAAATACAAGTCACATATTCGTATCATTCTTTGCAGATGACACAAAAATCGGCATGAAAATGACCTCGGCTGAAGACAGTGTAAAACGTCAAGCAGAAATTAATAAAGTTTTCGATTTGGCAGCAGAAAATAACATGATGTCTAACAGTGATAAATTCCAGGTACTCAGGTACGGTAAAGATGAGGACCTTAAACATAATACAGGGTACAAAACACAATCAAATGTGCCCATAGTAGGAAAACAGCATGTAAAGGATTTGGGAATAATGATGTCCGACGACCTAACGTTTAGGGAGCATAACCAAGCAAATATTGCGGCAGCCAGAAAAATGATAGGATGGATTACGAGAACTTTCAAATCCAGGATTTCCATCACAATGGTTGTACTCTTTAAGTCACTTGTGTTGTCCCGTCTTGAGTACTGCTCAGTACTCACTTCCCCCTTCAGAGCAGGAGAGATTGCTGAAACAGAGGGAATACAGAGAACATATGCGGTACACATAGACGCGATAAAGCACCTAAATTATTGGGATCGTCTCAAAGCTCTCCAAATGTACTCACTAGAAAGGAGACGAGAGAGATATCAAATAATATAAACATGGAAAATACTGGAGGGCCAGGTACCAAATCTACACAGTAAAATAACAACGTACTGGAGTGAACGATATGGAAAAAAATGCAGTATTGAACCAGTGAAGAGCAGAGGAGCCATAGGCACAGAGATCACTGTATAAACATCAGAGGTCCGCGGTTGTTCAACAACCTATCAGCGGGCACAAGAAATATTGCCGGAACAACCGTGGACATCTTCAAGAGGAAACTAGATAGTTTTCTTCAAGAAGTGCCGGACCAACCGGGCTGTGGTGGTTATGTGGGCCTGCGGGCCGCTCCAAGCAACAGCCTGGTGGACCAAACTCTCACAAGTCGAGCCTGGCCTCGGGCCGGGCTTGGGGAGTAGAAGAACTCCCAGAACCCCATCAACCAGGTATCAGCGGTGGCATTGCTGATGATCACAAAACAGTTCTTGGAATCAGTCGCCTCACGCTCAGGGTTCCGCTTAGGAGCTGTTATGCGCTGCTGCTGCTGCTGCTTCTACTGGTCCTGCTGCTCTCAGACGCACAGAGAACTGAACCAAAGAATTAAAAAAACAATGAATGTCTCATTCTACATGCTAGTCTATGGGATAATAGCTTAAGTAAATATATCTCATATCTGGTCTACTTAAATCCGCGAAATCCTGCTCTTATTTAGGATTTTGCCAAATCTCGCTCAGGTTTAGTTTCTTCAGCGTGTATTCCTATCCCTTATCACGTAATCATATATTTATGTGTAAATATATTCATATATAAATATATTCATATATAAATATATTCATATATAAATATATTCATATAAATATAAATCATATATTTATATTTACGTATCATATATTTAGGACGATTTATATACGCCATAAAGGCTATCTATTTAGCTATCAACTCCCCTGGTACGGGTTGGAGTATATAATATATAGAAATATAGTTGCCAGCGTTCTATAACATATAGGAAGCATGCAGGTGAGTTAAGTGTGCGAACGGATTAATTGCATTAGTTCGCAAAATTACGAACTACCCTTAGCTGACTTAATGGTTAATTTGGTTCCACCTTTAATCCTGCCGTCACATTCTTGCCGTCACAATCCTGGCGGCACAATCATGGTGTTACAATCCTGCCGGCACAATCATGGTGTTACGGCACAATCATGGTGTTACAATCCTGTCGTCACCAGTGAGGGCTCTGCAAACCTGTATGCATTGAGCTCCTTGAGTGTATGCTGTATGCGGATAAGGAAATACACTTCTTGAGTGTATGCGGATGTATGCGACTCTGGACATTTCCACGGTCCAGATATGTAGTTATCACGTGTTAATTTTTTCGCGATTTATTATATATAATATATAATATATATAATATATATATGAAAGAGAGAATAATTATAATAATTGCAAGTCATATTTCGATTTGCATTAGTCTTTATACGACGCGAAGTTTTCGTACCATGAATTGAAATTTGATAAAACCTAAAAAAAAGGGAAATTTGCCCATAGTGAGAAACATGGTCGAAGTTCGATACACCGTGAAGGGCAAGTGAGGCTTGTGAACACATCCAAGTTCAGTGGAACTTCTGGTTGCAATTCTTTTGACCATGTCGTAGCTCAGTCGATTAAGGCAGCATCTGGGATCCTCTCGGACGTAGGTTCGAATCCTCGTCACGGCCCTTGTGGATTTGTTCATTTGATGCATCACGCTATTGTGGTTCTGTGTGTAAAGTGAGGCTTCTGTTTGGGTTGGGCCTTTACTACCCCACAAATCCAGCATTTTTTTGCTTGCCATGACAGACAAGTAAAACCAGTTTGCAGGAACTTTTCCCCGTCAGAAAAGGCCTAAAGTTGTCATAGGCCTAATTATAGGCTGGGTGAAATGAACAAATCCACAAGGGCCGTGACGAGGATTCGAACGTGCGTCCGAGAGCATCCCAGACGCTGCCTTAATCGACTGAGCTACGACATGGTCAAGAGAGTTGAAACCGAAGTTCTACTGAACTTCCTGGATCCTGCAGCCTCTCCGAGACACAACCAGGGTTTTACACAACTCCCCCCATGCACTCTAGGTGAAGCGGTTTGTGTGGGTCTTTGGTGTTCAACTGTTCCATCCAGTCAATCTCATGCGCTGCCTAATAAACCGAATTATTAAATATAAGCCTTTATGCAGGCGATGAGTCACAATAACGTGGCTAAAGTATGTTGACCAGACCACACACTAGAAGGTGAAGGGACGACGACGTTTCGGTCCATCCTGGACCATTCTTAAGTCGATGAGAATGGTCCAGGACGGACCGAAACGTCGTCGTCCCTTCACCTTCTAGTGTGTGGTTTGATCATCATCAAAAGCCTTTATCTCCGGCTTTTATGTACACTGTTCCCGCACAGTATTTCATTACCATCCTCCAGACGACTCCAATTCTTGGCCGTGATGTAATTAGCCTGCGCAATGTCAAGAAGCTGCGCTGATTGGCCGGATGAGTAGTTAACGTCCAATAATTCTTCGGCAAGAGTCTAGACATTAGTTACAGCATTAACTCGCTCCAGTGACCAGACCTCAGCGCTCAGCAATGACGTTTTTATTCCTGTCGGATCACGCTCAGTCGGGCATGAATAACGTGTACCCAAACTACCTAAAGGGTTCGAACCGGACGTAATCTCGACAACAGAACTCCGGATTCTTCGCCCGAAACGCCACGACAGAGGTTTGAAATTTGAGCATTCCGGGGCCCGCCTGGGCTCTCAAGATACTTAGCCCGCGTAGTTTGGGCCAGATTCACGAACCAGTTACGCAAGTACTTACGAACGTGCTCATCTTTCCTCAATCTTTGACGGCTTTGGTTACATTTATTAAACAGTTTACAAGCATGAAAACTTGCCAATCAACTGTTGTTATTGTTATAAACAGCCTCCTGGTGCTTCGGAGTTCATTAACTGTTTAATAATTGTAAACAAAGCCGCATAAGATTGAGAAAAATGGACAGGTTCGTAAGTGCGTGTGTAACTGCTTCGGGAATCTGGCCCCTGATCCTCGAACTCATCTCGATCCTCCATAAGTAGTACTCCAACGAGTACTTATAGAACATCCCCCCCCCCCCTCCCCTTTAATGCTAGGATCCGGCAAACTGCAAGAGACTAATGGCGACAAGTTGGTTCCTAATGCACACAGAAATCACAATAGCGTGATGCATCAAAGGAACAAATCATTTTATGCATGGGGGGAGTTGTGTAAAACCCTGGTTTGTGTCTCGGAGAGGCTGCAGGATCCAAGTAAGTTCAGTAGAACTTCTGGTTTCAACTCTTTTTGACCATGCCGTAGCTCAGTCGATTAAGGCGTCTGGGATGCTCTCGGATGTAGGTTCGAATCCTCGTCACGGCCCTTGTGGATTTGTTCATTGGTTCCTAAGGCTTTCTGGGCAGCCTCCGACCTCACAGTATAATAGCTTTTCTTTTCTAAAGAAGACAGTTATGAGCAGAATGATAACGAAAAGCTCATGATAACTTGTGGGCTGTTGTTTAAATTCAGCTACTGGGAACAAAAAGTTCCAAGTAGCACGGGCTATGGTGATCCCGTAGTGGACTTACTTGGCACAGGAGCGGGGCTGTGTGTCAGCGGCTTGTGGGCATCTTCCTGCTCATATATACCTAAGTAGGTGAGTTTGTCTTGAGATTGATAAAGATTAAGCCACACAAGAGGTGGCACGGGCATGAATAGCCCATAAATGACTTGAGATTGTGTCATGTCTTCTTAAGATAGCTATTAGCAGTGACATTAGAAAATGGAAGACGGGTTGGGGGGGGGGGGGATGACTAAGTTATTGTTGATCGTACGTGTTTTTTATGTTATGAAATGACTGGATTTGGCGACTCTTTTTAACTCTTTTCTTAAGAGCTTTCCTGGAGGCAGCAAGATTGGCTGATCTTCCTGAAGGCAGCAAGATTGGCTGATCTTCCTGAAGGCAGCAAGATTGGCTGATCTTCCTGAAGGCAGCAAGATTGGCTGATCTTCCTGGAGGCAGCAAGATTGGCTGATCTTCCTGAAGGCAGCAAGATTGGCTGATCTTCCTGGAGCAGCAAGATTGGCTGATCTTCCGGAGGCAACAAGATTGGCTGATCTTCCTGGAGCAGCAAATTGGCTGATCTTCCTGGAGGCAGCAAGATTGGCTGATCTTCCTGGAGGCAGCAAGATTGGCTGATCTTCCTGGAGGCAGCAAGATTGGCTGATCTTCTTGGAGGCAGCAAGATTGGTTTGATCTTCCTGGAGGCAGCAAGATTGGCTGATCTTCCTGGAGGCAGCAAGATTGGCTGATCTTCCTGGAGGCAGCAAGATTGGCTGATCTTCCTGGAGGCAGCAAGATTGGCTGATCTTCCACTTAGTTCTTGTTGTCTCAGCGTCTGCCTGACTTCCTGTTTGTATACTTGCAATGAAATTTTTGTAATACTTGAAAATATTACATAAAATATCATATTTTCTTCAAACTAGTTACATTATGACTTTTAGTCACGCGTCTCTTTAACGTTAGCAAACTCCTCCAAGATGTTGAACCGACGTCTCTGTT
>WNGS01164447.1:3586501-3607015 GCA_020271785.1 Procambarus virginalis | reverse complement strand
AGTTGATTGACAGTTGAGAGGCGGGACCAAAGAGCCAAAGCTCAACCCCCGCAAGCACAAATAGGTGAGTACAAATAGGTGAGTACACACACACACGCCAGTACTGTACTCCTGCTCAACAAGTCCCTCGCTAGACTGCTGCTTGACACACACAGGACTAGTACCTGACTGCTGCTTGACACACACAGGACTAGTACCTGACTGCTGCTTGACACACACAGGACTAGTACCTGACTGCTGCTTGACACACACAGGACTAGTACCTGACTGCTGCTTGACACACACATTACCTGCACAACCGTTATCACGTTTTCTAATACATTCAATGTTAGTTTATAGTGTGGATTAACCAGCAAAGGAATATACATACCGATGGATTTATAATACACAAAGTGTGCTTAAAAGAGAATGAAAATATGAAAACGAATATTCGAATACATGAACAAGGTGATTCATCCCCTGACATGAATCAAACCAGATCATGGGTATACATGTGATCAGATGAATCACGGATATACTTAGAGGTAGGAGAGAGATGATGATTGCTGGTATACCTTTTCTAGAGAGAATTTTTTCGTGTCTTGTAGGAGGAAAAAGAAGTCTTCTTCAAGGAGTGCCGGACCAACCGGGCTGTGATGGGTATGTGGGCCTGCGGGCCGCTCCAAGCAACAGCCTGGTGGACCAAGCTCTCACAAGTCAAGCCTGGCCTGCGGGCCGGGCTTGGGGAGTAGAAGAACTCCCAGAACCCCATCAAGCAGGTATATGTGGACCTGCGAGCCGCTCCAAGCAACAGCCTGATGGACCAAACTCTCACAAGTCAAGTCTGGCCTCGGGCCGGGCTTGGGAGTAGAAGAACTCCCAGAACCCCATCAAGCAGGTATATGTGGGCCTGCGGGCCGCTCCAAGCAACAGCCTGGTGGACCAAACTCTCACAAGTCAAGCCTGGCCTCGGGCCATGCTTGGGGAGTAGAAGAACTCCCAGAACCCCATCAAGCAGGTATATGTGGACCTGCGAGCCGCTCCAAGCAACAGCCTGGTGGACCAAACTCTCACAAGTCAAGCCTGGCCTCGGGCCGGGCTTGGGGAGTAGAACAACTCCCAGAACCCCATCAAGCAGGAATGCCAGGAGAGAAATGAATATAGGGATAAAGAGAGAGAAAAGTGAGGAAGGGAAGAACCAAGTAGTGAGAAGCAAGTAGTGAGGAACACGTCTCAGATTTGAACGTTCCTTGGCCTGCGAAGACATTCTCTTGAACGCTTCCCTCTCCTCCAGATGCTCACATAACACGCTCCAACAGAAACGTGCAAATCACTCAATATCCAACACCTTGACGGCGTCACGTAGAGAGGAAGGAGAACGCACAGATGAGATTGAAAAACAAATAAAACATGGATTTGTCGCTAGAACGTGAAAAAAAATGCCAATGGGAACTTGTCGCTATTAACACACGCGTAACGGAGACGTTTGGGAACATGGAGTAACAGGATCCTGCTTGTGGCAGTCATTCCTGGACCATTACACACTGAGGCAGTATAACAAATCATTAGTTAAATCACAAGTTAATCACACTCGAGGCTTCCATACCTAGTCTCGACTAGTGATGCCACTAGGGCATTTCTAGATGAGGGTGAACTAAACAGACATCAATATAGTTAGCAAGCATCCAGCACGAGAAAGCGTAGAATCGCTTGAAAAAGTCCACTGGAACCACCACCAGTTCCCTACGAACTGTGCTGCTCACCCCTGACAGGAGGGAAAGCAGCAGCAACAACAGCAGCAGCAACAACAGCAGCAGCAACAGCAACAACAACAGCAGCAACACCGCCTTCATGTGAACTCTGGGAAAAAGCAGAGTATGAAATTTTGCCTTTTTTTCTCCCCTTCTCGCGGCAGAGATGATTCAGCCCTTTTATAGGATATTATCACCAGCACTTCACTTGCTCCCAACTATACAAGTCCTGTGCCAGGTAAGTCCACTATACGGGTTCACCATAGACCGTGCTACTTGGAACTTTTTGTCCCTATTTGCTGAATCTAAAGCACTTGCTGAGAGAGAGAGTAAGCAGTCTGTGAGAGAACAGTAACAAGTTCAAGTCATCGCGAATCTCTGCTAATTTAACAATGTTTTTCACACTGTTCTACATTTTGTGAGGCCACGCGGGTCACTTTTTTGCCTCTGACGAACACAAGCTATTTTTTTTGGCTTTTTTTTACAACTTAAATGTCCCTTTTTAGCAGCAAGAGTAGCTGATTCAAGCTTTGGTCTGACACTGAAAAGGCCGCGGTGAAGACGTTTGAGCGAATCTTCAGGATGATTATGATATAGATTCAGCTATTTGGAACAAGTTCCAAGTAGCACGGGCTATGGTGAGCCCGTAGTGGACTTACCTGGCACAGGAGCGGGGCAAGTAGCACGGGCTATGGTGAGCCCGTAGTGGACTTACCTGGCACAGGAGCGGGGCAAGTAGCACGGGCTATAGTGAGCCCGTAGTGGACTTACCTGGCACAGGAGCGGGGCAAGTAGCACGGGCTATGGTGAGCCCGTAGTGGACTTACCTGGCACAGGAGCGGGGCAAGTAGCACGGGCTATGGTGAGCCCGTAGTGGACTTACCTGGCACAGGAGCGGGGCAAGTAGCACGGGCTATAGTGAGCCCGTAGTGGACTTACCTGGCACAGGAGCGGGGCAAGTAGCACGGGCTATGGTGAGCCCGTAGTGGACTTACCTGGCACAGGAGCGGGGCAAGTAGCACGGGCTATAGTGAGCCCGTAGTGGACTTACCTGGCACAGGAGCGGGGCAAGTAGCACGGGCTATGGTGAGCCCGTAGTGGACTTACCTAGCACAGGAGCGGGGCAAGTAGCACGGGCTATGGTGAGCCCGTAGTGGACTTACCTAGCACAGGAGCGGGGCAAGTAGCACGGGCTATAGTGAGCCCGTAGTGGACTTAACTGGCACAGGAGCGGGGCGCTTCAGGTGTATTGCCTTCAACTCAAGATGCAATGCGGAAGCGAACCCGCTCAGGGAGACTGAAAACCAGAGCCACCCCCCCCCCCTCTCCAAACACCCCCCATCACCCATTTCAAACACCCCATTCCTCCCCTTCAACACACCCTTTTCCCTTGGGTCACAATAACATGCCCCCAGCCTGTTTTCTATCATCTAATTCCATTTAAATTTTTGGGGTAACATTAATGTTGACCAGACCACACACTAGAAGGTGAAGGGACGACGACGTTTCGGTCCGTCCTGGACAATTCTCAAGTCGACTGTCCCTTCGTCGTCGTTCGAAACGTCGTCGTCCCTTCACCTTCTAGTGTGTGGTCTGGTCAAAATACTTTAGCCACGTTATTGTGACTCCTCGTCTGCGTAATATTAATAATTTGAATAATATTACACCGGTTGAGCCAAATGTGAATACAGTTTGTGGTCGCGAGATCGTGCACGAGTCCCCGGCCTGCACAACCAGTTTTACTACACTGGGCTGAAGAAGTCACGACATTGACTCCTGCGTTCTCGCCAGCGTTCCCAAACGTCAAGAAACTGGCGTACTAAAATGCGCTTATCTAAGCAACCAGAGGACCTACAACAGAAAACGGGACTGTCAATTTCGCGAGCCGCTATCATTTTCTAGTGTCAGTTTTTGACGTTAGGTAAACTATACGTCAAAATGCGACGTACTATTAAGGGAGAGAGTGACAGGCCAACCCGACCTCGTAATAGAACGTCACATTTTGACGTAGTCTATCTAAAGCCAAAAACTGTCGTACTAGAAAATGGCAGCGGCTCGCGAAATTGACAGTCCCGTTTTTTGTTGTAGGTCCTCTGGTTGGTTAGGATAAGGGCATTTTAGTACGACAGTTTCTTGACGTAGGGAGACATTAGTTGGACAGGCTGTACACACACACACGGACACCTGGGGCCTGATTCATGAAGCAGTTACGCAAGCACTTACGAACCTGGTGCCAGATTCACGAAGCACTTACGCAAGCACTTACGAACCTGTACATCTTTTCTCAGTCTTTGGCGGCTTTGTTTACAATTATTAAACAGTTAATGAGCTCCGAAGCACCAGGAGGCTGTTTATAACAATAACAACAGTTGATTGGCAAGTTTTCATGCTTGTAAACTGTTTAATAAATGTAACCAAAGCCGTCAAAGATTGAGGAAAGATGTACACGTTCGTAAGTACTTGCGTAACTGCTTCGTGAATCTGGCCCCCAGGTTCGTAAGTGCCTGCGTACTTCGTGAATCTGGGCCCAGGTTATATATGATAAAGACGTGACTATGGACAATATAGCTAAAATCATTCTTAAAAGATGATCTTCAGAGTATGATTACTCTTATAAGTAATATTCCAATAAAGTATCATTACGTCTCTGACTCAGTCAGATTTAACGCAGTCACACATGACTCAGCCCCACACACACATGACGCAGCCCCACACACATGACGCAGCCCCACACACACGACGCAGCCCCACACACATGACGCAGCCCCACACACACGACGCAGCCCCACATACACGACGCATTTTAACTATATAGTAAATTGAAAACGAAACCAAATTAGAGGTACAATTAAGAATCACGACCTTAAATCATCTTTCGGAAATATCCCTCCTGTCAGGGAATTTATGCTTTGGCGAACCCTAATTCCCGGTGTCATAGGACTTTATTGAGATCATATGACATTTAACTGCAGAAGGACATGCCCCTTGCACACTAAATTGCTTTACGTATTGTTGATTTTTTTGCGATAGCGGTGTGCATTTTTGGTGCGTTTTTATGCAACTTCCCGCCTGAGTCAGGGCTCAGTCATGGTAGCATTACACCTGTAATTAATGTAATGACCAGGAAGTACATAGTGACAGCTATAATGACACATTATGTGTATAATGACACATTGTGCGCTGGCTGTCATTTTAAGCATTCAAACTACCTTAACAAACTCATATCACCTAAAACATCCAGTAATCATTTAATAACCTACTTATTTCCTTCCATAATCTCTACCTTAATCCAAAGCCAATATTTGACAAATTTCCTAAATCCAAATTAAGCCAATTTGTATCCATTGTTTTGTTTGTAAATAATTTTAGCAATTTATTAATGTCACCATTTTTCGGCCTTAGGTATGTTTCAATCATGTCATTTCAACTAAAGTGGGTATAAATTGGGTAAGTTTAGATTTAAGATAGACCTGAGTAAATACTGGTTCGGTAACAGGGTTGTCGATTTGTGGAACCAATTACCGCGTAACGTAGTGGAGGTGGGGTCCATTGATTGTTTCAAGCGTGGGTTGGACATGTATATGAGTGGGATTGAGTGGTTATATATAAGCGCTGCCTCGTATGTGCCAATAGGCCTTCTGCAGTTACCTTTGTTCTTATGTTTCAAATTAACATTTTAAATCTCTTCAAGAATGGTGTAATTCTTGATGTTATTCGAGGAATAAGAATATATTTCTTAGTCCTGGGATAAACTTCGCTATTCTTTGTACTTGGACTGGGCGGTAGAGCGAAGGTTTCCCTTCATGCAGGTCGGCGTTCAATCCCCGACCGTCCAATTGTTTGGGCACCATACATTACCCCCGTCCCATCCTAAATCCTTATCCTGACCCCTTCCCAGTACTGTATAGTCGTAATGGCTTGGCGCTTTCCCCCCTGATAGTTTCGTTTCTATAGAGACCAAAACTGATCTGCCTAATGTACTCTTAGGCCTAACCAGGACAAAATAGAGCTAAACATTTGACTACGTCTCAATAATTCGACTTAAATAATTATGTCCTGTCCCAGCTAAGGATAGCATTGCCAATATCAGCAATCTCTTTTCTTAATCAAGTCTTAATTACATCAATACCAAAGGCTTTGCTAAAGTCAAGGTTCACATTCATTTGGGTCAAGGTTCACATTCACTTGGGTTGTGAGAGACTAACCTCAGACCCCTGGCGTGTGAGGTCGAATTTCAAGGTTCAATTTCAATGCAATTCTGTCAACTATCAACTGGAAATGACATTTGAAAATTAAACTTTACTAAGTTTCGAATACTTTGTTTTTCAAAGTGTATAAGAATGGATTCGGTAAGTTCAGTAGAACTTCGGTTTCAACTCTCTTAACCCTTGTCGTAGCTCAGTCGATTAAGGCAGTGTCTGGGATGCTACCGGACGCAGGTTCGAATCCTCGTCACAGCCCTTGTGGATTTGTTCATGTATAAGAATGGTTTTGCAATTTTCAATTTTAGGTAATTTGCCAGTAGTAGATGTCAAGCAAATTGGTCAAAAGTTCAATAGTGATTTGATTCCCTTCAATACATCTTCCAGCTTCATTAATTCAAGATTTTAGCTCCTTCTCGCCAGCGTTCCCTACGTCAAGAAGCTGTCGTATTAAAGTGCCTTATCCTAACCTACCAGAGGACCCACAACAGAAAACGGGACAGTTCGTTAATTTCGCGAGCCGCTGCCATTTCTAATACGACAGGTTTGTGGCCTTAGGTGGACTATACGTCAAAATACAACGTGCTATTACGAGGACGAGTTGTATACAGAGCTAAAGATCATGAAATATGACTCCCAGCCCCTGAAGTCACGGAGATAGAAGAGAATTTCTTTCACCGTGCACTAACGGCACGGTGATGAAAGTCCAAGGTCACAAGTCCAAGACGCCACATCCAAAGACATCAAGTCCAAAGACGCCACATCCAAGACGCACATCCAAGACACCACGTCCAAGACACCACGTCCAAGACACCACGTCCAAAGACACCACGTCCAAGACACCAAGTCCAAGACACCAAGTCAAAGACACAAGTCCAAGACTCCAAGACACCAAGTCCAAGACACCAAGTCCAAGACACTAAGTCCAAGACACCAAGTCCAAGACTCCAAGACACCAAGTCCAAGACACCAAGGGCATTACAACGTAAACTAAGCAATTTTGGGAGACCTGATATGACANTGACAGCCAAATCCTCAACCACAGTATAGCCTAAGCCGGCTAACCATTCTTCCGATGATATCAAGACAAGTAAAGAATAACTAAGAACAGGCACAACCGTAAATTAAGATTCTCACAAGGCTGCCACCCACCAAACCAGCCGTGCTAGTTTTCTTTCATCTCGAGCTATAACGATGCCAAGTAAATCAATTCAGGTAATTATAGCCGACAGTTACAAACTAGTATAGCGTAACTAGCGGGCAACAACAATTACTAGACAAGGGCGGCCCAGGGCGGCCCTGAGTGGCCCTGAGTGGCCCAGAGGCACCCAGTGGTCCAGAGGCACCAGTGGTCCAGAGGCACCCAGTGGTCCAGAGGCACCCAGTGGTCCAGAGGCACCCAGTGGTCCAGAGGCACCCAGTGGTCCAGAGGCACCCAGTGGTCCAGAGGCACCAAGAGCGGCCCTAGAGGGCCCAAGAGCGGCCCTAGAGGCACCAAGAGTGGCCCCAGAGGCACCAAGAATGCCTGTAGAGAGAATGACCAACACCAAGCCACCAGTCTTCTAGTAATACCTCAGTAACGCGACCCAAATACCCAGTATAGCAGGTGCCCGTTCTTGCGGGCCCAGTGACTAAGGCGAGACAGGGAGTCGACGTTCATTAAAGGCTCGAACCCCAGACCCACTACACACACCTGTCACAACTGTAAGTGCTGACTTCCTTATATAAACAACTCGATAAAACACTTTCCAAGTCACAGTTGGAACTTGGCCCATGAATAAGGCCGATACATTATTAGTGAATTCCTTCCGATAGTGGAATGGCTGTGAGGTGCCAGGTCGCCACAGTCACCATCATCACCATCACCTGGAGGCCGCGACAATGTTCTCATGCTCTGAGTATGACAAACATATGCAGGCGAGGAGTCACAATAACGTGGCTAAAGTATGTTGACCAGACCACACACAAGAAGGTGAAGGGACGACGACGTTTCGGTCCGCCCTGGACCATTCTCAAGTCGATTGTCTTCATAATCACACTTGACTTGACATTCACAATCGACTTGAGAATGGTCCAGGACGGACCGAAACGTCGTCGTCCCTTTACCTTCTAGTGTGTGGTCTGGTCAACAAACATTCCCCCCTTTCCACACACTGACCCACACACACACAGACCACACACACACACCACACCCACCACACACTGACCCACACCACACACACACACACACTGACCCACCACACACACACACACACACACTGACCCACCACACACACACTGACCCACCACACACACACTGACCCCCACACACACACACTGACCCACCACCACACATGACCCACCACACACACACACTGACCACCACACACACACACTGACCCACACACACACACACACACACTGACCCACCACACACACACACACACTGACCCACCACACACACACACTGACCACACACACACACTGACCCACCACACATGACACACACACACACACTGACCCACCACACACTGACCCACCAAACACACACTGACCCACCAAACCACACGACCACACACACACTGACCCCACCACACACACTGACCCACCACACACACACACAACACCACACTGACACACACACTGACCCACCACACACTGACCCACCACACACACACACACACCACACACACACTGACCACCACACACTGGCCCACACACACACACACTGGCACACCACACACACAACACTGACCCACCACACACACACTGACCCACCACACACACACTGACCCACCACACACTGCATACCTTCTCTGTTGGTATTCTGATACTGTTGGGCATTAGTATGCACACTGCCACCCGGTTCATAAAAGAAGTCCCGTAAGGACTTGGTTAATACCGTAAAAAAAGGTTGACTGGGGGATGTCTGCTGCCCTGCTGCCTCAGGGCCATGGCTAGCGGGCCACCCCCACAACACCAACTAACGTTGCAACGACTACAAAACGGGATTTGTTGTACTGGAACACGCAGGCGATGAGTCACAATAACGTGGCTGAAGTATGTTGACCAGACCACACACTAGAAGGTGAAGGGACGACGACGTTTCGGTCCGTCCTGGCCCATTCTCAAATCGACTTGAGAATGATCCAGGACGGACCGAAACGTCGTCGTCCCTTCACCTTCTAGTGTGTGGTCTGGTCCCACCTGTATGCTAGTGTATTAAGAGTAACGGTTGGGCAAGTGGCACAAGGCCTTGCTCCAACCTGGGCTAGCCGACCATTGTACACATTGACGCAGAAAGCTGGTCACGAACCGGTTCTTATCGTTTCAGAACGAGAAACAGAGCCAGCACTGGCACGTGCGCACGCAGTCGCACGTGCGCAAACGGTCTGGGGTCTGGTAGCTGAGCGGACAGCGCGCGGGGACTCTTAATCCTGTGGCCCGGGTTCGATTCCCGGGCTAGGCAGAGAAATAGGCAAAGTTCCTTCACCCTGATGCCCATGTTACCTTGCAGTAAATAAGCACCGGGGAGTTAGACAGCTGTCACGGGCTGCTTCGTGTATGTGTGGGAAAAAAAGTTAGTAGTTAGCAACAAATGATTGACAGTTGAGAGGCTGGCCGAGTGAGCAGAGATCAACCCCCGCAAGCACAACTAGGTGAATACACGCACGCACACGTGCACGCAAAATATCAGCTGTTGAAACAAACGGCTCTCACCACGATCCAGGCATTTTACTCATTTCACTCTTCCTCATTCCTTTTCATTCATTCATTCATTTGTCAGGAAGGAAGCACGAATACCGTGAAACCCTTTACATCTTTCCCGACAACCTCAAGAAAGTCCCATAACCACTTTGTCAACACTACACTTGCCCCTGTGAGTCTTCATTCACATTCTAATCTACCAGATCAACTGACCCTACGAGTATATGGTCAGAGTATAACAGTATACTACTTAGAGTATAACCATTTATTCCTTTTTTAAGATGCCTTGGTAAAATTATGTATCAAATGATTATGACTCGAGGGGGGGGGGGTATATAATCTTGCAACCCAAGTTGAGTATACATCTGCAACGTGTGCAACGCCGTCAAATAATTCTGAACAATGCACTTGCAACATCCAAGCATCAATCACGTCAGTATCAATTACTCACTCCAACCGCACTATTTAACCGCCCCCCCCCCACATCAACCTCCCTCCCTTACCCTCCCCTCAATACCCTTCCGTCTGTCCCTTTTAGAGACTATCCCTGAGGGGATTCTAAGGGGTAGATCTCCAGCTCTATTCTATCCACCCTATCCACTTCTGTATCCGTAAGCTTGGCATTACTGTCTGTAGTATCGACCTAGTAGACAGTACTGTCTCATGGCAAGGTCAGGACTGGACCAAACGAGCCAGGACAGGATCCCCGACCGTCCAAGTGGTTGGGCACCATTCCTTTCCCCCGTCCCATCCCAAATCCTTATCCTGACCCCTTCCAAGTGCTATATAGTCGTAAAGGCTTGGCGCTTCCTCCCAAGTCTCCTTCCTTCCCCTCGCTAAATACTGGACCCTGTACATAGCATGTTCATACACAAGACCTTTACTGCACCCCCTTAATTCGCACACTACTTTCAGAGGTACAAAAGAGGCAAAGGGAAGAGCGGAAGTGACGAATCATCCGACAGATGCTAGAATGTAACCTGTACAAAGGTGTCAGTTATACTAGAGAGGCTGTAGGTACCAATATAAAGGTGCCAGTTATACCAAAGGCTGCCGATACGTATGGTACCTCCTTACAGTACCATACTGGAAAGATATTTATATATATATATATATATATATATATATATATATATATATAATATTATATATATAGATATATATATTATATATATATATATATATATATACCAGTTTTTATATCTCCTCCGCGGATATAGAGGATGTAAACAGTAGCTTCGGGAAAGATGCCATAGATCCTTGCCATAGATGCCATATGCCATTATGGCACTGGGAGGGGGGGGGACCAATGGAGGGCAGTGATGGCGACTGTTATCACTGCCAGATGGCACAGGGGGGAGGTGGGGAAAAGGGGGGGGGGGGGGGTAAGTGAGCAGTATTGCTTGTCATTCAGACAACCATTCAGCAATTAAGATCAATATTATGTTACAAACGACTCTCAAACATTTACGTTAAATTACAGTTAAACGTTTTTGGTGCCACACAAAACAACTGCAAGAAAAAAAATATATAAGAAAAAACTTGAAATCTTTAAAGCAGAAAATCTGAAACAATTTCTCCAGTGGTGGGAAAAAAAAAAAAAATAAAAAATAGAAAATGAATCTGAAAGATTGCCACGATCTCAATCTTGTTGGCAGCCGGCCAGCTTCCTGTTACCATGGTAACTCTTGAGTAATGCCTTTGTGTTAGTAGCACAGATAATACGAGATGGCAAAACATTTTCAAAATAATCACAAAAATTACACAGCGATGCGCTATTTTTTGGTTTGCGTTCATCGTTTATTGTACAAGTGACAGATCTTGAGGTTATCTTGAGATGATTTCGGGGCTTAGCGTCCCCGCGGCCCGGTCCTAGACCAGGCCTCCTTTTTGTTACACACCTCCAGGAAGCAGCCCGTAACAGCTGTCTAAATCCCAGGTACCTATTTACTGCTAGGTGAACAGGAGCATCAGGGTGTAAAACTCTGCACATTTGTTTCCGCCCCACCGGGAATCGAACCCGGAACCTTAGGACTACGATACCGAGCGCTGTCCACTCAGCCGTCAGGCCCCAGTGCTTCACAATCACGAATATTACCACACTCGCACAACCACCACCACACATGCCAGTCTGAGTGCCCAAATGAGCCACAGAGATATAAAAAGAACTTTTTTAGTGTCAGAGTGGTTGACAAATGGAATGCATTAGGCAGTAATGTGGTGGAGGCTGACTCCATACACAGTTTTATGTGTAGATATGATTGAGCCCAGTAGGCTCAGGACACCGTACACCAGTTGACTGACGGTTGAGAGGCGGGACCAAAGAGCCAGAGATCAACCCCCGCAAGCACAATTAGGTGAGTACATGCATCACCCCAACCACAACCAGACACACGCACCATTACAAGCACCACAGGTGTCGTACCCTGGAAAGAAGTCGTTGCTCTTGTAACGTGATCGCCAGTCTAACTGTGTCAACCAGTTTGATTTCCGTCGACAATGTTCCTCTCACGTGTTCGTTCGTTCTCTATCCTTCTTTCTCTCTGGACGTTCACCGTTCAGCAGAAATCCAGAAATCTGCTACCAGAAGCAACCTTCCTACCCTAAAAAACACCAATCTGCTTCCCGAAGCAACTTTTTTACCTTAAAAAGCACCAATCTGTTGACCAGACCACACTAGAAGGTGAAGGAAAAGACGACGTTTCGGTCCGTCCTGGACCATTCTCACAATCGGCTTGAGAATGGTCCAGGACGGACCGAAACGTCGTCGTCCCTTCACCTTCTAGTGTGTAGTCTGGTCAACATATTTCAGCCACGTTATTGTGACTCATCGCCTGCCCCACCAATCTGCTTCCAGAAGCAACCTTCCTACCCTAAAAAGCCCCAATCTACTTACTGGCGACACGCGCACCAGTTAGCGTGAGACAACGGGCGTCTACCCTCCGGAAGCCGAGATATTCCTGCGACAAGTCGTTGAGGTGGACACAAAAACAAGGCCATTGTTGTATCTTTGTGAATGACTGCGGGAGACGCTGGCGATGAGGAGGAAGGGGAGAGGGGGGGGTGTAAGGTTGTGGATGGTCCTTGGGGGGGGGGGTGGGGAGAAAAGACGGAAGAGATACAGGATGGTTGTGTCAGCTGACAGCACTGTCTAACAACACGATTGGGTACAGAGGTGACTTCTGTTAACTGTTAGAAAGTTGAGAGCCTTCATTTTCCCATATTTTATTCCCTGTCCTATTTTTTTTCCTTGGACACGACCCGTCCATCGGTTCCTAATTACTGTTGGGTCAACAGGGACTGCAGCATGATCGGTGCCCAGTCAATCCTCCCCGGACATAATACACAAACCCAACACACAACCATCTCTCACATAACACCGGGATTTGTCTCCCAGACTACTCAGATAAATGTTTTTTACAATCAAAAGGGACACTGAAAATCTAAGATGGTGGTACAGGCCTCAAAGGCGGTAAGGAGGAGAATCTTGTTCTGCCACATCCTTGGCAGAAATTCCATCTCAAACGTATTTGGCCTCAAACGTACTTGGCCACAAACGTACTTGGCCACAAACGTACTTGGCCTCAAACGTATTCGGCCTCAAACGTATTCGGCCTCAAACGTATTCGGCCTCAAACGTATTCGGCCTCAAACGTATTGGCCTCAAACGTACTTGGCCTCAAACGTATTCGGCCTCAAACGTATTCGGCCTCAAACGTATGTGATGCAGCTTGCTGGTCCCCGCCACACCCAATCGAGAGGCTGGCTGTCGGCATTGCAATCGCAGAAGAAAGTTCCATACCAAGGGCCACAGTAGGAGATGAGAGACAGGCCATATGGTGCCCTGAATTTGTTGCCCCTACAACCTCAAGTCACTTAATCTCACCATAATCTTAACCCACCAATTCATTCCCCTAACTTGAGCTAAAAGTCCTGTCTAAAAACTAACGATATCTGGCCATAGACGCGAATCAGAACTTAAAACACAGAAAAGTTAGATGCTGTGACGTCGTAATATTCAGGCATAACAAACCACAGATGGTAACCCCCTCTCCATCATTCCCCCACCTCCCCCCACTAGGAAAAAAACAGTGGTTCCGCTCACCACTATAATACCACTCGCCCCCTTTAATTATATTAATTGTGAACCAGTCTGACCACTTGTTACGGGACGGTCAGAGTGACCCAGCACCCTGTCTCCTCCACACTTAGTCTCCACCCACCACACACTGTTGGGATCTGATCAGAAATAGACAGGAATGCTCGCCTGGCCTTTGGGATAGTCGTACGTCAAAAACCCACGCAGGGACGATTGGGTGGGCGAGGAGGGCAAGGTGAGGATTGAGTAGGCAAGGTGTACCAAGCCAACCGGCCCTACACGTCAAAGGGCAGAGGTGGAGTACCTGTGGTGGCAGTGCGCAGTCCTATTGCACATGATTGCACTGGATGCTGGGGGGACGGTGGGGAATTGGGGGGTGGATACGAGGCAGTGGGGGGGGGGGAGAAGAGGGCGTAGTACACACAAAGTGGGGGTAGGGGGGGCGTGGTGGTGGCAACCAGGAAGGGTGTTGTGGCTTAAATGTTGCCTACCAGAGGAGTGAGACACACTAAAGACAGTGCTATAATCCATCAGCAGGCCAGACAAGCCTCGTGGGGCCACCCTAGCCAGGCAGATAAGCAGTGGAGCATCATAACTCAAGCTGCAGCATGGATGGTGAAGCAGGGGTTTGCATCGTAGCCTGCTGCCCCTACCTACCTGCTGCCCCCAAGAAAGTTGCTATCTTGCTCCACATTAACCTCGCGCAACATTCTATCACGGACGATATTGACTGGCCTCTCACTTCTCCACACTTTCCAAATAGTAACTCGAGATTTTATTAAACGATATCGAACTCTGGAACAGTGTACGGTGGAGTGACTAGCGCGAACCGCAGTGACTATAGCCGCGAACCGCAGCGACTCAATGACCCAGCGACTTGTTGGTGTTGGTTTTTGCACTTGTCGGTCGTCCGGCACAATGATGCCGCAGCAATCCAGTCATATTTTAAAGGACTGCGTTCAGTCCCCCAATGATCCAAGTGCATTCACTGTGACAACCCACGATGCTATGGATTTTAATTTGACATCAATATTTGTTGCAAGAATTAGTATCAAGTGTGTTGACCTTGCAAAGGGTCTCCTTGACCCTCTTGACCTCTCTCACAAGAGGCCGGATGTACTAACTGATGCTCTCATTCAATTCTCTCAACCTCTATTCTATTTCTTCACTGCCTCTTATCTCCACCATTCTCTTATACTGCAATCTCCTTCAACTTTCCTGTATTGAAATTATGAAATATTTTTGTCTAAGGCTAACTTGAGAGTTTGTAATACAAAATATTAATATTTTTCTCGTTAATACATGTTAATGTGATTTCTTTGCGTATTAATATATTCCCCGGAACAAATCTTGCTATTAAGACAGGTGTGTGTGTGCCGGAGACAGCGTAGGGAGGGTGGGGAGGACCTGCTGCATGGGTAACACCTTCTCCCCCATATCAACCTATCCAAGCTTTGCGCCCTGGAAAGAACACACCAGCCTCGACTACCAGAGCGCAACTCCATCGTCTCCTGAGACTGCTGGAGGCCTACTGTGTGTGCTGGACACAGCGTGGAGAGGGGGTGGGGAGGACCTGCTGCATGGGTAACACCTTCTCCCCCATATCAACCTACCCAAGCTTTGCGCCCTGGAAAAAAACACTCCAGCCTTTAGAAGGAACACACAGCGTTTAGCGTGACGGTAGAGGAACAGACAGTACTTCTTCTAGAAACAGCTGGGACCTGTTTCAAGAAATGTAGAACCATTCGAGCATCTTTTAAGCTTATGGTGCCTCTTCCACACTCCCGTATCGAGATTGGCAGCGTCTCGACGCGTTTAACAAAGTCTTAAGATGTTAAGACAAGTTACCAATTTATTCCGTTCCACCTTCTCCTGTCTCTCCCCCTCCGTCATTTTCTAATTAAGACAACCGTAATGGCATCTAACAGCGTCTCCGTTATCATGCCTGTCAAGACAGCCACTTCAAGGATCCGCATCAGCAGCTGTCTTTACTTGCGTACTTCAAGAACCTTCGTATCACCATCCTTTATGCTCTCAAACGCGTTCTCACCATGACATCACTATTTGACTCCTCGTGTCACTATCATCAGGAACTTGCCACTATTCTGTGATACACAATCATCACAGCGTCCTCGTTTCCTCATTATCAGTATCCCAGCCTCTGGAGGTGGAGACAGAACAGGTGCTGAGGGCTGCACCTGCTCTCTTCCCCCTCCTTCAACCCTGATAGTGAGACCCTTCGAAGACACACTCAGACTATCACCATCTCCGTATTACAGAAGGCAAGAACGCGATTCAAAATGACCTTTGTATTGCATGCTGCATCACCCCCCATACTTTATAAATAAACAAGAAATAATAGCTGGTTGTATAGAGGCCAGAGGGGGGGGGGGTGAATGAGGGGGGGATGGGGGGGGTGAGGTGAGATTCCAGTTTCCAGTAGAAGTGTCTTGTCAGGCAGCTGGAGCAGACTGCCTCCATCACCCGCTATTCTGGTGGTAGTGATTGTAGTTGTTGGTTGGTTGGATGTGAATTAGTCCTGAGTTAAAGAATTGGGGATGGTGGTAGGGGTAGTGCCTCCAAGACCAAGCTCTCTCTCACAAGTCAAGCTTGGACCCGGACTTGGGGAGTAGAACACACACAAATCAAAATTTTTATTTTTTCATGGTCAAAAGGAAATTCCTTTTGACCATGTCGTAGCTCAGTCGAGTAAGGCAGCGTCTGGGATGCTCTCGGACGCAGGTTCGAACTGTTCATTTGGGGAGTAGAACTTCAAGACCCCCATCCAGGTAGTGTCCATAGTGCTCCTGGTGCATAGGATCTAGTGCACTCCCCACATCCTCCTGATGCACTGCCCACCCGTTATCTATGTTCAATCGAATAAATATTAATAGGAATTGATTGTTGACCAGACCACACACTAGAAGTTGAAGGGACGACGACGTTTCGGTCCGTCCTGGACCATTCTCAAGTCGCTTGTGATGAGGAGGTAGAGAACGTGTAATAAATAGGCAAGAGAGAGGTGAGGAGGAAAGTAAGGTGTAGAGAATAGTCCCTTCAACTTCTAGTGTGTGGTCTGGTCAACATACTTCAGCCACGTTATTGTGACTCATCGCCTGCATTAATAGGAATTATTTACCCAGAATCTTTCAGGCCTGGACCAATTTACGAGGTCACTGCACGTACACGCACGCACGCACGCACGCGCGCACACAGTATCTAAAAAATTCCGGATGGCATAACTGAAGAAAATCAGTTAAAGAAATACTGGACTAAGTCAAACTGAGATGCAAAGAGACAAGAGATGCATTCCAACAGGAGAAAAAATGAGAGAATATAATAATCCACGACTCAAAAGAAATGCCAAGAAGCACAACGAAAAGCAGGAGGGAGTGGAAGACAGACACAGGTCAAAGGGCAGGAGAACCCAGAAGAGATGCAATATTGCACGGAACGAATACATAGTCACATATAGTCATACATAAACAATACATAAATCTTCCTTATTAAGACCACTCAATAGCTCGGTCGATAGAGCTTTAGCCACACACACGTGTGGGGTCCCAGGTTCGAATCTCCTAGAGCCCAGGTGAATGCAATACATAAATATAAATGGAAAGATCTAAAGAAGCAAGTGGTAGAAGCAAAGACATTTCACAATTTTTAAAAGCAGAAGGCAGGATCCAAGAGCTAATGCCCCATCCTGCAGGCACAAACAGGTGAGCGCAGGTAGGTGAGAACACACGTACACACACTTAAGAATATCGTTCAAACTCGGAATCTCGAGATAAAGAATATTAACGCGGAGACAGTTAGCTTTCACCCTAAATAGCGATCCAACCGCAACACCAATATTCTTATGCAGGCGATGAGTCACAATAACGTGGCTGAAGAATGTTGACCAGACCACACACTAGAAGGTGAAGGGACGACGACGTTTCGGTCCGTCCTGGACCATTCTCAAGTCGAGATTCTTAAGTCCTGATTATTATTCTTAGATCAGTTGTCGTGGAGACGGTCTAACTTCGGTCCCTGGCAGCCGCGGTCCCTGAAGACCTCCTGAAACGACCTCTCCCCCTAAAACTACCGTCACTTGTACTAGAGACACACAGGACTAGTACCTGACTGCTGCTTGACACACACAGGACTAGTACCTGACTGCTGCTTGACACACACACAGGACTAGTACCTGACTGCTGCTTGACACACACAGGACTAGTACCTGACTGCTGCTTGACACACACAGGACTAGTACCTGACTGCTGCTTGACACACACAGGACTAGTACCTAACTGCTGCTTGACACACACAGGACTAGTACCTGACTGCTGCTTGACACACACAGGACTAGTACCTAACTGCTGCTTGACACACACAGGACTAGTACCTGACTGCTGCTTGACACACACAGGACTAGTACCCGACTGCTGCTTGACACACACACATTACCTGCACAACCGTTATCGCGTTTTCTAATACAATGTTAGTTTATAGTGTGGATTAACCAGCAAAGGAATATACATACCGATGGATTTATAATACACAAAGTGTGCTTAGAAGAGAATGAAAATATGAAAACGAATATTCGAATACATGGACAAGGTGATTCATCCCCTGACATGAATCAAACCAGATCATGGGTATACATGTGATCAGATGAATCACGGATTTACTTAGAGGTAGGAGAGAGGAGATGATTGCTGGTATACCTTTTCTAGAGAGATTTTTTCCGTGTCTTGGAGGAGGAAAAAAGTCTTCAAGGAGTGCCCGACCAACCGGGCTGTGATGGGTATGTGGGCCAGCGGGCCGCTCCAAGCAACAGCCTGGTGGACCAAAGTCTCACAAGTCAAGCCAGGCCTCGGGCCGGGCTTGGGGAGTAGAAGAACTCCCAGAACCCCATCAAGCAGGTATATGTGGGCCTGCGGGCCGCTCCAAGCAACAGCCTGGTGGACCAAAGTCTCACAAGTCAAGTCTGGCCTCGGGCCGGGCTTGGGGAGTAGAAGAACTCCCAGAACCCCATCAAGCAGGAATGCCAGGAGAGAAATGAATATAGGGATAAAGAGAGAGAAAAGGGAGGAAGGGAAGAACCAAGTAGTGAGAAGCAAGTAGTGTGGAACACGTCTCAGGTTTGAACGTTCCTTGGCCTGCGAAGACATTCTCTTGAACGCTTCCCTCTCCTCCAGATGCTCACATAACACGCTCCAACAGAAACGTGCAAATCACTCAATATCCAACACCTTGACGGCGTCACGTAGAGAGGAAGGAGAACGCACAGATGAGATTGAAAAACAAATAAAACATGGATTTGTCGCTAGAACGTGAAAAAAAATGCCAATGGGAACTTGTCGCTATTAACACACGCGTAACGGAGACGTTTGGGAACATGGAGTAACAGGATCCTGCTTGTGGCAGTCATTCCTGGACCATTACACACTGAGGCAGTATAACAAATCATTAGTTAAATCACAAGTTAATCACACTCGAAGCTTCCATACCTAGTCTCAACTAGTGAAGCCACTAGGGGCATTTCTAGATGAGGGTGAACTAAACAGACATCAATATAGTTAGCAAGCATCCAGCACGAGAAAGCGTAGAATCGCTTGAAAAAGTCCACTGGAACCACCACCAGTTCCCTACGAACTGTGCTGCTCACCCCTGACAGGAGGGAAAGCAGCAGCAACAACAGCAGCAACAACAGCAGCAGCAACAACAGCAGCAACAACAGCAGCAACAACAGCAGCAACAACAGCAGCAACAACAACAGCAGCAACAGCAGCAGCAGCAACAGCAGCAACAGCAGCAACAACAGCAACAACAGCAGCAACACCGCCTTCATGTGAACTCTTGGAAAAAGCAGAGTATGAAATTTTGCCCTCTTTTTCTCCCCTTCTCGCGGCAGAAATGATTCAGCTCTTTTATAGGATATTATCACCAGCACTTCACTTGCTCCCAACTATACAAGTCCTGTGCCAGGTAAGTCCACTATACGGGTTCACCATAGACCGTGCACTTGGAACTTTTTGTCCCTATTTGCTGAATCTAAAGCACTTGCTGAGAGAGAGAGTAAGCAGTCTGTGAGAGAACAGTAACAAGTTCAAGTCATCGCGAATCTCTGCTAATTTAACAATGTTTTTCACACTGTTCTACATTTTGTGAGGCCACGCGGGTCACTTTTTTGCCTCTGACGAACACAAGCTATTTTTTTGGCTTTTTTTTTTACAACTTAAATGTCCCTTTTTAGCAGCAAGAGTAGCTGATTCAAGCTTTGGTCTGACACTGAAAAGGCCGCGGTGAGGACGTTTGAGCGAATCTTCAGGATGATTATGATATAGATTCAGCTATTTGGAACAATTTCCAAGTAGCACGGGCTATGGTGAGCCCGTAGTGGACTTACCTGGCACAGGAGCGGGGCAAGTAGCACGGGCTATAGTGAGCCGTATGGACTTAACTGGCACAGGAGCGGGGCAAGTAGCACGGCTATAGTGAGCCCGTAGTGGACTTAACTGGCACAGGAGCGGGGCAAGTAGCACGGGCTATGGTGAGCCCGTAGTGGACTTACCTGGCACAGGAGCGGGGCAAGTAGCAGGGCTATGGTGAGCCCGTAGTGGACTTACCTGGCACAGGAGCGGTGAGCTTCAGGTGTATTGCCTTCAACTCAAGATGCAATGCGAAGCGAACCCGCTCAGGGAGACTGAAAACCAGAGCCACCCCCCCCACTCTCCAAACACCCCCCATCACCCATTTCAAACACCCCATTCCACCCCTTCAAAACACCCTTTCCCTTGGGTCACAATAA
>WNGS01164447.1:3506704-3517652 GCA_020271785.1 Procambarus virginalis | reverse complement strand
CAGATTCCTGTGTGGAACAATACCGAAGACTTTCTGCAAATCCAGGAATAGACAACCTCCTTTTTTGTGAACCCATATTAAAGCTCTGTCTCAAAACATGTGTCCGCTTTGTTTCACTCGTCTTCTACAGCGTATACATGTCTTAAGTTACAAACATGGAGTTTAGTGCTATGTAGTCCGCGTGTTGATCAGCCAGCCATACAGGGTTCGAGTCTTTTGGCTCATTCCTCCCAGTATCATCCTGTTGTGTTTTCTCTCATCTTCAAGATGCTGGCTATGGTCACCTCTATTCATATCGGTATTTNGCCACCAGACTCGTCCCGGAACTGAGAGGTATGAGTTACGAGGAAAGGCAAAGGGAGCTGAACCTCACGTCCCTGGAAAACAGAAGAGTAAGAGGAGACATGATAACCACCTACAAAATTCTCAGGGGAATTGACGGGGTGGACAAAGAGAAACCCTTCAGCACGGGTGGGACACGAACAAGGGGACACAGGTGGAAACTAAATATCCAAATGAGCCAAAGAGAGACGTTACAAAGATTTGTTTCAGTGTCAAAGTAGTTAGTTAATGGAATTCATTAGGCAGTAATGTGGTGGAGGCTGACTCCATAAACAGTTTCAAATGTAGATATGATAGAGCCAAATAGGCTCAGGAATCTGTACACCAGTTGACTGACAGTTCAGAGGCGGGACCAAAGAGACAAAGCTCAACCCCCGCAAGCATAACTAGGTGAGCACACACACATATATACACACACAGTTCTGGTTGTACCTCTTAAATATCACACACATTAGTCTGCCTCCTGTACTAATGACATCAACAAAACATAACGGGCATTTGAAGCACCAGCTAACTCAGCCATTATCATATTTGATTATTATTATGTTACCAAGTCGTCTAAATGGGGCTAAGACATGAATAATGGGTAGTTACGTACAGTGAACCGGTTAAGTTGGCCAGGAAGAACAAATCAGAGCGCACGAAGTAAGAATATGAAGGACTATTCCTTGTGAATGAATGGTGTAAATTGTAAACTGTGTCAAGGTTTACCGAGTTAGTTGTGTTCGTGGATACTCACATTGCAGCTAATTGCTGCCTCTCAGGCCATGATTCACGAAGTACTTAAGTCTGCACTTACGACATCTATACCTCTTAAGTCCATCATGGCGGCTCAGACAGTATTTACCAACCAATTTACGAGCTCAAAACACCCAACGAAGAGGTCGTCTTAGTGCTTCAAGACCTCGTAAATTATATCCTGAATACCACTAGGCATCCACGATCGAGATAAGAGAAACACATCTCTTAAGAGGGCGAGTAACCTATTTCACGGCTCGGCTTAAGATCGCTCTCACATTGTTATTGGGCACTAAGGCAGCTGTGGACCAGTAGCGCAGTCGGCTGCGTGTGGGCGTTGTACTCGAGTTTATACATCCGGTAATTATCATTTTTTGACAGAGGTCAGTAATTTCATTACTTTTAACACTTTAACAACGATCATTCTGCAATGTGTATTATACAATACATAATATATTCACGCTGTATATATATATATATATAAATATATATATATATGTATATATATATATATATATATATATATATATATATATATATATATATATATATATATATAAAATTGCGCAGAACACACTGCGCTGAATAAAAAAAAAACCCGCATGTCGAGGTGTTGCTCGATGCGGGTACGGAGCAACACCTCGACATCCTCACAGATCGACATCACCTCAGCACCGAAACCAGGATAATCAAGAAGCTAACAACATTATATGGAGGACCTATGGCAATTCCACGACCAAGAGACGGCTTCCTGAACCTTGCAGGAATCAACCTCACTGAGGACCAAGTCACTCTCCTAAATCTGGGTATAAACTATCACGTTATATCCAGACAAAGTGAGATGGCCCGGAAAGTGGAGTTGGAAATTCTTTTGGACGACATATTCGACCTCGAGACACAAAAAAAGGTCACCACCAAGGACACCTTACAAGCAGAACTTATCGCAGAAGGAGGAAAGAATCGAGGCAATTACAGAAGCACCATACTGTCCCCCGAGCTCAAAGCGGCAGTTAAGAGCCTTCGTGAGAACAAGGAGATAGTCGTCAGGAGAGGTGACAAGTCGCCAATATACGTCATTCTTAAAAAAGACGAATATCTGGCGAAAATGAACTTCATACTCTCCGACCAAACTAAATTCCAAAGAGTAACGAAGGACACTGCAGCCGAATTGAAAGCAAAGGTCAACAAATTGATCGAAACTGTGAACGCCAAGAAATCCGGACTCCACCTGCCAAAGATTATTGGAGAATACAAACCTGGATACGCATATGGAAATGTCAAGACACACAAGCCTGGAAACCCACTTCGGCCAATCATCAGCCAGATACCCACACCCACGTACAGACTGGCGAAGCGACTCAACAGCTTGCTGACTCCTTATGTCCCTTGCGCATTCAGCCTGAAGTCTCCAAAGGAATTTGTTGACTTACTGCGGGGAACACGGGCCACAGGGATAAGAGCCTCGTTGGACGTAGAACCACTGTTTACCAACGTACCTGTGGATGAAACAATCGGGATGATAGCGGACAGAGTGTATCGTGATCCAGCTTGTACTCCTCTTGACATACCAAAAAGCATTCTAAGGAAACTACTCCAAGCTTGTACTAAAGAGGCACCCTTCTTGAGCCCGGATGGGCACATGTATAAGCAAGTTGATGGGGTCGCCATGTGTTCTCCCCTAGGTGTCCTGTTTGCGAACTTCTACATGGGTACCATCAAACAAAAGGTCTTAGTCGATATGAACTTGAAACCGGCCATATACTGCAAGTACGTTGACGACATTTTTACACAGGTACCTGATGTCAGACATCTGCAGGAGCTGAAGGAGGCGTTTGAGCAGAATTCCGTGTTGCGTCTCACTTACGAGATGGAGAAGGATGGGAAACTACCCTTTCTAGATGTAACAGTCATGGAAAGGAGCGGAGGTTTCCACACTGCAGTCTACGCTAAGGGAACAAACATAGGAATGTGCCTCAATGTCAACAGTGACTGCCCAGACAGGTACAAGAGGAGTGTTGTTAACGCTTATGGCGACCGTGCTCTCAGCCACAGCTCAGGATTGAAGCAAGTCGATGAAGAACTCTGTAGGATAAGGCAGGTCCTAGTCAACAACATCTACTCCTATGGTTTCGTTGAAGACATCATAAGAAGGAAGGTGAAACGCCATGCAACCTCTGAAGAGACAACTAATACAACACCTATACCCCCTATTAGACTATTTTACAGGAACTTTTCCACAGCTCGTAAAACGGAGGAAAGGGTCCTGAAAGATATTAATAGAAACGTTATCCCTACAGACAAAAATCAGAAGATACAATTGACGATTTACTATAAAACCAAGAAAACTGCCAACCTACTCATGAGAAACTCTCCAGACACTGAGCAGAACGCTTTGAAAGAGACCAATGTCGTCTATGCCTTCAAATGCCCACTTGGGGACTGTAAGCCTCAAAGAACTCAGTATATAGGCAAGACAACAACGTCTCTTTCCAGGCGATTAACGATGCATAAGCAACAGGGCTCTATCAAGGAACATATAATCTCTTCCCACAACCAGACCATCACCAGAGAAGTCTTAACAAAAAACACGGAAATCATCGATAGATACAGCGATAGCAGGCGGCTTGAGATCTGCGATGCACTACACATTAAGAAGTCAACACCAGCAATCAACAGCCAATTAACGCACAATTATATTCTACCCGCTCCAATATAGAAGCATAAAGAAATATGGGCCAATAGGCCCTCTGCAGTTACTTCTATTCTTCCCTTTAGCTTATACCCATTGTTTCGTGTTCTGTGTTGTGTTGGAAGTTTGTTTTCACCTCATCCAAAACTATTGTAACATATCACCTCACCCAACTGCAGGTATAAAATCGAAGCTGTTTAACTCTGTTCAGTTATAGTTGTGTGTGTGTAAACTAAAGTCTTTGAAAATGTAATAAGTTTTACGAAACGCGCTCAAGTGTCGCGTCAGACTAGAAATAAAAATGAATTTTGGAGAACTGATTTTTCAATTACCATCGACAGTAAAAAGAATCATAAGAAATAGAGAAAATTCGTGTTAGAATTATTAATCTTACTTTTTTGGTCAAAATTGAAAGGAAGAATTGAAACAGGAATTTCCTATTTCCTTAAGTACTTTCGTATATTGATACATCTTCAGAAGGATTCCTTCTGAAGATGTATTAATATACGAAAGTACTTAAGGAAATTCCTGTTTCAATTCTTCCTCCGTGGCCAGACACTGTCCCATTTTTAATCACGTGTTTATTTTTCGTGATTTACACACGAAAATATATAAATCATATATATATATAATTTATATATTTATATAAATATATATTATAAATTATATATATTATAAATATAATAGAGCAATATAGAGCACATAATAGAGCATATAATATAAAGCACATAATAGAGCAAATAAAGGTTGTTTTGCCTGACATTCATACAACCAACCCTGAGGACAGCACACTCCTAGGTGCTCCTCTTGGAAGGAATGCCATCGACGAGGTCCTTGGTAAGAAGATCACTGACCTGAAGAGGATGAACGAGAGGATTGAAGACATCGATGCCCATGATGCACTTTACCTCATCACCAGATGCTTGTCCCTCCCCAGGCTGACCTATTTTCTAAGATGTTCGCCATCTTTCAACAATATTAAATTTGAAGAGTACGACAGCTTGCTGAAATCAACACTAGAAAAAGCCCTCAATATTTCTCTCAGCGACTCACAGTGGAAACAGGCCTCCCTTCCTGTCAGACTCGGGGGCCTTGGCGTGCGCACAGCAACACAAATTGCTGTATCAGCGTTCCTGTCCTCTTCAGTGGGGTCTGACAACTTGGTGAAGGAAATCCTACCTGAGCACCTAGTTCAACAGGCAGGAGTACATGATCCCAGCTTCACAGACTGCACAACCAAATGGGTCTCTCTCGCAGGACCAGCACCCCAACCACTGCCTTCTGAAGCCCATAAGCAATCCAGCTGGGATCGCCCCATTGCCGACCAAGAAGCTGCGACTTTGCTAGAAGCTGCGACAACACCACATGACACTGCCCGACTTAGAGCTGTAGCAGCTCCCCATGCAGGTGATTTCCTATTAGCAATCCCAATGTCAGCAACCGGCACCCGTCTCACACCGCAGGCCCTCCGAATTGCCGTGGCTCTCCGTCTCGCTGCCCCAATCCACACCGAATACAGGTGTATTTGCGGCGAGGCAGAGGCCGACAGTTACGGACGACATGGCCTTCTCTGCCAAAGGACAGGAGGATGGCATGCAAGACACGGCGAGGTCAATGACATTATTAAGAGAAGCCTTACCACAGCCGGTTGTCCAGCAGAGAGAGAGCCCCGTTACCTAATGTTCCACAACTCTGATGAGCCTGTCGGTCGGCCAGATGGAATCACGGTGATCCCCTGGAAGAATGGTAGACAGTTGGTGTGGGACTACACTTGCGTTTCAACTTTATCCAATACCTATGTTGACTTCAGTGCTACTCAAGCAGGAGGAGCTGCCAATCACCGGGAAGCGGCCAAGTCACGTAAATACAGAGACCTTGAGCACCACTACAAGTTTGTCCCCATTGCCTCAGAGACACTTGGTGCCTGGGGTAAAAGTGCTGCTAGCTTTTTGAAGGAGTTGGGGTCTAAGCTAATCGAAACAACTAGAGACCCTAGAGCTGCCAGTTTTCTTTTTCAGCGCCTTGGTGTGGCAATCCAGAGAGGAAATTCTCACTGCATCAATGGTTCCTGCCCGCCATCTGAGGAGCTGGAGGAGCTATTCAACTTGTGACAAGCAGCCTTGTACCCTGCATGTAATCAATATTGTAACTTTTTTGTGTAATGACATTTTCAAATAGTTAGATAAATATACACACATACCAAAAGAATAGGAGTGGTAGAAGAAAATATCAAAGTGTTCAGTGAGGATCCATAAGGTCTTCTTTGAGTACTCTTTATTTTCTTCTCCGAGGCTATGGGTCCCTACACTTGCACCAGAGGTGGTACCCCTTCTAGGTTTATTATAAATTTATATATAAAATTTATATTATATATATTACACACATTTAATGGTCGTGTCAAGGGGGGGGGGAAACAGTCGTGTCATGTCAGTACAGTATATCATGTTGCTTGCTTGCTTTCCAAGAATCAGTCTACGACAACCTTGTATATTTCCGTCCATATCTTGTACTGACAGGCACCCAATGACAGACAAAACGGGTACCTCGACCAGACAGAATAACCCTCCCTCTTAAAACCAGAGTCGTCACCCCCTAAAAAAATGGGAACTAATAACTGTCCCAAACGATTAAATGTAATTGTGAATGATGTAATTATCCAGGAACTGGGCACTGTTACACAAATGTATCATCTCTGAATGGCATTTGGACTGTGGTCGTGGCACTGTGCCACACTTTCCTGGCGACTACAAGCATTTAGCTTGTCTTAAATCGCTCTCTCTTTCTATAGTGAATAGAGACATCTTTTGCCGCATTCGTAATAACAGCACATGAGACCAGAAGGCATGGTAGGATGTGCAGAATACTCTCCGTTGAAGAGCAGAGGTGCAACAAGTACTCTGAGAGAGAACTCTATCAACATCAGAGGTCCGAGACTGTTCAACACTCTTCCACTACACATAAGGGGCATAACTGGCCGACCCCTCACAGTGTTCAAGAGAGAACTTGACAAACATCTCCAAAGGATACCTGATCAACCAGGCTGTGACTCAAACGTCAGGCTGCAAGCAGCCGCATCCAACAGCCTGATTGACCAGTCCAGCAACAAGGAGGCCTGGTCGATGACCGGGCCGCGGGGTCGCTGAGCCCCGGAATCACCTCAAGGTAACGCAAGGTTCGTAGCACAGTCATTATCTCAAGGAGATTGGGATTAACAGTTAACTGTGCTCAAGGATCTGATAATCCCATTATATATAACCAACCACTTGGGATGGTATAGAGCGACGGTCTCGCTTCATGCAGGTCGGAATTCAATCCCCCGACCGTTCACAAGTGATTGAGCACCATTCCTTCCCCCCGTCCCATCCCAAATCCTTATCCTCACCCCTTCCCAGTGCTATAGAGTCGTAATGGCTTGGTGCATTCCCCTGATAGTTCCCTTCCCTCTATATATAATACCAGGGAAATGTCAGCTTATAAAATAACTCATAAGCAAATCTGCTAATAAATATCACAATCTGCTGTTTGATAATGAAGTAAAAACGTTAAATTATCACTCTAGAATCAATTTACTTGGGGCAATTATCTTTTAATTTAGCTAAAGCTCAAACAGTATTTTAATAGCACACAAGTCTGTGCATTTACAAATCTTCAAATTGATAACAAGATGCACAGAAGATGCAGGTTTTACAGTGCCGAAAACCAGGTTAGAACTAAAGATATCAGTACTATTCACTACTCCCACACACGTGTTCACTACACCCATGTCCACCAACGTCCATGGGGAAATATTTCCAGGTGCCAAAACGGCTCCACAAATATACCAATCCCAACATTTCCACACTTACGTCTACCCGCCCAATACCACTCGTCCAGAATCATTCGCCAATAGACCACAAAACAATTTTTTACCATCGTATCTCATAAATTTTTTACGCGTTTTCTATACACAAAACTTGACCGCACTGCTGACTTCAATCATAATTCCCTCGTCAAGTGCAAACTTGACCGAATTTCCAGTTTTATTTTGACCACTTGACAGCTTGCCTGGTCCACAGCGTCAAAACCTATTTTATTCAAGAGTTGACTGAAGTAGAAATCTAAAAAATAATGAATAGAACGATAGAATACAATTTTGTGATACGTTAAATTGTAAAGTAGTCACAAAATAACAGCTGAAATAGAAGTCAGATAACAGCAGCTGAATAGGGAAGTCAGAAAACAGTAGATGTAAATAACAGTAAAAATAATAAGCATACATTATTTTTGCTATGTAAATCAGGCTTCTCATTAATCTAAGCAATCTTTCCCCTCGCATATATCTTTAACGTAAATATACTTTCATCCGGTTGATCGGTTTTGTAAACATAACAAAACCGGTTCACTGTAAATACAGTGGAATATAAATTATATATACATATATTCAAGAGAACAATACGATTACGAATATACCAACTACAAACCCGTAAATATCTACACGTATAAGTTTTCAGTACAAATACACACGTGTAAATTAAGGAAACAGTTTAAAAAAAGAAAACGGAAAACGCTTAAACGCTAGCAATTTAAGGTTAACTATGTTACCCAACTTGAGGCATTAGAAAATGCATTACTAGGCATGCACTCATAATTGCAGACTTGGGCAACGTGGTGTGGGTGATTTCGGGGCTTAGCACCCCCCTGCGTCCCGGTCCTCGACCAGGCCTCCTTTTTGTTACACATTCCCCAGGAAGCAGCCCGTAGCAGCTGTCTAACTCCCAGGTACCTATTTACTGCTAGGTAACAGGGGCATTTGGGTGAAAGGAAAACTGGCCATTTGTTTCCGCCTCCACTGGGGATCGAACTCGGAACCACAGGACTGCGAACTGTCTACCCGTCTTGTCAAAATACTAAACACATGCCTGTCTATCATTTCTGTCTTATGTAAAATCTAGTGTGCGAGTCTGCTTTTAATACTAATGAAAAACGTGATTTTTTTAATCATAATGAGTAAAAAAAAAGAAGATAACGGCATAACATAAGATAACGGCATAACAGACAAGATATCGAGGCAACAAACAAGTGAACATAAAATAGATACTTCTGTTATGTAATGACAACAGAGGGATCTGTTAACAGAAACAATTCACTTTTCAAAGACACGGCTTTTCAAAGCAAAAATAGAGAGTTCTAATGAAAGTCATTTCTACGGTAGAAAGGTTTAAACACTTTCCCTATTGTTTTTTCAGGAAGAGCAAACAAGTTTAGAGCTGAGAACTTTTTTTACCTTTATTTCCTAAGGAGGAAGAGATGGGGAGGTAAGAAAGAATAGAGAGGTTATAGGAGGAGGTGGTAGTGAATTAGGAGGAAATATAGACAAACTAGAAAGAAGAGAAGTATATAAAGAGAGAGAGATAGACAGGAATAGAGATAAGAGACATAGAAGGAGAGGAGGAAAGGAGGAGGAAGATAAACATGAGGCACAGGAGGAGGATTGTATGGAGAAGGTATAGAAGGAATGAAAGGCGTGGTCCACACCGCCAGGCGGAAGTGACTAAGGGGTAAATGAGGGTTTTTTACCCTTTTTCCGGAATACACAGAGTAATAGATAGGGTTTTTGTGTGTATATTGAGTTGCTTGCAGCTGTCTATGTGTGTATATTGTAGCAATAAATATATATATATATATATATATATATATATATATATATATATATGATATAGTACTGTATATGTATATATCATATATTATATATATATATATATATATATATATATATATATGTACCCTTTCACAACTTTCATATTATTGAACATCTTCACCTCTATTTTCCCTTTCAACTCTGTTTCCATTTTCACTAAAGACCCTTAATCAATAAACTACTATAAGAAAATAATAGGCTGAATGAATGTTAGTGAAGATAAAATCTGAAAGTACAGATCAAAAAGAGGATTTATGAAAGGATTCACATCAATCGACACTTTGTTTTTGTCATTCTTATAAGATACCCAATCCCCCCTTCTTAAGAAAACTGTGATCTTTATACCCCAAACAGCACCAAACTACGACAATTTGTGAGATCACTGCTTGAGATTGTTCGAAATTTTCCTTTTGATGACTGAAAAACTCGTTCAGTCTTAGTAATTCAGTTGTTACGATTTAGTAAGGGATGGCTAAAATATCGAAATCTATCACCTGGGATTCAACATCTCCCAAGAGCTGTGAATCAAGAAATACGACTTAAAATTGCCTTCACCTTAAATCAAAATTTCTAATAAATACAGCATTTTAAAATGCTCTCCACTGTCCAAATCGGACATTGATCTATTCTGCATTTTTCCCTCTTATTTATACACTTACAAAGGTGCTACAGAGGTGCAAAGTTGATATTCGTCAGACGTGATATAAAAGCAAAGGTATAGGGCTAGTTAAGATCATCCCCCAGTCTATTAAGCAGGTGTTTGAACATATGTCGTCTCTCATATGTATGTTTAGACATATGAGTTGCAATGCATCACATCATAGACAACACCTGAGCTGCAATGCATCAATCATGCAGGAAACCCGTGACTATTGCAACTAATTCTGAGACAATTTCAGGTGCCAAAATGAGAGAAAAAAAAGTATTATATGCTAACACACACACACACACGGGATTATACATAAGTATACCAGCCAAGATATACTCAGGAGGACAATACGGTTGAGTAGTTATTATCCAAATTGGGATGGAGTAAGGCAGAGGAGTAATGAAGGGAGCAGTGGTTGCTCTTGGACCCAAAGGGGATACGAACAGTGATGCAAATCACCGTCTCCAGATTCATTCCTTGCAATTTAAGACGTGCAGGATGTATAAATTTAAGACGAACGCGGTGGTTACAGCGCGCGCGCGAGCGCGGTCGTTACTCATTCACCCACCACCACTAGTACAAGTGGGTTGTGATGACGTCTTCTGCGTATCATTCAACTTGCATTCATGAGTAACTCATCATTCATTACTCAGGATTTTACAACTGGTGATCAAATAACCTCCAGGAGTTATGCATGATTATATAAATATATATTTCTCTGTGTCACTGTTTGGCCAGTGTCTCTGGCCACTGTCTCTCGGGGGGGGCCCCCACTGTCTCTCTGGGGCCCCCACTGTCTCTCGGGGGGCCCCCACTGTCTCTCGGGGGGCCCCCCCACTGTCTCTCGGGGGTG
>WNGS01164447.1:3494709-3506679 GCA_020271785.1 Procambarus virginalis | reverse complement strand
AGATTCAATTTTTGTTTCACCTTTTAATATGAGAATTTGCTCGCAATTAGAATATGTTGTCAAAATTTAAGCAAAAATTAATAATTATTATTTTCAATATATTAAAATGATGAAATTATTGTAAATAGTTCATTGATCTTAATAATTGTATCAATATTACCTTTTTTTGCAATAAAAGATTTAAAAATATATAAATAATTGGGGCCCCCCACTGTCTCTCGGGGGCCCCCCACTGTCTCTCGGGGGCCCCCCACTGTCTCTCGGGGGCCCCCCACTGTCTCTCGGGGGGGCCCCCCACTGTCTCTCGGGGCCCCCCACTGTCTCTCGGGGGCCCCCACTGTCTCTCGGGGGGCCCCACTGTCTCTCGGGGGCCCCCACTGTCTCTCGGGGGCCCCCCACTGTCTCTCGGGGGGCCCCCCACCACTGTCTCTCGGGGGCCCCCCACTGTCTCTCGGGGGCCCCCACTGTCTCTCGGGGGGCCCCCACTGTCTCTCTCGGGGGCCCCCACTGTCTCTCTCGGGGCCCCCCACTGTCTCTCTCGGGGCCCCCCACTGTCTCTCTCGGGGCCCCCCTGTCTCTCTCGGGGGCCCCCACTGTCTCTCTCGGGGCCCCCCACTGTCTCTCTCGGGGGCCCCCCACTGTCTCTCGGGGGCCCCCCTGTCTCTCTCGGGGCCCCCCACTGTCTCTCTCGGACCCCCACTGTCTCTCGGGGGCCCCCACTGTCTCTCGGGGGACCCCCACTGTCTCTCGGGGACCCCCACTGTCTCTCGGGGGCCCCCCACTGTCTCTCGGGGGCCCCCACTGTCTCTCGGGACCCCCCACTGTCTCTCGGGGGCCCCCACACTGTCTCTCGGGGGCCCCCACTGTCTCTCGGGGGCCCCCACTGTCTCTCGGGGCCCCCCACTGTCTCTCGGGGCCCCCCACTGTCTCTCGGGGGCCCCCACTGTCTCTCGGGGACCCCCACTGTCTCTCGGGCCCCCACTGTCTCTCGGGGACCCCCACTGTCTCTCGGGGCCCCCACTGTCTCTCGGGGGCCCCCACTGTCTCTCGGGGGCCCCATTGCCTGTCTCCAGTTTCTGTAAATTCTTTAATATTAACCTAAACTCTGACTACTCATTTGGGTTTGATCGATTCCTTAGGTTTATACGGAGTAACAAGTCATTCAGTGCTTCACTCGAGGTAGTGACCATCTCTGAGAGGCCCCACCCCGACGGAAGAGCTCCTCTTAAACCGATCTTGACACTGGGATGAAGTATTGCATGAGTTGGCGAGATCTTGCAGGCTTGTCAATTGTCAATGACAAGCGTTGCAGACTTCTCATGTTGATGAGCTGTATAAACGAGTTAATGTCAAGGTTTCATTGATGGGTTTCGTGTCATTAATCATGAATTGGTAGTTAGTGTCGATTCGATATCGGGGTGATATCGGGCTGGTGTTGAATCGGTTTGTAGCCTACGGGATTTAACAAGTGTTCCTGATATCGTATATACACATGCAAATGTTTGCTTGAAAGCAATTGCTTGCTTTAACGATGCAGGACGAGAGAGAGGGAGTGAGTTTGAGATGCAATGTTGCAAATATCTGGGACTATGTGTGCTTGATTTCCCTCTTCTCTCTCTTCTGTCTGTTCCTCGTGCCTCTTATTCCCTGTCTTCTGTCTGTTATCCCCTTGTGTCTCCTACCTACCGTTTTTCTCCCTGCAATGTTGATGTATCACTAAGTTGGTGTTGAAAAAAGATTATCTTGCTTTCATACGAGTTCAATAGCTGTGCCACATGTGCAACGCGAGTCAGATGTAGTCATTGCTACATGTGCTACTGATGAACCCATTATCTAGTGAACAAACACGGCCTGCAGGTGAACTAATCACGTCCTTCAAATGAACAAATAGTGAACAATTTTTTGCTTCAACGTTCGGAAGGTCAGAAAAGAAGGTCTAACCTTTGACTGGAAATAATTAAATGTTTATTTATGTGAATAACCTTTGACCAATTGACAGAAATCACGGGTTTCGAACCAGTGATCTTTAGCCGAGAGCGCGATAACAGAACCCCTGGCTGCACCACACTAACCTTAAGATATGTCAATAAATCTTACGTTGAACTTCACACACAGACTCATACAATTAAACCTTTCACAGAGACTTAAATATTGCTGAACAATGCTAGGGATATATTATTTAAGCACTGAGATTATTTTGTTTCATATGCAGTACAGAATTAGTTAAGTGGCTAAGGAATATGGTGCTATTATCCCATGTTATTGATTGCTATTTTTTTTTAATTATTTAGCATAGTTTAAATCACAGGGAGTAGGGCGAATCTCACTTAATTTGGATCTTGTTGTAAATTTCTCTCAGTAGTTCATGTTTTGATTGTGAGGCAACAGGCAGGGAGCTGAGGTTAGGGAGAGGTAGTGAGGTTGTGGTTGTCGATTCAACTACTCTGAACAAATCAACAAACCCATAAGGCCGTGACGAGGGTTCGAACCTACGTCCGAGAGGATCCCAGACGCTGCCTTAATCTACTGAGCTACGACATGGTTAAAAGAATTGCAAAATCCGTGGTAGGTCAGGATGATTTCCCGGTTGCAATTCTTTTACCATGTCGTAGCTTAGTAGATTAAGGCAGCGTCTGGGATCCTCTCGGACGTAGGTTCGAACCCTCGTCACGGCCCTTGGCGATTTGTTCATTTGATGCATCACGCTATTGTGATTTTTGTGTGTAACTCTGAACAAAAATTCCAAGTAGCACGGGCTATGGTGAGCCCCGTAGTGAGATATTAGGTGGTGTTAGGGAAGAAAGAGTGAGGTGTTAGAGGGAGTTAGATGACAGTCTTTGAAACAAAACTATCCTCCCTAAGCTACAGGTAGGAGCGGACAGGCTGTTAGAAAAGCAAAACATAGGGGCATGAAAAAGTTCAATTACAGCAATAAAGTGACTCGAACCAGCGACCAAGGAACCCCCAATCACCCACCCTAACCCCCTGTACCACGACATACAATAAGTTACATAACCTTGAATTCCACTGAATCCACACCAAGTCTGGAGGCTTCTTCTGAGGGAATTGACATCGTATCACAAAAGATCCAAATGTTCACATCTGTGACTTCGTAAGTTTGATTCCTATTCTGACTTCCAACAATGAACAGTTTTTCCTTAAACCGTGAACACGATTTCGACGATTCGTGATTATTGTACAGAAAAACAATACAATAAAAAGGTTCAATGAAATATATGAATTATCGAATGGATTGGAGACTTCTTTTTGAACACTGTAGATGATTGGATTAAATTATTCACTATTATTATGCATTATAGGTGAGATTAAGCGAGTGAAGAGATCAAGAACAAGTTTACATTCTCTTACGAGTATAGGGAGACATAACTGAAATATAAAGATGAATGAAATGGAATAAATAGAAGGGATACAAGGATCTTGTCCTGGCCACTCAGATAGATCTATGATGCCTTATTATTTAATACATAATTCATATTCCCCTTAACTCCATCACACGACACTTATTGATGGCCTAATTTGCATATCAAATAAGAGTTTTCAATGTGTATCAGATCCTCAAAATTAATAGAAAGAAAATAAACCAGTTTATCCCACTACACCAGACAATAGAATTTCAAGATAATATTCCATATTTTATGCCAATTTTTCGCAATGAACAAAGAAACAAATTGAACATTTTTGTTCATTTAAGAAAATATGTATACCAGAGTTTTTTTAACTCCAAAATTTCAAGAGAAAATTCGATGTTCAGAGAAGCCATTCGATGAACGATGTTCATTGACAAAAATTGTCGCTTGGTTTCGCTAGACTGTTGGAGCACGCGATTGGCATGCATCGAATCTCTGTTCTTCCCCCAAGCTGTAAAAAGTGGTTGAACTGAAAGTGGATAGTCTGGAACGACAGCCTCTCCCCCTCTTCCTCCTAGCCCCGTGGCTCTCTGAGTGCCTGAAGCAAGAGGAAGACAACATTATAGGCTTCCACCTCCAGGCTTCTCATGGCTGTTGAATTCTACCTCCTCATACCCCCCCCCCCTTCCTCCCTCCTCTTGGCTTCTGTTACTCTGGAGAACGTCATCCACTTTTGGATTCTACAGCTCTTCACTGACAACTCTTGACTTCCACCACTCTGGGCTCGAGTAAGACAAATTAGAGAAGCTACTTGATGTTACTTATTACTCTCTAAGCTACCTGGTGTTCCTCTGTCTAGGCTCAACCACTTGGGCTGGACGGTAGAGCGACGGTCTCGCTTCATGCAGGTCGGCGTTCAATCCCCGACCGTCCAAATGGTTGGGCACCATTCCTTCCCCCCGTCCCATCCCAAATCTTTATCCTGACCCTATCCCAGTGCTATATAGTCGTAATGGCTTGGCGCTTTCCCTTGATAATTCCTTCCTTCTGTCTAGGCTACCTGGTGGTAGGAGTTCCAAGGATACCTAATGTTACTGCTCCCTAGTGTTCCTAATACTAGTTAGTGCTTGCTAGCCCACCCTGTGTTACTTAGTACTGTCTAGGCTACTTAATGCTACTTTGGATACCTGGTATTAGTTGTGTCTAGGCTGAGGCTACCTGGTCCCCTCTCAGAGCTTTCAGAAAGCATTTCTAGCATCAACATTGCATGTATTGGTCAGTGTTTCTGCAGTGATGTGTGTTTCAATGAGCAAGGAGCCCCATCACCTCTGACATCTGGCCTATTATTCTCGGGCCTCTGGGCACGACCGGGACCCTTTTTCGGACCATGGTTCGACTGAACTCTGGTTCGAGGCGCTCTTATTATATATCATTAATAAAAGGAAAGGGCAGGCGATTTCTTAGTCTGTTTCACTCTTCAATTCGTCCTTGTGTGTGTGTGTACAAACCTTGCGACCTATTTATCTTATCTACACACTCTTGTCCTCTTCGTCTCCTCTACTTACTGCTATCCCTGTCCCTTTCCCCTGCAGTTCTTGGCTATCACCAGTACGATAGATCAAGATAGATGCTGAGGCCAGAATGGTGTAGTCATGTTGATAATTTACATATTAGAACAAAATATAAATTATGTACATTCAAATTCTCCGCTCTATCGCGTTTTCAAATGATACATACATTACCTACATACATAATTATCATTTTTAAACTATTGGGGATTATATATAAAGTTACCGGGTGTGATAAGTGGAATAACAGATGTTGAATTCAACCCCAATATATAGTGGAAGTCAGTAGTGACAGGTGTCAAGAACAGTTCTGTGGGTCAAGCAGCATCTAGGTCATTGAGACCAAATACTAACCATCACAGATTGTTTGTCCTCGATTCGAAACACAAGGGCAGTAGGCAGGCTGAATAACAGGAGTGATTCAGCGCCACAACTGCCCGAGGCACCGATGACTCAGGAGTTGCCAGATTGTAACTTAGATGTCGTGAACATGTCCACAAGTATCCAAAGTTGAAGTCATTTGCCACATTTGATTATCAGCTCATGGACACATTGACACACCAGCTTTAACACACATGAGGTTAACTGAGCACAAGCAGCAGCCATGTATAAAATGAAGTATACTATTTGATTGTGTTATACACATACAGTATACATGTATACCGTATGCATGTATACCAAGATCAATGTAACGCAGCCAATTATAATATTTAAAGTTACTAGAGGGAAACAACACTTACGGTATCGATAAGTGATCCTTATAACACATTTTATGTCATATATAATGTTATATATAATGTCAAAATGACATTTTTGCACATTTTATGAAAAGATTTTCCCTGCCTCATGTAACAATATCAAACTCATCAATTTTTTTGAGGCAGCACTGAACACGGAAGAAGCTCAAAGTTATATAATATCAAATAACCTTTGGCGTTGTTGTGGAGCCTTACGTGAACAGAAAGGAATTTTATTCTCTGTGCGAATTCCTAGTGAGTAAAAATTTAAAGAGTAAAAGAAAACGTGTCAAACAAGGCTATTACGAATAAACAGTGGAAACAACAATGATGAATAAACAAGGAAATAGATATTCTATCCATCTATATCAAAAATCAGACAAAAACAATGATTTAGTCCCCCTCTAAATTGACAAATAATCTAGCTAAGCAGAGTCAGAGGAGAGGAGAGGACAAGGGGGGATGTTTCAACACAGAAAACGGCACGCCTCACACCCCCTTCCAATATCGAATGTGCAGTAAAATAAATTTAGTCACGAACAGTGTGGGAAAACGAAGCGAACACAGAGTTCCAGGACGCCGTGATGATGAGCACATCGGGTGTAAAAAGAAAAAAAAGACAGCCAGACAGACAGACATTCTACTTGTGCCAGAATAACAACTGGATTTTGCCTATTTGCCTCTTCGATCATTTAATATTAAAATTGATATATATATATATATATATATTATATATATATATAGATTATATATATATATATATATATATATATATTATATCACAACACAAATAAAAAAAATATATATTATATATATATATATATATATATATATATAATTATATATATATAATATATATATATATATATATATATATATATATGTCGTACCTAGTAGCCAGAACGCACTTGTCAGCCTACTATGCAAGGCCCGATTTGGCTAATAGGCCAAGTTTTCAGGAATTATTTGTTTTTCGACTACCTAACCTACCTAACCTAACCTAACTTTTTTCGGCTACCTAACCTTACCTAACCTATAAAGATAGGTTAGGTTAGGTGGTTGGTTAGGTTCGGTCATATATCTACGTTAGTTTTAACTCCAGTAAAAAAAATTGACCTCATACATAATGAAATGGGTAGCTTTATCATTTCATAAGAAAAAATTAGAGAAAATAGATTAAATCAGGAAAACTTGGCTTATTAGGCAAATCGGGCCTTGCATAGTAGGCCAAAAAGTGAGTTCTGGCTACTAGTACGACATATATATATATAACTGAAAACTCACACCCCAGAAGTGACTCGAACCCATACTCCCAGGAGCAACGAAACTGGTATGTACAGGGATGCCTTAAACCACTTGACCATCACGACCGGACAAAAGGAATGATAGCCGAGGCTATATGAACCACTTCCCCGCCGGCACCTGGATGGTATCTTGGGCATAGCATTTTATCAAATCACCTCATTTTTTGGGGAACACATGAGGAACACAAATGCAAAATTTGTTTGCAAACATTTGTTTGCATTTGTGTTCCTCATTGTTGCCCCAAAAATGAGGTATTTGATAAAATGCTATGCCCAAAGATAACCATCCAGTGCCGGCGGGGAAGTGGTTCATATAGCCTCGGCTATCACTTCCTTTTGTCCGGTCGTGATTGGTCAAGTGGTTTAAGGCATCCCTGTCACTACCAGTTGCGTCTCCTGGGAGTATGGGTTCGAGTCACTTCTGGGGTGTGAGTTTTCAGTTGTATCTAGTCCTGGGGACCATTCAGCTTGTTTGCATGCATATATATATATATATATATATATATATATATATATATATATATATATATATATATATATATATATATAAAATATATATATATACACACAACACACACACTCACACGATAGAGAGATTCAGCGGTATGCCACACGACTCGTCCCGGAACTGAGAGGTATGAGTACGAGGAAAGGCAAAGGGAGCGAACCTCACGTCCTGGAAAACAGAGAGTAAGAGGAGACATGATAACCACCTACAAAATTCTAGGGGAATTGACGGGTGGACAAAGAGAAACCTTCAGCACGGGTGGGACACGAACACAAGGGACACAGGTGGAAACTAAATATCCAAATGAGCCAAAGAGAGACGTTACAAAGATTTGTTCAGTGTCAAAGTAGTTAGTTAATGGAATTCATTGGCAGTAATGTGGTGGAGGCGTGACTCCATAACAGTTTCAATGTAGATGATAGAGAATAGGCTCAGGAATCTGTACACCAGTTGACTGACAGTTAGCGGGCGGGACCAAAGAGACAAAGCTCAACCCCCGCAAGCATGAACTAGGTGAGCACACACACATATATACACCACAGTTCTGGTTGTACCCCTAAATATCACACACATTAGCTGCCTCCTGTACTAATGACATCAACAAAACAAACCGGGCATTTGAAGCACCAGCTAACTCAGCCATTATCTATTTGATTTTATTTGTTACCAAGTTCGTCTAAATGGGGCCTAAGACATGAATTAATGGGTAGTTACGTACAGTGAACCGTTAAGTTGGCCAGGAAGAACAAATCAGAGCCACGAAGTAAGAATATGAAGGACTATCCTTGTGAATGAATGGTGTAAATTGTAAACTGTGTCAAGGTTTACCGAGTTAGTTGTGTTGTGGATACTCACATGCAGCTAATTGCTGCCTCTCAGGCCATGATTCACGAAGTACTTAAGTCTGCACTTACGACATCTATACCTCTTATAGTCCATCATGGCGGCTCAGACAGTATTTACCAACCAATTTACGAGCTCAAAACACCCAACGAAGAGGTCGTCTTAGTGCTTCAAGACCTCGTAAATTATAGTCCTGATACCACTAGCTATCCACGATCGAGATAAGAGGAAACACTCTTTAAGGGCGAATACCTATTTCACAGGCTCGGCTTAAGATCGCTCTCACATTGTTATTGGGCACTAAGGCAGCTGTGGACCAGTAGCGCAGTCGGCTGCGTGTGGGGCTTGTACTCGAGTTTAACATCCGGTAATTATCATTTTTGACAAGAGGTCAGTAATTTCATTACTTTTAACACTTTAACAACGATCATTCTGCAAGTGTATTATACAATACAAATATATTCACGCTGTATATATATATATATTAATATATATATATGTATATATATATATATTATATAGCATATGATCTATATATAATATATATATATATACTTATATATAGTATATGTCGTACCTAGTAGCCTATGAACGCACTTCACGCCTACTATGCAAGGCCCGATTTGCCATATAGGCTAAGTTTTCATGAATTAATGTCTTTTTCGACTGACCTAACCTATCCTAACCTAACCTAAACATTTTTCGGCTACCTAACTTAACCTAACCTATAAAGGATAGGTTAGGTTAGGTAGGGTTTGTTAGGTTCAGTCATATATCTACGTTAATTTTACTCCAATATAATAAAATTGATCGCATACACTAATGAAACTGGGTAGCTTTATCGTTCATAAGAAAAAAATTAGAGGAAAAAAAATATTCATCCTCAGAAAAACTTGGCTTTTAGGCAAATCGGGAATTGCATATTAGGCCAAAAGTGAGTTCTGGCTACTATCGGTCACGACATAATATATGTATGATATATATAGATCATATATAATATATATATATTATAGTATGCTATATATATATATATCATACATTCTATATATATGACAACAACGCCTGAATGGTCCCCATGTGTAGATACAACTGAAAACTCATCACCCCAGAAGTGACTCGAACCATACTCCCAGGAGCAACGTCAACCTGGTATGTACAGGACGACCTAATCCGCTTGACCATCACGACCGGGACATAAGGAAGTGATGCCGGAGCTATATGAACCATTCCCCGCCGGCACTCGGATGGTAATCTTGGGCGTGATATTTTATCAAATCACCCCATGTTTTTGGGGAGGACTAAACCACACGTGAGGATACGGCGCCTATCACTCTCCTTATGTCCGGTCGTGAGAGGTTCCAGGCGAATTAAGGCTCCACGTCCCTGTACATATCCAGTTGCGTTGCTCCTGGGAGTATGGGTTCGGAGGTCACTTCTGGGTTGTGAGTTTCCAGTTGTTCTAGTATCCTGGGGACCATATCAGGCTTAGTTTGCATTTGTGTTCGCCTCACGTGTATGCCCCGAAAAATGATGGTGATCTGAGATAAACTGCTATCGCCCACATTTCCAGTGTCCCCGATAGAATCGTGCCGGCGGGGAAGTGGTTCATATAGCCCTTGCTATCACTCAATCCTTATGGTCCGGTCGTGATGGTCAAAGCGGATTAAAGGCGTCCCGTACATACCCGTTGCGTCTGTCTCCTGGGAGTATGGGGTTCGAGTCATCTTCTGGGGTGTGAGTTGTCAAGATCTATATATAACTTATTCTCTAGTAATATATATGATATATATAATACTATATATATCTATATGATATATATTATAATACTATATATAGATATATATTGATATATATAATATAATTTAATATATATGGAAATGTCTCGTACCTCACGGAGGAAGAAGGTGAAACAGGTAGTTTCTATAGTACTTTCCGTCTATTTGATAGCATCTGCAGAAGGAAGTTACCATGAATGATGTATTAATAGACGAAAGTACTAAAGGAAATACCTGTTTCATTTCTCCTCCGTGGCCCTGGACACTCTCAACCAGGTTTCGTGATTTACACACATTATATATATATCTATATATATATAAGTATATATATATATATATATCTCCCCATCGCCAGCGTAGCCTGAATATTAATAGATATATATATATTTTACACAGATTTAATGGTGTGTTATGAGGGGGGGGTGGTGGACACGTACGTCGTGTCAGTTACAGTATATACATGTATATACTATGCTTGCTCTGCTTGCTTTACACAGAATCTGTCGTACGACAACCTTGTATATTTCCATCCAGATCTTGTGCTGACCGGCACCCTATGGAAGACCACTGACGCTGGAATACCGGTCGACCAGACATACTAACCCCTCCCTCCCCCACAACCAGAGTCGTCACCTTCCCTCTAAAATGAAATGGTAACTAATATGCTGTCCCAACATACGATCTAAACACTCTGTAATTTACTGGTGAATGATGTAAATTATCCAAGGAACTGGGCACTGGTACACAGATGTATCATCTGTAAATGGCATTTGGACTGTGCTCGTGGCACTGTGTCACACTTTCCTGGCGACTACAAGCATTTAGCTTGTCTTAAATCGCTCTCTCTTTCTATAGTGAATAGAGGACAGTCTTTTGCCGCATTCGTAGCCACAGTCATATATCTCAAGGAGGAGTGGGTCCGACTTGTAAAAGTTAACTGTGCTCAAGGATCTGATAGTCCCATTATATATAACCACGACCACTTAGGGCTGGACGGAGTTAGAGCGACGGTCCTCGCTTCATGCAGGTCGGCGTTCAATCCTCGACCGTCCACAAGTGGTTGGGCACCATTCCTTCTCCCCGTCCCATCCCAAATCCTTATCCTGACCCCTTCCCAGTGCTATAGTCGTAATGGCTTGGCGCTTTCCCCCCTGATAATTCCTTCCCTCTATATATAATACCAGGGAAATGTCAGCTTATAAAATAACTCGTAAGCAAATCTGCTAATTAATATCACAATCTGCTGTTTGATAATGAAGTAAAAACGTTAAATTATCACTCTAGAATCAATTTACTTGGGGCAATTATCTATTAATTTAGCTAAAGCTCAAACAGTATTTTAATAGCACCACCAAGTTCTGATGCATTTACAAATCTTCAAATTGATAACAAGATGCACAGAAGATGCAGTTTTGGCAGTGCCGAAAATCAGAACTCGAAGAGTATCAGTACTATTCACCTACTCCGACATCACTTGTCACCGGTCACTATCCCATGTCCACCAACGTCCATGGGGAAATATTTCCATGGTGAGCCAAACGGCCTCTCACAAATATACCAATCCCAACATTTCCACACTTACGTCTACCCGCCCAACCACTACCCGTGTCAGAATCATGTTCGCCAATAGGACCAGCTCAATAACAATTTATTACCATCGTATCTTATAAAATTCTTTTAACAGCGTTTTCTATACACAAAATTTAACCGCACTGCTGACTTCAATCATAATTCCCTCGTCAAGTGCAACACTTGACCACGAATTTCTAGTTTTATTTTGACTACTTGACAGCTTGCCTGGTCTACAGCGTCAAAACCTACCTTTATGTTATTCAAGAGTTGAAGTAAAGTAGAATATCTAAAAACA
>WNGS01164447.1:3470366-3484400 GCA_020271785.1 Procambarus virginalis | reverse complement strand
CCTATTATTTTCTTAAGTAGTTTATTGATTAAGGGTCTTTAGTGAAAATGGAAACAGAGTTGAAAGGGAAAATAGAGGTGAAGATGTTCAATAATATGAAAGTTGTGAACAGTAATATATATATATATATATATATATCTATATATATATATCTATCATATATCTATATATATATATATCTATATATATATATATATACTATATACTATATATACACACATATCTAGTTGTACGAATTCCTGTTCTAAAGTGACCTCCCCATTTTTAATCCTCTTGTACCAAGCTCTCTTTTTACCTATAAGATTCTTCAAATTCTTTGTTATCCACTTTGGGTCATTAGTAATCGATCTATTCAATTTGTGTGGTATACTACGTTCCTGTGCTTTGTTTAGAATATTCTTAAATACGTTATAAATTGAATCTACATCGAAATCCCCATTTACATCACCTATCGCTGGGTTCATGTCTCGCTCCAAGACCGGCCCACACCCCATACCCAAGACTTTCCAATCAATTTGACCCAAAAAATTTCTTAGGCTATTAAAATCAGCTTTTCGAAAATCTGGCACTTTAACAGAATTTTCTCCTACAGGTCTATTCCATTCTATGCCAAATCTGATTTCTTTGTGATCACTGTTCCCTAGCTCACTCCCTATTTCGATGTCATTAATTTGTGTTTCCCTGTTAGTTAACACTAAATCTAAAATATTATTTTCCCGTGTTGGTTCCTTAATGTGTTGCGTAAGAAAGCAATCGTCAATTAATTCTAGAAAATCTTCTGCTTCACTATTCCCTGTTTTGTTCAACCAGTTTATTCCACTCAAATTAAAGTCACCCATGACATAAATACTGTTAGATCTAGATGCCCTAGATATTTCATCCCATAGATGCTTTGCTTCCATTCTGTCTAAATTTGGTGGCCTATATATAACTCCAATTATAATATTATTTGCTTTTTCGTTTAATTCTATCCAAATAGTTTCTGTGTGTGGCTCAGTTTTGATTCCCTCTTTGAGACTACATTTCAAATTGTCCCTAACGTATATGGCTACTCCACCACCTCGTCTAATATATCTATCTGTGTGAAATAGTTTAAATCCATTTATTTGATATTCGGCTAATAGTTCTCTATTATCAACATTCATCCACGTTTCGGTAAGTGCAATAATATCTATTTTTTCTGTGCAGACAAGAGCATTTAATTCGTTAATTTTATTTCTTAGACTTCTACTGTTTGTGTAATATACCCTAAGTGAATAGTTATTTTGAGGCCCTTCTCTTTCCCTGATCATTTTGCCAATTCCTTTCTCCCGCAAACACATACTTTTATTACATCCTTCCTCCAAATCAATTCCCATACCTCTATCTACTAACAGTTTAAACCCAAACAAACACCTCTAACCACTTCTTCCAACGAATTTGCAACAGCAACAACCCCAGCTCTCGATAGATGCACCCCATCCCGAGCATACATTTCACTTCTTCCATAGAAGTGTTCCCAGTTGTCTATATAAGATATTGCATTAGATTTGCAATATCTTTCCAGCCTGCAATTGACACCAAGTGCCCTCGACATCCATTCATTTCCCACTCCCTTTCTTGGAAGAATGCCACATATGATCGGGATTCCTCCCTTGCTCTTAACTAATTCTATTGCTGTCTTGAATTTCAGTATTAGTTCCTCACTTCTAACTCTCCCAACATCATTACCCCCTACACTAATACAAATAATGGGTTTGCTCCCATTTCCCGTCATAATATCTTTCATGTTTCCAACAATATCTCCAATACCAGCTCCAGGATAGCAAACCCTTAATCTGTTCCCTTTATCTCTGGCACAAAACGTTCTGTCCAAATACCTCACCTGGGAATCTCCCACAACCAAAATTCGCTTCGATCCTCCCTTTTCTCTTGGGGCACTTTGAGGGACCCGCTCTTCAATGTTCCTCGCCGCTATGCCCTTACCTCCACGCTGAACCATAGGTTCACCACAGCACTCGTCCTCCAACACATCAAATGAGTTTGTAATTTTTATGGTATTAGGTGTCTTTTTTGCCAAGGTCTTCTTAAGACCCCTGTCTTTTACAATATGCCAAGACGGGGTCTCCCTAATGCCGGTCTCCTCCTTTGCTTCATCCTGTCGTTGCTTAAGCTGCCTTACGCGGTAATTGGTTCCACAAATCAACAACCCTGATGAGATGTGATGAAATGGGGCAAGTACCGTCACGAGATGGGTCACAGAGCTAAAGTCCAACCTTTTTACACGGCAAAAATTTAGACCTAATTAATCTAAATCTCAACAGCCAGGCTCACTGGTAGTTGAAGGCATTATCAAATATTTACCGAATAATGGTGTCATTCAGTTGAGGCATCTGTTGTTGTTAGCACGGTGCATGGCAGCAGGTGGTGGCACAGTCAGGTGCTAATGTCCACTATTCATTGGCAATCATATTGGTAATTAGATGCAGTTTAATGGCGTTCGGGCGAGGCTGGAAGCGCCTCCCTACTCTAATTTTTAGGGAGAAATTCTAGCTTCTCCCTCCCTCTCCCTTATTTCTACTCCATTTCTGTTGATTCCTCTCGCTCGCTTGCCTCCCATTTTCTCCTTCACGATTGTAATATCACCAATACACTCGTCCTTCTGAATAACGGCTGATGGATATGAAAGACTAAAGTGACTGGAGGAATAATTTAGATGGATATTTTTCTGGTGAACTCAGACACGTACCTTCACGCATGTATAAAATTATTATTAAATCTGGCATAACTAATTGGAACAATAGACATGATTTTCCTCACACAAAAACATTAAAAGATCATCAAGTGAAGCCAATAATTGCGTCTACATCTTTAGCAGTCCATGTCCAATGCTTACTTGGGATTAAATTATTAGCCACTCTTTCTCTCAGGATTATTTCTTTGTTTATTTGTAATAACTCTTCCAACAGTAATTTCTTGGAAACTAAAGAAGCATCAACTAGATGTTAAAGAAGCATCAATTAGATGCTAGATGAACATTTAACATCCTAGAAGCAACTTCTAGGATGTTTTTTCCTGATGAAAAGTAGGAAAGTTTTTTCAATAGTAGTAGTTTCTTGAAATGTGAGAATTATTTCTTGAAAGATAAAGAGTCGTTTCTTGAAATATAAAAAAAAATCTAAAATATCAGAAATATATCTTGTACATAAACGCAGTTTTATTGGGAGATAAAAGATGTTTTTTTTTGAAAAATAAGAACTATTTATAGTTTTTTCTAGTTTTTTTCTAGTCTTTTTCTAGGCTTTTTCTAAATCCAGATCTAAGAATCTGGATTTACATCCAGATTCCCTTTTCACTGGTGAATCAGATGAACAGTGTCCAGAAACCTTATACTAACGCCGGTTGTCATTACTTAACATTAGTTCAATGTGTTAGTTCCCTGTTGTTCCAGCGACGATACGAAGATTTCAGTACGAAGCAAAATGAAAACTACCATGTTCCAACTTCTCTGGGCGGCTGGCAGCTAGCAATTATTCTAATCACTGTCGAGTTTGCAGATTTTTAGCAATGGTACGACCGCCTATAGCAAGAGTACCGCTAAAGAGCTCTCGGCCTCTCACACGCATGGAGTTCACGGTTCGGTCCCCTAGAACCCACCCAGGTGATGGAAGAGTACCGTTGTATGTGGGGTATGTGGGTATGATGGTGATGAATACCTGGCATCCTTCTTGCTTGTTATACCATCCACGTTCAGTGAGGGAGGTCAAGATGGCGGCCAACTTAAGTGCTATCACCCCTTCCTCTCACGGAGATCGCTAAAGGTGAGGTAAGGTAGCAGGTTGCACAACATATCTGCAGCTTTGCCAACGATTTCGGCTGGTTACGGGCTATTGATGCCCGTGCCACCTCTTGGGTGGCTTAATCTTCATCAATCTATTTCATCTGGGCTCGAGCCCCAGCCAAAGGGGGGGGGGGTATTCACTCAGCAGTAATTGGGGACTTGGATGCAAATCAATTAGCAGGTCGCGTTCCAGTTTAATTTCACTCTGATGCCTCCGAAGTTCTGCTAAAGGTTTTAGCTTAATCTTTGTATTTGTAACAACCCCAAGATACAACTGGCGTCTTGAAACCAAATTTTTATTCCACGACTCTTGGAACCGGAAATAGGGCTCAATATCAATAATTCTCATGCATATGTGTACTGAGAAGCAAACATTATAACACACACAAATCACAATAGCGTGATGGATCAAATGAACAAATCCACAAATCCGACCCCCCGTCACGGCCCTTGTGGATTTGTTCATTATAACAACTTCTTACACCGTTCAGAGCCATAAGAGATAATAGGAACTCACAATTACAGACAATCGACTTGAGAATGGTCCAGGACGGACCGAAACGTCGTCGACCCTTCACTTTCTAGTGTGTGGTCTGGTCAACATTAAAAAGTCAATTAGGACAGATGTACTGACTTCGGTTCAAAATGTATAAGAAATGACTTAGGAGTTATGTAGTCCAATTAACAATGGATCACTAACGGGATCAGGTAAAGGAACATTAAGCTCTGTCTCTCTGTTCTATTCTGTGAATGGAACGTCTCCTCCTCTCCGGAATACCAATGTGAACTGTGGTGATGCCCAAGGCTGTACTCGAGGTGGGTTCTAATTGACTTCTTAGAAAGAATTAATATTAATTCAGAAAACATCAGTCTGCCATTTGCCTGGAGAAATGCTGCTCATGTCTGTGTCTTCGTTAAAATTGGGAATTGATAGTTTTTCCTACATTGTTACATTTTGAGTGCTGAGACATTTTTCTTTGTCAATTTATCTTAAATTTTCTTGGTCATTTTTAAGAACAATTGTATTTTTTAAGCTGCATCTCTATTGAAGCCATCCCTGCCCTTGTGTGGCAGTGCACAATAGGAAGTTGTATTTACATATTCGTACACTGAAACGTGTATATTGTCTAATATAGTTGATTGTAACCATGATATATATGTGCTTCAGCCTACAGTTAGACCTATTGTCTTGTGTATGACCCTCTGTCCTGCGTGACAGTGAATACCAGCATTATCCTCATTGTAATCAGACCTAACTGAATTGCTCAGATTAAGCAAAATTGTAATTAAATTGTCAATAAAGATGTTAATAATAATAATGTCTCTTACTCTCTCCCTCTTTCTCATTCTCTCTCTCACTCTCATTCTCCCTTACTCTTTCAATCAAGAAATCAATCACATTTTGACCTTATACGAACAATATTCTCGGCATCATAAAGGCGCAACATTCGTGCTAATTCAAAACATTACAAAATTAATAACATTACCAATTCAATGCATTCTCATTATTAGCAAATCAACACGAGGTGCGAGAAATATCTTTGCTTACCCTGGACGCTGTGAGCGTTGATTGACGGCTGTGAGCATTGGTCATAAAATTAATGGATGCAAAAACTGACTGGGGGACCATTGCAATATTTAATGATTGCCGTTCATGTGTGGCCCAGACTTGTTGCATCAGCAATGTTTACCGAGTCTTTACTAATATTTTTTTTACGTTTAATGATAGAAGGATCTGTTGATTTTATTCTGCGCCAAGATTTGTTATTTTTACTCATCATGAACATTGAGTTTTATTAGAAAATGTTATTATTTGAGATATGATTTTATTGACTAGTAAAGTGTTGCTGATTTTAAGAGCCAAATTTTCCCTTCTTCGAGCGATTATTCTCACTTTCATATGTGGATTTTGTTCAGTCGTTCTTGAACTGTTCACTCGTCGCCCTATATCTATATTGTTCTACAAGGCCAAAATTCCCTCTCAAATTACTTTTCGAACATTCGGAATAATTCACGGCCAATAACAGTCATTTGCCGTTGTGTAATGTGATTGAACACAGGAGAGAAACGTGTTCAACTTCGTCTCCTTGAGCACGCTCCTAAACTATAAAGTGAAAATAAAAATTGATTTGAACAATCAATATTTAACATGTGTCTGGGGGCAGTCCAGAGATCCGAGTTCAATCCCAAGAGTTATCATATTTGTTCCTGGTATTATGATATTGATTTTAAGGCTCACAAATAATCAATATGTAGATATTTAATCCCTTAAATAATTTAGCTTCTATAATGTATCCATTTCCATGTCGGTGGAAACCTCATCGATTCACGAGTCAATGAATATTTTCTTAGTTAATAATATTATCGACTGACACCTAGAAGGAAGGAACTATGAGGAGGAAGCGCCAAGCCATTGCGACTATATAGCACTAGGAAGGGGTCAGGATAAGGATTTGGGATGGGACAGAGGGAAAGGAATGATACCCAACCACTTGGACGGTCGGGGATTGAACACCGACCTGCATGAAGCGAGACCGTCGCTCTACCGTCCATCCCAAGTGGTTGGGCTGACACCTAGAGGGAAGAAGACTGACTGAAGTGGTTTCACACAGTCACGAGCCGTTTCAGAGAGCCAGTGACTGGCAAAGTGACTGTCCAAGCCTGTCTCCTAACATTGTTTTGCCTTTTTTATACTTGGTTTTAATGTTGTACAGCTGTTACGTATTTACGTGCCATCAGTGAAGAGATATTGAAATTATTTGAGGAATATTTATCATTGCCTTTCTTGCAAGACATGACACGTCAAAAGTATTTTTTTTGACGTATACAGGTACTTTTTGACGTATTTTTTAACGGGAGGAATTTTTGACGTGTGACAAAAAAGAAGAAAAAAACCTGACCAATATCTCGTGTTCAAAAGAGAACTTGATAAACTTATTCAAAGGATACCAGATTAACCAGACTAACTCATACTTCAGGCTGCATCTAACAGCCTGGTTGATCAGACCACCAACCAAGGCCCGGTCAGAGACCGGGCCGCGGGACGTTGATCCTCGAAACCATCGAAAGCTTCTCTCCCCACCAATGAAGATCTAAATTATACCTGGATTGTACTTGGATGGTGTTCTGGGAGTTGTTCTACTCCCAAGCCTTGCCCGCAGGCCAGGCTCGACTTGTGAGAGCTTGGTCCAACAGGCTGTTGCTTGGAGCGGCCGAGGCCAGGCTCGACTTGTGAGAGCTTGGTCCACCAGGCTGTTGCTTGGAGCGGCTCGAGGCTAGGCTTGACTTGTGAGAGCTTGGTCCACCAGGCTGTTGCTTGGAGCGGCTCGAGGCCAGGCTTGACTTGTGAGAGCTTGGTCCACCAGGCTGTTGCTTGGAGCATCTCAAAGTATCCTCCCGATTATAAATCTGGCACTATTCATTTCATAAATTCCGTACAAAAAAAGCTAAAAACTAAAATTAAATATCCCTAGGCCCAATAGCAAAATATAATATGAACTAATAGACATCAGATAACTTATATTAGGCCTAGAATGACGATATTAATTTTCATTAGAAAAAAATTTGGTTTGCCGAAATTCAATAACACAAAAGTATACTTTTTAAACTTCTACTTTCCTAACTTCTATAAGTCTATCTCGTCCTTATTTGTACGATAGACAAACGTCGATGCTTTCAGTACTTTCGTGTCATGAGGATGGGTACAGATAACAGAAGAACAAATAACAGTAGAACATAAAGAACCCATATGTTGGGTTATGTTATCTGTGTTCTATTGAATATTTCTATTGTCCATAGTACAGGTAGGGTTTCTGAGAAAGTATCTACTATTAACAATGAAGCTAGTTAGTATTTCTAAGAACTACCATGCATAGTGTGGCTATAGCAGATAGGATCTACCATGCACAGTGTGGCTATAGCAGATAGTACCATGCACAGTCTATAGATAAGATCTACCATGCATAGCGTGGCTATGGTAGATAGGAACTTTTCTAGACAAATTTGCACTCTGAATATTCATGCCTTATGTGAAAATATTCCAGAGTGGAACGAGACGCAGAAAATATATCATTAATCATTAGTTTCTTTACAATGAACTTCGGTAACTTGATTACTCCCTTAATTCCGAGAGTAAAAAAAATAGAAGCATAGGAAGGGGAAAAATCAATACTGCCAGCAATGCGGTCACATTTACAACCACCCTTCACTATTACCCATCACTATTACCCATCACCCCCCCACCATCACCCCCCCTAACCATCACTCCCCCCACCATCACCCCCCCCCTAACCATCACTCCCCCTCACCATCACCCCGCTAAACATCACCCATCACTAATTACCTGTTCATAACATCATTGTCCTGTATACATATCAACGTGTGAATTTATATTTTAAACCAAACACGTGTGTGTATATTTGTTTAGCGCGCAAGCACCACAAGGGTCGTGCATGCGTTGAGGCGCAGGCACGCGTGAGAGATTTATGCGTCTGAAAAATACTTGTTTAAATGAATGCGCATAACTGAGGGGTTGATGCTTGTGGAGGCACTTAATGTGTTGCCGCAGGGGTTCTGTAATGTACCGCTAGGAGAGAGCCTCTCGCGGAGGGTACATTGTCACCGTCGCACAGGTTTGGCCAGGTTAGACACCTTGATTCTTGAAAATGCTGCGTCAGCAAGAAATGAAGGGAGAGACTGATATAGGAGGGGGGGGGAAGAGGAAATGCCGTTGAAGATATTGATAGGATAAAGAGACTGAATATGGGAGGGGGGGGAGCAGAGCACCAGTTACAGCCCCGCTCCTGTGCCAGGTAACTCCACTACGGGATCGCCATAATCCGTGCTACTTGCAACTTTTTGCTCCAAGTAGCTGAATCTAAAACCCAACAACATGAGAGGGAGAGAAAGGCGAGAAGGAATTGATTAAGTTGGGGAGATACGTAGGAGTGAGATAAATAGAGGTGGGAAGGGAAGGATATAGAAGTAAAGGGGAAGGAAGAGGTAGTAGTGAAGAGAAACTGAAGCTCCTTTACCACCACCACACATGACAGTAAATAAAAGTCTTAGCGAAAACTTGCGACAAAGTCTAATTAACTCTGAAGTAAAGTTTTTAAACAAACGAGTTTAATCAAATATTTTTGTTAACCTCACAAACTAAATATCTGGAATATTTTGACTTTCTACAATATAAGGAAAGCCTGAGGCTATGCATTGGGATCGAAACTGCGTCCTTGAGGCTCCGCATTCACTTGCACTTCCTTCTAGAATTTTACTTTATCATCATTATTCTTAACTGACATTGTTTAAATGAATCATCATAACAGAGGTTGTGTTCAGACAGGCATAGGAAGTTCCTCTGTCAATCATTCCTCAACCTGTTTATCTGTCAATCATTCCTCAACCTGTCATCCTCTTGTGCTACTACCCAGGAAGCAGGTCACTATACCACCCCCACAAAGTTGGGGGGGGGGTTGGTGGTGAATACAGTAGAATACAGAAGCTTCCCTACTCAGTTTACAATGTATACTACCAAAGTCTCCCCCAACAGGGCTCCAAATACAGCCAGTGATCACCATGGGAGAGGCTAGGTGTTAGGGGGTCACACTGCTCCAACACTATGTCAGCAATGGAACCGATAGGCCTAGTTGCAAAGGTTGCACTTTGCAACTTCGTGCCTATCTTGCAGAGCTGAGACAAGACCGCCACCTCCGCCTTGGACGTAGTCATCAATTATCTCTAGTCCCGTCCATACAGTTTATCATCACTATCACTATCCTCATCACCATCATCACTATCATCCTCATCATCACTATCCCCATCATCATCGGAACACAGAGATAAATAACAGAAACACAACAGTTCCTAAAATAGTGTATTTATTGCAATATTGCAGAATCTCTCGGCAACTGTAATCATTGAGAGAGAGAGAGAATTATCAGGGGAAAGCGCCAAGCCATTATGACTATATAGCACTGGGAAGGGGTCAGGATAAGGATTTGGGATGGAACGGGGGAAAGGAATGGAATAATCCAACTATTGCACAAATCCACAAGGCAGCGTCTGGGGAACCTCTCGGCCGTAGGTTCGAACCCTCGTCACGGCCCTTGTGGATTTGTTCATTGGATTCATCACGCTATGTGATTTGTGTGTGTGTGTAACCCAACTATTGGCTGGCTGGGCTGGGGCTCAACACTGTATATAACACTACCTCACTCGACTCTCACAACTTGAGTGACAGATATTGCTAATAAACTGTGATAATTGCCAACACTAATTAAATGAAACTACTAATTAATCTCGGTACATACTCATAACAGATGAATTAAGAGAAAAATCAATGATCAGTTTGGTACACTCAAAAGTCTTCTCACGTTAAGAATAAATTCATATATACAAAAATGTATATTAGTAATGAAAAAATAATTCATTCATTAATGAGGAAGATAACTATCAGGAGGAAGGTAACTATCAGGGGGAAAGCACCAAGCCATTACGACTATATAGCACTGGGAAGGGGTCAGGATAAGGATTTGGGATGGGACGGGGGGAAAGGAATGGTGCCCAACCACTTAGTGGACGGTCGGGGATTGAACGCCGACCTGCATGAAGCGAGACCGTCGCTCTACCATCCACCCCAAGTGGTTAGACTCATTCATTAATGAATAATAACTAATGAATATCCTACACAGTTCTATTAAACGGTAGGGACAGAAGTGGTTGAGCACCATTCCTTTCCCTCCGTCCCATCGCAAATTCTTATCCTGACCCCTTCCCAGTGCTATATAGTCGTAATGGCTTGGCGCTTTCCCCCTGATAGTTCCCTTCCTTGCAACCAGGCAATAGTTGCAACATCCTGCAGGTAACATGTAGGCCCCTGACGGTATGAGGTAGCTGAAACAATCTTCTGCAGGAGGAAGAATAACAAGAATTCTTACTGATGCCTGCAGAAGACGTTGGCCCGTAAGACACACGGGCATCACTTGACCTCTCCCCACAGGAGTGAGGGGGCTCCCCTGTGACCCCTGTGAGGGGTGAGAGACCCCTGCGAGGGTGAGAGACCCCTGTGAGGGTGAGAGACCCCTGTGAGGGTGAGAGACCCCTGTGAGGGTGAGAGACCCCTGACCTGCAGACTGCAACTCATCAAAATATTACCAAAGAAAGGGAAACTCAACTGGAGTTCCTAAGGGTCTCGAACTCAATTCTCCGGTTGATTCTCCAGCTCCCAGTACATATCTGTCCCCCCAGAACTAAACAAACCTGTGTACCGATAACCCAGTACAAACATGCGTTTCCAACACGCAATACAAACCTGTGTGTTCAACACACAACACACACACGCTGAAGACGTATAAGAATGCATTAAGTGCCGCCCAGGAATCGTTGAGTGAATGAGTATTGCAGTCTCTCTCAAGATCTTTATTAACAGTGAAAAAGATTATGATCCAAAACACTACCTAGAGGTAATGTTATGAGTCGAAGCCCATCATCTAGAAGATCCACTGATACATAACTCACCTAGAAACTGATTGAGAATTTCGCGAAAAGTACCTCTGCCCTCAAATTACGATGATTGGTGTGCAGTCATTGACGCAGAATTGGACAATTGAGATTGAACGACTGTCCTGCTTCCGTTTGGTGATGTCTCTCTTTTCCCTTCAACTGCAATCACACTTTTTTTTGGTGACTAGGAGATGGTGTGCAATATCTATAGTTGCAAAGACCTGATGTTATGATTTGATATGCACTTTCAATACGTTTGAACCATAAGAACTGTTCATTCTTTATTATTGCATTAATTGAAGGTCTTAAACATGTACAAATCCACAAGGACCGTGACGAGGATTCGAACCTGCGTCCGGGAGCATCCCAACATGCGTCTTAAACAGGTGTTTTATTATTTGTATTTATCTTGGTGTAAAGCATCACATTTCGGGCGAATGCTTGAGCTGCATTTGGATCCAGTTTGCTGATGTGGGGTTCGCGGTAATTGCTCCCGCTTGATACTTAGAGCGACGGTCTCACTGCATGCAGATCTGCGTTCAATCCCCGACCATCCACAAGTGGTTGGGCACCATTCCTCCCCCCCCCCGTCCCATTCCAAACTCTTATCCTGACCCCTTCCAAGGGCTATATAGTCGTAATGGCTTGGCACTGTACACACTTTAATTTATATTGTTGCCTGCAATTCTAGTTACGTCGATTGCATTGTGGGATTAAGGTGTATTTTCGTGTGGTCTGCAACAGCATGAGCTTAAAGCTTAAGCTTGGGAAAGCATGAATCTCGCTAGTGTTAATCAGCTTACAGGTTTGATCATTTTTTTCCCAAATTTAGTTTTTTACGAACTGAAGCGTATATAATTGCTGATCTCCTGGATTCAAGGAAGAAATATTCTTATCTTGCAGTAGCTGGTTCCAGCATACTGTTAAGAGGGAATTGTGCGTCCTCTGAGTGACGGGGTTTTCTCCTAGAATCTTCCAGTCATATTTCTTTGCCATGCCAATTTCTCCTATGATATAATCTTAATGTGAGCTATCCCCAGGGCTGTTATCCTCTGACGGCGCTCTGCTTCCTCAATAATTTACTTGCGTCTGTGTTGAAGGAACTATCTGTCAAATTAGCGCATGATGATAGCGCTCTCCAGTCTGTACTTTGATGGGAAACGTTAAGATGGTGGAAGATATCGTATCAAAGGTTACCTGTTTTCATTAATGTCTTGGAAGTAACAGCTTGCCAGAAAGTATTTTGCTTCAGGGAATTGATTGAGACGAAACGCTCGATAAGTGAAGAGGCGCGCGTGTGCGTGCATGCATGCGTGCGTGCACACCAGGACGAATGTACTGTTAGTAAGTTGAAATTCCCAAACTCTTCATACTGATTCAGATTCATTGTCTTAGACTATAGCATATGGTGAAGAAAACCCCATACATATGATTTTAATTAATATACACGTATAGTTAGTCATTGCACGCGTACATACACACACACACACAAATGTATCATTTGGGAGATGAAATACTTCAAGAGTCAGAGAGAGAGAAAGACCTGGGGGTTGATATCACGCCAGACCTGTCCCCTGAAGCTCATATCAAGAGGATAACATCAGCAGCATATGCCAGGTTGGCTAACATAAGAACGGCCTTTAGAAACTTGTGTAAGGAATCTTTCAGAACATTATATACCACATATGTCAGACCAATCCTGGAGTATGCGGCTCCAGCATGGAGTCCCTATCTAGTCAAGCATAAGACTAAACTGGAAAAGGTTCAAAGGTTTGCCACCAGACTAATACCCGAGCTGAGAGGTATGAGCTACGAGGAGCGACTGCAGGAATTAAACCTCACTTCGTTGGAAGACAGAAGAGTTAGGGGGGACATGATCACCACATTCAAGATTCTCAGGGGAATCGACAGGGTTGATAAAGACAGGCTGTTTAACACAAGGGGCACACGCACTAGGGGACACAGGTGGAAACTGAGTGCCCAAATGAGCCACAGAGATATTAGAAAGAACTTTTTTAGTGTCAGAGTGGTTGACAAATGGAATGCATTAGGAAGCGATGTGGTGGAGGCTGACTCCATACACAGTTTCAAGTGTAGATATGATAGAGCCCAATAGGCTCAGGAAACTGTACACCTGTTGATTGACGGTTGAGAGGCGGGACCAAAGAGCCAGAGCTCAACCCCCGCAAGCACAACTAGGTGAGTACAACTAGGTGAGTACACTCAACCACACACAGTCACACATGGGTGAGTTGAGCATTGGTCGACGGGTGAACAAGTGAGGTGGTGGTGGAGGCCAAAACCGTCAGTAGCTTCAAAGCGTTTTACGACAAAGAGTACTGGGAAGACGGGACACCACGAGCGTAGCTCTCATCCTGTAACTACACTTAGGTAATTACACACACACACTGGTGGAGGCTGACTCCATGCACAGCTTCAAATGTAGATATGATAGAGCCCAGTAGGTTCAGGAACCTGTACACCAGTTGATTGACAGTTGAGAGGCGGGCCCAAAGAGTCAGAGCTCAACCCGCGCAAGCACAACTAGCTAAATACACACCCTTCCCTCTCAATGTCTCCCAACACCGCAAAAAGTAGCCACAGTCTCCACAAGAGCAGTTATCACAGCCAGGTGTCAGCATAACATGATAGAGCAACATGTCTCAACTCAACCAATAGCAACCTGGGATGACACCGGTAATTAATGGAACAGC
>WNGS01164447.1:3454978-3466662 GCA_020271785.1 Procambarus virginalis | reverse complement strand
CAAAAACACTGTTCGCAATGATTAACACTTCCCTTCTCGTTCCCTCATCCGTTCCAGCTTCCGGAGACCTTTGTGGTGGCTGGCTGCTAAACACAGAAGGAAAAACTACTCAATTGTGGTTGTCTGGTCGTTTTTAGTTTAGTGTTGGAGGGGGAATTAAGCAGTGTAGTGCAGCAAGAAACAGTCTCGCCTTGCTACTAGAAATCCTAGGAATCTTACTAGAAATGCTAGTAATCCAACTAGAAATGCTAGTAATCCAACTAGATATCCTTGGAATCCCACTAGAAATCCTAAGGATCCCACTAGAAATCCTAGGGATCCCTCTAGAAATCCCACTAGAAATCTTAAGAAAAAATCTACTAATCTACCTACTACTAGAAATCCTAGGAATCCAAGAAATCCTACTAGAAATCCTAGGAATCCTACTACAAATCCTAGGAATCCCACTAAAAATCCTAGGATTCCAACTAAAAATTATAGGAATCTTGCTAGAAATCCTAGGAATCCTACTAGAAATCTTAGAAATCCTCGTAGGAATCCTACTAGAAATCTTAGGAATCGTACTAGATATCAGGAATTCTACTACAAATCCTGGAAATCCTACTAGAAATCCTTGGAATCCCACTAGAAATCCTAATAATCCCACTAGAAATCTTAGTAATCCCACTAGAAATCCTTGGAATCCTAATAGAAATCTTAGGAATCCTACCTGAAATCCTACTAGAAATCCATGGAATTCTATTAGAAATCCTAGAGATCTACTGGGAATCGTAAGAATCCTCCTAGGAATCCTACTAGAAGTCCTAGGAATCATAATAGAAATCCAATTAATCCTACTAGAAATCCTAGGAATCCCACTAGAAATCCTACTAGAAATCCTAGTAATCCTACTAAAAATCCTAAGAATCCTAGGAATCCCACTAGAAATCCTAGGAATCCCACTAGAAATTCTAGGAATCCTACTATAAATCCAAGGAATCGTACTACAAATTATAAGAATCCCACTAGAAATTCTAGGAATCTCACTAGAAATCCTAGGATTACTACTAGAAATCCTAGTAATCCCAATATAAATCCTAATAATCCCACTAGGAATCCTACTAGAAATCTTAGGAATACTACTTGAAATTCTACTAGAAATTTTAGGAATACTACTTGAAATCCTACTAGAAATCCTTGGAATCCTACTAGAAATCCTTGGAATCCTACTAGAAATCCTGGAAATCTACTATAAGTCGTAGGAATCCTCTTGGGAATCCTACTAGAAACCTTAAGAATCCAACTAGAAATCATAGGAATCCCACTAGAAATCCTAGGAATCCTAGTAAATATCTTAGAAATCCCACTATAAATCCTAGGAATCCCACCAGAAATCCTAGGAATTGTACTAGAAATCCTAGGAATCCTACTAGAAATCCTGGGAATCCTAGAAATCCTACTTGAAATTCTAGGAATCCTACTAGAAATCCTAGGAATCACACTAGAAATCTTGGGAATCTTGCTAGAAATCCTAGGAATTACACTAGAAATCCTACTGGGAATCCTAGTAGAAATCCTGCTAGAAATCCTAGGAATCCTACTAGAAATCCTAGGAATCCTATTTAAAATTTTAGGACTCCTACTAGAAGTCCTAGGAATTCCACTAGAAATCATAGGAATCCCACTAGAAATCCTAATAGAATTCCTAGGAATCCCACTAGAAACCCTAGGAATCCTACTAGAAATCCTACTAGAATTCCTAGGAATCCCACTAGAAATCCTAGGAATCCTACTAGGAATCCCACTTCTGGTGGCTTTCTATGGTAATTTCTAGTAGGATTTCTAGTAAGATTTCGTGGGGAATTTCTAGTAGGATTTCATGTGGAATTTCTAGTTGGATTTCTTGGTGAATTTATAATAGTGTTTCTAGGGGACTTCTCTAACAATTTCTAAGAGCTTTCTAGGGGAAATTCTAGAGGAAATTCTAAGGGATTTCTAGGGGATGTCTAAGGGACTATTATGGTAATTTCTATTATTATTTCTAATAGGATTTTTATGGGAATTTCTATTAGGATTTCTAGTAGAACGTTGCATTGACGTTCTGACGTCAATGCGACGTCAATGCAACGTAAAAACGAGGTCGAATCCATGACGATTACAAGTAATTATCAGTAGAAGGCACCAAACCGGGAAGGCTATGTAGCACCATCAAATGTGCGGGATAATCAGAGGGCGCTAAATATCACCAAGGATGCCAATACGAGAACAAAAACGCATAAGGCGAACGATATCAAAAGTATCAGAGTCGCCAAGAATTCTATCGAGGGACAAACGACTGCGAGGGGCAGTCGGAAAACAAGACACACGCTCGCCCTGGAAGTCAGGACATTCAACAAGGATATGCACGACCGTAAGAGGGACAATGCAATTTGGACAATAAGGAGCAGGGCGGCGCTCCATTAAGTGACTGAGTTAAACGGGTATGGCCAAGACGCAACCTAACTAGAGCTGTTTCCCATCGCCGGTTACGGTGTCAGGAGGAAGGCCACTGGGACACACGACTCTTGAGAGTACGCAGTTTGTTACCAGTAACAGAAGACCAACAACGCTGCCAACGGGCAAGGATGGAGGCATGAATAACTGGGTAAAAGTCAGAATAAGGAACACCTTTACGGGAGACGGGACAAGTGCGGATAGCATCCATAGCGGCATTATCCGCACGCTCATTTAAAGAGACACCAACATGGCTGGGAACCCAGCAAAACGCAACCGATTTAAATTTACTGGAGATAAGAAACAGCCAATGTTGAATCTCGATGACCACAGGGTGGACTGGATTAAAGGACCCTAAAGCCATGAGGGCACTACGAGAGTCAACTACTACCATGAAGGAGGACTGCACCCGGGAAAGCAGGAGACGAAGAGCATAGAGAATAGCATAGAGTTCTGCTGTGAAGATGCTAGCCTCCGGAGGAAGGCGACACATATAAGTTTGGTCAGGAAAAACAACAGAGTAGCCCACACCGTCAGCAGACTTTGACCCGTCGGTGAAGATGGGAACGGAGTGGGAGTGAGAAGAAACGTGCTCAAGGAAGAGGCGTTTCAGAACTGTAGGAGGGGTAAAAGCTTTAGTGATGCGGGTCAGAGAAGTACAAAATTTGGGAAGGGGAACCCTCCACGGGGGCAAGGAGGGAACAATACGAGGCGAAACATTAGTAAGACGAACCGAAAGAGAATCTTGTAAGCGAGACAAACGGACAGAAAGAGGAAGGTGGTGAAGAGGAACAGGAACTACATGAGGGGTAAAAGTCAAAGTACGATAGAGACGAGAGTGAGGATGCTGTAAGGATCGCGCTAGATAGCGAATTAAGACTGTAACGATCAAGGCGATCCTGGAGAGACAGAAAGCCAGTGTCAGCGTACAAACTGAGGGTAGGAGTGGAACGAAAAGCACCAGAGCTGAGGCGCAACCCAGTATGGTGCAAAGGATCAAGACGGCGAAGAGTAGAAGGAGAAGCAGAAGAGTATGCAGGGCAACCATAATCGAGCTTAGACAACACGAGAGAGGAATGCAAATAGAGGAGCGTGCGCCTATCCGCTCCCCAAGAAATGACGATTACAAATGGACAAATTTACCCGACAATTAGCGGCGTCAAAACGACGATAAATCTACGTCAAAACAACGTCAATACAACGTAAATACGTAAATCAAATCTACGTAAATAGAATGCATGTCGATATATAAAGTGGGATTTGCGCCTGGACCTTATTGGATCTTTAGTCTATAATGTAATACTTTTTGTCTTTAGGTAATTGTTTTAATAACAGTATGAAGAAAATTTACATATAATTTTGTTTCACTCTTGCTTTAATATAATTTCTGCTTTAAGAGAACATTGTCATTTGTATTTCATATTGGTGTAAAAATAAGTTATTTCTTGCATATTTTGCATGATACAATGTTTATATTAGCTGTTGGTTTTACAATTTGTGTTAATATTGTTTTAACATTTCCCCATTTCAATTTATGGTATCAAACTCTCTGCACTCATTAATCACATACTGAAATACCATTAATTAAGCCAAAATAAATCTATTTCTCCAGCACATCAGGAAATATTATAAATAAAACTATCAAAGATTGAGTTTCCCTTTTGGCCTGACTATTCCTTTAGTGGAGCTAGAACCAGTGGCCATTTTAAGTAGAAAAAAAAACATGGATACACAAAGACCAATCCAATGCAGGACTTCATCAACATTGTACTGTGAAGGAAATATTCCTGGAGCCAGGAGTCTGAAGTAGGTTCCCAGAGCCAACCGAAGGTTACAGACGCATTAAAAATCTGCACTGGAGGAGCCGAGTAGGCAGCGTTGACGAGACTAATTTTACGTCAATTTTATTAAGTCTTAAATATTTTAGAGTGTGGAGGAGCTCTTCAGCGATGAAAGTGTTACAGCTTCCGTTGAATCTAGTTTACGTCATAGGAGGAATTTGTCCTGTAGGAGGAAATAGAACGAAATTAGTTTATAGCGTCACTATGCTGCACCTACACATACCCTTAATGGCGTCACTATGCTGCACCTACACATACCCTTAATGGCGTCACTATGCTGCACCTACGCATACCCCTACTGGTGTCACTATGCTGCACCTACACATACCCTTAATGGCGTCACTATGCTGCACCTACGCATACCCCTACTGGCGTCACTATGCTGCACCTACACATACCCTTAATGGCGTCACTATGCTGCACCTACGCATACCCCTACTGGCGTCACTATGCTGCACCTACACACATACCCTTAATGGCGTCACTATGCTGCACCTACGCATACCCTACTGGCGTCACTATGCTGCACCTACACACATACCCTTAATGGCGTCACTATGCTGCACCTACACATACCCTTAATGGCGTCACTATGCTGCACCTACGCATACCCTACTGGCGTCACTATGCTGCACCTACACATACCCTTAATGGCGTCACTATGCTGCACCTACGCATACCCCTACTGGCGTCACTATGCTGCACCTACACACATACCCTTAATGGCGTCACTATGCTGCACCTACACATACCCTTAATGGCGTCACTATGCTGCACCTACGCATACCCCTACTGGCGTCACTATGCTGCACCTACACACATACCCTTAATGGCGTCACTATGCTGCACCTACACACATACCCTTAATGGCGTCACTATGCTGCACCTACGCATACCCCTACTGGCGTCACTATGCTGCACCTACACACATACCCTTAATGGCGTCACTATGCTGCACCTACACACATACCCTTAATGGCGTCACTATGCTGCACCTACGCATACCCCTACTGGCGTCACTATGCTGCACCTACACACATACCCTTAATGGCGTCACTATGCTGCACCTACGCATACCCCTACTGGCGTCACTATGCTGCACCTACACACATACCCTTAATGGCGTCACTATGCTGCACCTACACACATACCCTTAATGGCGTCACTATGCTGCACCTACGCATACCCTACTGGCGTCACTATGCTGCACCTACGCATACCCATACTGGCGTCACTATGCTGTACCTACACACATACCCCTACTGGCGTCAGTATGCTGCACCTACACACACCCCTACTGGCGTCACTATGCTGCACCTACACACATACCCCTACTGGCGTCACTATGCTGCACCAACACACATACCCTTAATGGCGTCACTATGCTGCACCTACACATACCCCTACTGGCGTCACTATGCTGCACCTACACACATACCCCTACTGTTGTCACTATGCTGCACCTACACACACCCCCCTACTGGCGTCACTATGCTGCACCTACACACACCCCTACTGGCGTCATTATGCTGCACCTACACATATCCCTACTGGCGTCATTATGCTGCACATACACTTCCCCTACTGGCGTCACTATGCTGCACCTACGCCCCCTACTGTTGTCACTATGCTGCACCTACGCCCCCCTACTGTTGTCACTATGCTGCACCTACACATACCCCTACTGGCGTCATTATGCTGCACCTACACACACATTCCTACTGGCGTCGCAACCCGTCCTCGCAAATTTAATAAGTCAATATTGACTTATTAAATATGTGCATAGGTGACATACTTAACATAATAGTTTCCCTTGAAAATCTTCATAGAAAACACCGACCTTACCTAACCTTGTTAGTATGTTAAAATAAGCATCTTATAGCTTCGTAATTACAATTGTTACTTAACCTATTATAGGTATAGGTTAGGTAATAATTGTAATTACGAAGCAATAAGATGCTTGTCTTAATATACTAACAAGGTTAGGTAAGGTCGGTGTTTTCTATGAAGATTTTCAAGGGAAACTTATGTTAAGTATGTCACCTATGCACATATTTAATAAGTCAATATTGACTTATTAAATTTGCGAGGACGGGTTGGGCGTCATTATGCTGCACCTACACACATACCCCTAATGGCGTCACTATGCTGCACCTACACACATACCCCTAATGGCGTCACTATGCTGCACCTACACATACCCCTACTGTTGTCACTATGCTGCACCAACACACATACCCTTAATGGCGTCACTATGCTGCACCTACACACATACCCCTAATGGCGTCACTATGCTGACCCCTACACATACCCCTACTGGCGTCATTATGCTGTACCTACACCCCCCTACTGGCGTCATTATGCTGCACCTACACACATTCCTACTGGCATCACTATGCTGCACCTACACATACCCTTAATGGCATCACTATGCTGCACCTACACATACCCTTAATGGCGTCACTATGCTGCACCTACACACATTCCTACTGGCATCACTATGCTGCACCTACACATACCCTTAATGGCGTCACTATGCTGCACCTACACACATTCCTACTGCCATCACTATGCTGCACCTACACACACCCTTAATGGCATCACTATGCTGCATAGTGACGCTACTTTGGGACATTAAATCTACCGTCTCGCCCAGCCAATGGGTCCGGCCTGTCTCGCTTCATGGAGGTCAACGTACTACAAATAATCGACAAATACTTAACTTAAATACTTAACCTAAATACCTAACCTAAATTCCTAACCTAAATACCTAACTTAAATACCTAACCTAAATTCCTAACCTATGCTTATATGTACAATATGCTAATATAATAATTTATAATTTAAAAAATTCCCGTTTTGAATGAACAGCATGTAAAAATTAATGAATGCGTCTGTGCGGTCGACCGCTAGATGGGTTAAATCGCTCACAGACACCAAACTACGCTTAACTGCACACACAATAATATTATATTAATGTATAATAATCCATTAATAAAAACAAACCTATTTGTATACGATACGTTAAAATGATGAACGAGTCTGGGTCGACGAGCTTGAGGACGAGTTGAACATTTGAAGAGTAGTTACCCAGAGTAATTAGTGGAGAAATGTAGTTTTAAACATCTTGTGTAGTGTAATTTCTCTCTTCAGTCGGAACCCGATGGAGTGCCACACTGCCCCAACAGCTAGGGGAGGACAAAGAGCACCACACACACACAGCCTGAAAAAGACACAACCATATTTAACTGACGTAATCAAATATATGAATATTATATATATCTGTCCATACGAGAGATGGAAGCTGAGTATAAATGTTATTCATTCACCCGTTGACACAAATCACGAGCCAATTACTGTCGCCGTTGAACTCTAAACTGGTTTTAAAGAGTCTGATTACCATAAGGTCACAGCTCGATAGGTTTTACACCTTTGTCCAATTTACTACTTAAAAAAGTAAATTATTTGTTAAGTCGATGGTGGTTCCATCTCCCTTGCCCTGGAAATTAAGTCTTAATTGCCACTGTTCTACATCCCTCACACTGGAAATTAAGTCCTTTTTTAATTGCCATTGTTCATTCTTGTTCAATATTCTTAATTTTTCACCATTGTTTGACAGGTTTCATGATCGTCTGATCGTCCAATAATTCTCAAAGAATTTGATGGGCTCGATTCCCCTTGATAGGAATCCTTGCATTTTGGATTTATGGTTCCTGAAGCCTGATTAACATACGGATGCAACCCAGATAACTTTGTACACATCCCCCTGGCCTCTGATTGGCTTCCAATCAGTATCTATGCAAGCCATCACCGATTCTGCCCAAGGAAATCAGTAACTGCAATATTTATCTGACGAAGGAGAGCATTACTCGCTCATTACTCATTGAGTAATGAGCATTGAGCATTACTCAAGCACTGCCATTCATGGTCTTGGCGTCGGGGAAATGTTGTTCAAGTGGTTTAGAAAACAAAAATATAGAATATTAATGCAAATGTCGAACGAGACATTGTATAAGACGAAGAGATATTGGTAGACGTGAAATGGTGTGCAAAACTTGCACCAGGGTGTTTACAGCCTCCATATATAACACCGATGTAGAACCACTTGGGCTGGACGGTAGAACGACGGTCTCGCTTCATGCAGGTCGGCGTTCAATCCCCGACCATCAATGTGGTTGGGCACCATTCCTTTCTCCCCGTCCCATCCCAAAGAATTATCCTGATCCCTTCCAAGTGCTATATAGTCGTAATGGCTTGGTGCTTTCCCCTGATAGTTCACGTTTGTACATCAACGTATGTTGATGTTACCTTGAGATGATTTCGGGGCTTAGCATCCCCGCGGCCCGGTCCTCAGCCAGGCCTCCCCATCCACATCCCCACATCCCCAGGAAGCAGCCCGTAGCAGCTGTCTAACTCCCAGGTACCTATTTACTGCTAGGTGAACAGGACACCAGGGTGAAAGAGACTCTGCCCATTTGTTTCCGCCTCCACCGGGGATTGAACTCCGAACCTCAGGACTACGAATGCCGAGCGCTGTCCACTCAGCCATCAGGCCTCCCTTAGTAACCAAAATGGACAGAAACTCAGTATTTACCACACACATCTACGACAACAGGCCATGGTCGGAAACTGGAACCGAGATGAACATAATAAATTAATTCATTAGTGTGACGGCAGCGGAGTAAGATCCACCAGTGATGTGTTTATTTACGAAGCCTCTGCATCTTTCCCCGACCATGGCAGCTTAGAATATTTAACACACAACGCGGCTGTTTAACACAAGGGCACACGCACTAGGGGACACAGGTGGAAACTGAGTGCCCAAATGAGCCACAGAGATATTAGAAAGAATTTTTTAGTGTCAGAGTGGTTGACAAATGGAATGCATTAGGAAGCGATGTGGTGGAGGCTGACTCCATACATAGTTTCAAGTGTAGATATGATAGAGCCCAATAGGCTCAGGAAACTGTACACCTGTTGATTGACGGTTGAGAGGCGGGACCAAAGAGCCAGAGCTCAACCCCCGCAAGCACAACTAGGTGAGTACACAGTTTGGGAAGATTCAAACCCTCGTAACACAAGATGATTTCTGTTCAGGTAAATCTAGGCAACCTGGTAACACTCTAGGCCCCATAAACTGTTAATAAATATTAACTAATCCGCCATGGCTTCTGCGCTTTGATGAATCCTGACAGTTTCAGGAACGTGTATGATAAATAGCCAGACGGCGGGACCCAAGAGCTGAAACTCGCACTGAAAACACATGCAAATATGAGCAAATAAAGCAGAATATTCACCCCATAATGTTGTAAACCCGTGGAACCGCCTACCCGCCAAAGCCGTAAACGCTAAAACGCTGCTGGAATTTAAAAATACAACTAGAAAAGATCATCAGGGCAAATGGGGGGACATTTGACAAGTCGCCGGCTTCCTGTCCTCATCGAGGCTACTCGTATTAGTGACCCTCAGGTAAATTCAGGTAAAAATCGTCGAGGAAAAAAGAAATATGAGTCTACCCTAGAATGGCAAAAACTTTCCCATGAGGACAGGACTGAGGCTGGTGGCGGCCTAGAGAGAGAAAACTGAGACCCCGAGGCGAAGAAAAGGGGGTAGACCCTAGCAAAGTTTGGAAAAAAAAGGTCACCACCACCACTGCTCAAAAGGGACCTTCATGTGGTCGTGATAACAGAATAAAGGTAACTACAGAAGGCCTATTGGCCCATACGAGGCCGCAGCTATTTATAACCACCCAATCCCACTCATATACATGTCCAACCCGCGCTTGAAACAATCGAGGGACCCCACCTCCATCACGTTACGCGGTAATTGGTTCCACAAATCAACAACCCTGATGAGATGTGATGAAATGGGGCAAGTACCGTCACGAGAAATGGGTCACAGAGCTAAAGTCCAACTTTTTACACGGCAAAAATTTAGACCTAATTAATCTAAATCAACAGCCAGGCTCACTGGTGGCTGAAGGCATTATCAAATAATTACCGAATAATGGTGTCATTCAGTTGAGCATCTGTTGTTGTTAGCACGGTGCATGGCAGCAGGTGGTGGCACAGTCAGGTGCTAATGTCCACTATTCATTGGCAATCATATTGGTAATAGATGCAGTTTACTGGCGTTTCGGGCGAGGCTGGAAGCGCCTCCCTACTCTAATTTTAGGAAGAAATTCTAGCTTCTCCCTCCCTCTCCCTTATTTCTACTCCTTTCTGTTGATTCCTCTCGCTCGCTTGCCTCCTTTTTCTCCTTCACGACTGTAATATCACCAATACACTCGTCCTTCTGAATAACGGCTGATGGATATGAAAGACTAAAGTGACTGGAGGAATAATTTAGATGGATATTTTCTGGTGAACTCAGACACGTACCTTCACACATGTATAAATTATTATTAATCTAGCATAACTATTGGAACAATACATGATTTTCCTCACACAAAAACATTAAAATCATCATCAGTGAAGCCAATAATTGCGTCTACATCTTTAGCAGTCCATGTCCAATGCTTACTTGGGATTAAATTATTAGCCACTCTTTCTCTCAGGATTATTTCTTTGTTTATTTGTAATAGCTCTTCCAACAGTAATTTCTTGGAAACTAAAGAAGCATCAACTAGATGCTAAAGAAGCATCAATTAGATGCTAGATCAACATTTAACATCCTAGAAGCAACTTCTAGGAAAGTTGCTTCTAGGATGTTTTTCTGATGAAAATTAGGAAAGTTTTTTCAATAGTAGTAGTTTCTTGAAATGTGAGAATTATTTCTTGAAAATAGAGTCGTTTTGAAATATAAAAAAATCTTAAAATATCAGAAATATATCTTGTACATAAACGCAGTTTTATTGGGAGATAAAAGTTGTTTTTGAAAAATAAGAACTATTTATAGTTTTTTCTAGTCTTTTCTAGTCTTTTTCTAGGCTTTTCTAAATCCAGATCTAAGAATCTGGATTTACATCCAGATTCCCTTTTCACTGGTGGAATCAGATGAACAGTGTCCAGAAACCTTATACTAACGCTGGTTGTCATTACTTAACATTAGTTCATGTGTTAGTTCCCTGTTGTTCCAGCGACGATACGAAGAATTTCAGTACGAAGCAAAATGAAAACTACCATGTTCCAACTTCTCTGGGCGGCTGGCAGCTAGCAATTATTCTAATCACTGTCAAGTTTGCAGATTTTTATAGCAATGGTACGACCGCCTATAGCAAGAGTACCGCTAAAGAGCTTAGGATTTCTAGTAAGATTCCTAGCATTTCTAGTGGGATTCCTAGGATTTTTAGTTAGATTTATAGAATTTCTAGAAGGATTCATAGGATTTCTAGTAGGATTCATAGGATTTCTAGTAGGATTTCTAGAATAA
>WNGS01164447.1:3426720-3438932 GCA_020271785.1 Procambarus virginalis | reverse complement strand
TCGCCTCTCTTTCAACGCCGGCTTCAACTTGTGATTGATGCCGTGTCGTCTTGGGCCACCGATCATGGCTTCAAGTTCTCTACTACTAGGATTTGGCCATGACTTTTACTCGGAAACGGGTCATTCTTCGTCCCTCTTTATCACTTTATGGTCATCCCATTGAGTACAAAGATTCCGCGAAGCTTTTGGGGTTATTCTTTGACACTCGTTTGTCTTGGTCTCCCCATATCTCTTATCTCCGTGTTGAGTGCTCTAAGGCCCTTACGCTCCTTCGGGTATTGTCCCATGCTTCTTGGGAAGTGGATAGGCGCACTCTCCTTGCTTTACATTCCTCTCTCGTCCTTTCTAAGCTCGATTATGGTTTCCCTGCTTACTCGTCTGCTTCTCTTACTACTCTTCGTTGTCTTGATGCTTTGCACCATACTGGGTTGTGCCTCAGTTCTGGTGCCTTTCGTTCGACTCCTGTCCTCAGCTTGTATGTTGACACTGGCTTCCTATTTCTCCAGGACCACAGTGATCACTACTGTCGCTATCTTGCGCGGCCGTTGCAACATCCTTCCTCTCGCCTCTGTCGTGCTTTAACTTTTACCCCTCCTGTGGTTCCTGTTCCTCTTCACCACCTCCCTCTTTCTATCCGGTTATCTCACTTACAGGATTCTCTTTCCATTCGTATTTCTAATATTTCTCCTCGTGTTGTTCCTTCTTTGCCCCCTTGGAGGGTCCCCCTCCCGCAGTTTTGTACATCCTTGACCCACATTACTACCACTTTTATCCGTCCTACGGTTCTAAAACGCCTTTTCCTTGAGCACTTTTCTTCTCACTCCCACTCCGTTTCCGTCTTTACCGATGGGTCTAAGTCTGCGGACGGTGTTGACTACTCTGTCGTTTTTCCTGATCACACTTATATGACTTGCTTCCCTCCGGAGACTAGCATCTTCACAGCGGAGCTTTATGCTATTCTTTATGCTCTTCGTCTCCTGCTCTCTCGTTGTCACTCTTCCTTTGTAGTTGTTGTTGACTCTCGTAGTGCCCTCATGGCTCTCAGTTCCTTTAATCCGGTTCATCCAGTGGTTGTCGAGATCCAGCATTGGCTGTTTCTTGTTCATAGTAAGTTTAAGTCGGTTGAGTTTTGTTGGGTTCCCCAGCCATATTGGTGTCTCTTTAAATGAGCATGCGGATGCTGCTGCCAGGGAAGCTGTCCGCTCTTGTCCCATCTCTCGTAAAGGTATTCCTTATTTCTACTTTTACCCAGTTATTTATTCCTCCATCCTTACCCGTTGGCAGGCTTGTTGGTCATCTGTTACTGGTAACACATTACGTTCTCTTAAACGTTGTATGTCCTCGTGGCCATCCTCCTACCACCGTAACCGGCGATGGGAAATGGCCCTGGCGAGGTTGCGTATTGGCCATACTCGCTTAACTCATGGTCACTTGATGGAGCGCCGCCCTGCTCCTTATTGTCCTAATTGCATTGTCCCTATTACGGTCATGCATATCCTTGTTGAATGTCCTGAGTTATGGGACGAGCGTGTGTCTTGTTTTCCGACCATCCCCTGCGGTCACTTGTCTCTCAATAGTATTCTTGGTGACTTGGATACTTTTGATATCGTTCGCCTTATGCGTTTCTGTTCTTGTATTGGCATCCTTGGTGATATTTAGTGCCCTCTGATTAACCTGCATATTTGATGGTGCTACATAGCCTTCCCGGTTTGGTGCCTTCTTTTGATAATTACTTCCTTAACAACCAGATACCCATTTTACTGCTGAGTTAAACAGAGGCTACAGTTAAGGATTTGCACCCAGTAAATCCTCCCTGGTCAGGATACGAACCCAGGACAAGGCGTTCGCGGAACTCCAGGTGAGCGTCTTACCACTACGCCACAGAGACTGCCTTCGAAGTTCCCTTCCCTTCCCACCTTGTCTAGTTTATAGACAAGGTGGGAAGAGGCAAGGTTTATCAATCTAACCAGGTGGATTAGGTTGATAAATAAAATGGTTTCCCCTCGAATACTGTTGTATTATTCTGCAGCCATTTATTCCATTTGATATCTTGATTTGTCCATATTTTTGTTCCTTTCTGATTACCATTGATTATATAGTTGATGAAAGAACCTGTGATTTGTCCAGGATCACAGGTTTCTTAAAAACAAATCACAATGGCCTACCTCCAACTACTTTCATGAATATTATTTGGTCTTGTAGATGATCTTTTAAATCAGCTTTCTAGGATATAGTCCGAAATTTTGATAGTGTCTTTGAGTTCAGGTAAATTGTATTGTATTCGTTCTCGTTATAATGGAACAATAACTGTAAAACGGCATCATGTTTATTACCAATAGTCTATCTTTCCTGTGGGGAGCCCAGTCGGTGACCTGAAATTATATGAACTGATATGTGCTCTATTAGTTTGGGGTCATCAGTCATAGGAGTTCGAACTGGTATGTGCTATATTAATTTGGGGGTCATCAGTCACAGGAACTCAGCTACCAGACCACTAAATGTGTATAGTGACCAGGTGTCTTCGAGTACAGGAGCAGCATGTGCCTAGGGTACCCTTCCCTAGGTGCTCCGTGAGTACTGCCCTTGTGTGTTAGGATTATCTTCTCTGGGGCGTTCGGGAATCACTCCCTGTTTGAGGACTTCATCAAGCGATGAAGTCTAGGGCACCAGTCTCCGTGGTGTAGTGGTAAGACACTCGCCTGGCGTTCCGCGAGCGCTTTGTCATGGGTTCGTATCCTGGCCGGGGAGGATTTACTGGGCGCAAATCCTTAACTGTAGCCTCTGTTTAACTCAACAGTAAAATGTGTACTTGGTTGTAACAATGATTCTTCGCGGCGGGGATCGTATTCCATGGACCTGCCCGAAACGCTACGCGTACTAGTGGCTGTACAAGAATGTAACAGCTTGTATATATCTCAAAAAAAAAATCAGTCCGTGGCTCTTTGGGGCTGGTCACTTCGGGTAGCTCTTCTGCTGAGTTCTCGGGGTTAAGCTCTCCATGCCATTCACATTCCGGGTGTATCCATTGTACTGGTAGACAGCCTGTCGCACTTCATTCCTTTTATCACAGAATGGACAGTCGACTCTGCCTCCCTCCTTTGGCTTTGTTAGGCATACAGGTGCCTAGAATTGGACCTCTTCACATCTTCGTGGTCTCGGCGTCTCCCATTATACCTGGCGCCATTCCCAGACTGCGAGGCCCTCAGGGTAAACTCTTTTCAGCAGAACTGGTCAAGGTGGGGGTTCCCTGTCTCTCTTTTCCCCCTGTCCAGCTGTTGCTTTGGGTTCTGGCTCAGCTGGATTCATATCAGGGGGCGAGTGGTGGTTCTGGCTCCATGGTGGCAGATCCAGCCTTAGTGTCAGGTGCTGTTTGCTCGGTGTCCAAACACGGGCATTTTGTTCGGGACTCCTCCTCTTTCAGCAGGCCGGACTCATAGGTACCTTGCTAGTTCGTCTTACTGCTCCACAATACGCATATGGTCTTTCTAATGAGTGTGTATCTTCATTTATATGGTGATCAGGTGGCTTCTATGACGGTTTCCCAACTGCAGTCTTATTCCAGGCGACTATATGAAGTTTCTTGATGGTCTTTCCGTCACTTTCTTTCTCTTCGAAGATTTTCGTCGATTTCGGACCAGTTTGTTTTTGCATTCTTGCGTTCAAGATGGATGCTGCTTCCGCTCCATTCTGCAAGCTTTCATGTACATTTTTTGCACGCCTATTCACACACCGCCTGAGCCTTCTTTGTCTTTAGATCGTGTTCTTTCTTTTCTTTCTTCACCTTGCTTTGTTGTGTCCCCCTTCAGTTAGGGATTGCTTTTGGAAGGCCTTGTTTTTATTGGCCTTGGCCTCTGCAGGTCGGGTTGGGGAGCCTCATGTTCTCCTCCGATGCTGGGAGTTCTATTCCTCTGGGAGTTCTATTTTCTATTTCTATAAAAGAGGTTATGTCGGCAACTGGCACGCATCTCACACCACACGCCCTCCAAATTGCTGTGGCCCTCCGCCTTGCTGCCCCAATCCACACCAGATATAGGTGTATTTGCGGCGAGGTGGTGGCTGACAGGTACGGCCACCATGGCCTACTCTGCCAAAGCACAGGGGATGGCACTCGAGGCACAGTGAAGTTAACGACATCATCAAGTGGAGCCTCACCACAGCTGGATGCCCAGCTGAAAGAGAGCCCCGCTACCTAATGCCCCGTAACTCTGATGCTCTTATTGGTCGCCCGGATGGTATCACAGTGAACCCCTGGAAGAATGGCAAGCAGTTAGTATGGGACTACATGTGCGCATCAACCCTGGCTAACACCTACATTGACCTCAGTGTTGCACAACCAGGTGGCGCTGCCACCCACAGGGAAGCAGCCAAATCCCGTAAGTACAGAGAACTGGATCAAGAAGACTAACATCTGAGTGATAGCAGTCAGGATTCACTGGCCTCAGTGTGGTTGCTAGAACATTAATGAACTATTTATGACAAGCACTGTAAAAAAAATACAAATGGCAGTAGACTTAACAATGGCATCTAATTTATAACACAAAATAAAATTGAGAAAAAAACTTCATTATACTATATATATAATGGTAATAATAAGACACATGTGGTAGAAATACTGCAAATGGTGGTGCACACACTGCAGAGTGCACTTAATTATAAATTCTGCAGATATCTACCCCTAGCTCATCCAGAGCACTATACAACTCTGGCTCTGACTGAAGGTCAGGAACAGATGAAACTGCATGTGACAAACTATCATCTTGAGAGATAACCTTGTTAACATCTAGCCAATGGACATGTGGTGAGTGCACAGTTGAAACAAGAGATCTAGATCTAAGATTATAGGTGCTAGTATGGGGTTGCTGTACATCAAGTGGTCTGTCAACCACAGAAGGTAGTGTCCCAATAGGAGAATCTGTCTGGGTAAGTTCATTGTCATCTTCCTCATCCGTCTCGTCAACAGTCATTTTAGCTAACTTCATGTGGTCTAAATGTTCATTTATATACTCTCCTCTTCCAAATTCTTAAGTCTGTACTTGTTACCTTTGATAAGCTTGATTACCTTATATGCACCCAAAATTTTTTTAGTTAACTTGTACATAGGGCCAGACCTGTGTTGGTTAAGTATCATTACTACAGATCCAATAGTTATCTTACTGGGTTCAGCTCGTGCATTCTTTGCTCGAGTGAACTCGGCTGTTGCTTTGGACAGTTGTTCTCGTATTTTCTTGAATACTAGTTGCATTTGTCTACGCTTCACTTGAACAAAATCAGCTACGTTATATAAAGGAGTAGGAGGTACATTAGTCAATTCATTACGGAGGATCTTATCTGTAACATAAAAAATAGCGTGAGGTGTGTCACCTGTAGAAACATTAATTGAAGAATTTATGGCACACTGAATTAAGGGTATAAAATCATCCCAATTGTTGTTATCAAAATTCAACGTGACTCTCAAGGCATCTAACACTTGTACATTCTGCTAATCCGTTACTTGCTGGGTGGTAAGGCATGATACTACATTTTTTAATGTTATATAAATCACACCAGCTAGTTAAAATACTATTACTAAATTCTGGACCATTATCTGAAAGGATTACTTTAGGCATACTATATCTATAAATTATTTGGTCATGGAATGCACTGGCTATAGTTTCTGCTGTTTTGTTCGGGATAGGAACTAGTTCGCAATACCGTGAAAAATTATCGACCATTACAAGCAAGTGTTTGTTCCATTTTTCTGTTTCCGCAAAATTTGTCAACAAATCCATCGATACTCGTTCCCAAGGAGCTTTAGTTGCTGGGGTACACCTGAATTGGATTAAGTCCTGACACATGTCCCTTGTGCTGTAAGCAGGTTAACCCTTAAATGGCGCATAGCTATATACCATTTGACACCCACAGGCGCATACAAAAAAAAAAAAAAAAAAATATTTTTTCTTCCTAACCTGTTAATTTGTGTTCACTGATCACGGGAAAAATAATAAAAAAATCGTAAGTTGAATATATTGGCCGCTATAGGGCAGGGAAGTCTGACACAAAACAGGCGCTCACTCAGCATGCGTCCCAGGCGGTCTGTTGATCGCCAGCTGTCAGGCCGGAGTTGCCACAAAGAGATAATTGCCTAATTATTTCAATGTCTCTGATTGATTTTTCGTAGTTTTTTTGCTGTAATATTATTCAATAGTGTGTAGTGTGATATATTTATATAATGAAATGGGTGAATCATCGCTGTACTCAAAAATATGGTGTGCTTATTGTTGATTCAATTATGTTCATCAAACAGTGAACAAATACTTTGTCGGCTGTTACACTATATACACAGGTTATATATAAGTATCTGCATGTTTTGTTCACCATAACGAACCACTAAGTTGCTATTATGAGTCAAAAAGTAACGAGGAGTGACCGCCGTGTACCAGCCAGCCACTCACGCCCTCCCTCAAGTCATGACTCGCCCACATTCTCCTCCCACAATACTGTTTTTGCCTTTATTCACTATATACAGATGCTATATATAAGTATCTACATTCGTGTTCACCATAACGAACCACTAAGTTGGTATGCTGAGTGGCAGTGGCAGGCAGTGGCAGCCCGCCACTGGCTGCCACTGCCACTGATGGACCTCACAGTCAGCTGATGGCTGCCGCCCTCAAGGCCACACACACTAATATTTCTCCTCCAACAATACTGCTTGTGGTGTTATTACGCTATATACACACATTATATATAAATATCTACCGGTTTTATTCACCAAACTTGTACAAGTAAACTGGTATGGTGCCCAAAGACGTGATCACCAGTAAACAACACGATAATTCCTGCAGACGACGCTCCTCTCACCAAAATGGCGGCTCCCAACCTCCTACTCTTGCTGTTTATACTCTATACACACGTTATATATAAGTATCTACATTTGTGTTCACCATAACGAACCACTAAGCTGGTATGGTGAGTGCAGTCAATAAAAGGTGGCCACACACAGTCAGATAACAACGCCACCACCCTCCCTTCCACAGCATTACTCCTCCCTCCATGGAGCACAGCGCTAAATATCATCACAATCCTCTTATTATCAGACCCATGGTCAGTTTTATCACAGTCAGGGGTCTCCTGTAATAATATTATCGCTACATAATAGCATGAACAAGTATATTATGGCATTTTTAGGCGATGCTGTGGTCACAAGCTGAACAGCAGTGCTGTGAGCTCATGCTGCGTGCGTCAGGCTTGGTAGCTTACTCGATACTGAGACCCCTAACACCCGGGAGTTTGGCCCACGATTTTTTTAAAAAATGGCGTCTGTTTACAAGAGCCCTGATGAAGGTGTGGTGAACCCCGTGTATCCGCGGGCCGTTTAAATCTTGCGTAGTACTCCAACGCATCATATGATGCGACGCGCAATTTTCTGCAAGTCGGTCAACGTATCATATGATGCGATGCGCAATTGAAGGGTTAAACATCTGTCAACATAATGAGCAATCTCCTTAGCCATTTTTGGCCAAAAATACTTCAATCAACCTTGTTGGAGTGTACGATCCTTCCCTGGATGTGCACTTGTGGGAGCATCATGGATAATTTTTAACACAGTTGGTATCAAGACAGCTGGAACAACTAACTGACAACATTTCCTCCGGGGTGTCCTTAGCTTTACTACTCTACACAGTAAATTGTCTAACATCACTAACTCTTTCAATGGTACTGGAGATTTATGAATCGGGCGAGTATCTTGCTTAGTCAAAAATTTAATGATTGGTGCCCATATGGGGTCATGTTTCTGTTCCGTCTCGACTCGACTTAATTGCAGCTACGAGTCAAGAAAACGCATCGGCTACAACATTTTGCTTTCCTGGAATATAACCAAATGTGAGATTGAACTCTTGAATTCTGAGCAAATATCTAGCAAACTTTACAACTGGATTCTTATTTTTAAGCAAGGGAATTAATGGTTGGTGATCTGTAAGAACATGAACTGGGTAATTATAAATTGTATCCCTGAAATGTTAAAGAGCCCAAACGACTGCCAGGGCTTCACATTCTGTTGCACTATAATTTTTCTCTTCTTTAGATAATGTACGGCTTGCATAAGCTATTGCGTGATCTCTGTGACCTTCTGTTTGAAGTAATGCAGCACCTAAACCTATGTCACTAGCATCTGTAACCAACGTAAAAAGTTTAGAAAAAATCTGGGTACCTAAGGACAGGTGACGAGATCAAGGCTGCCTTAAGTTTTTTGAATGACTGATCCTGGGCCTCTCCCAAACAAAGGGGTCATCTTTTCTTTTCAACTTGTAAAGTGGAGCGGCTATAATAGAGAATCCAGCAATAAATGAACGATAAAATCCTACAAGACCTGTGAACTCTCTTACGGCTTCTGCGGTACGAGGCATTGGAAAATCACGGGCAGCAATAATTTTTTATTCACTCAATGTAATACCTGAAGGTGTAACTGTGTGACCTAGGAAATTAATCTTCTCCTTTAAAAATGAACACTTCGCAAGCTTTATTTTTAAATTGGCTTCTGCAAGCTGTGCAAGTACTTTCTCAAGGTTCTGGAAATGAGTCTGAACATCTTGCAACATGATTATGAGATCATCAAGGTAAACTAGATGAGTACTTCCTATCAATCTACGAAATAGATTACTCATGAGCCGTGAAAAGGTTATTGGACTACTCCGCAAACCAAACAGCATTCTTTTGAAATGAAAATGACCATTGGGATGTCAATTGTTTACTTTCCTCATCAAGGGAGGATTTGCCAGAATCCCTGCAACAAATCTAACATTGAGAATACTTTGTTTCGACCTATACTTTGCAACAAATCATTTAGGACTGGAAGTGGGAAACGATCAGGTATAGTTACTCTGTTAAGCTTCCAATAATCGATTACAGGTCTCCAAGTCTCATCTCGCTTTGGTACAAGAATCAATGGAGCGTTCCATGGCGAATTATTCGATTCAATTACATCACTCTGTAACATTTCCTCTATGAGTCTATCGACTTCTGCTCTCGGAGAATGGGGAAGACAGTAAGCTAGTACATAAATAAGCATAGTTCTTTGTTCAAGGTGAATTTTATGCGTAATGAGAGGAGTGATACCTTGAGGATACCTTACCTTACCTTGAGGTGCTTCCGGGGCTTAGCGTCCCCGCGGCCCGGTCATCGACCAGGCCTCCTGGTTGCTGGACTGATCAACCAGGCTGTTGGACGCAGCTGCTTGCAGCCTGACTTATGAGTCACAGCCTGGTTGATCAGGTATCCTTTGGAGGTGCTTATCCAGTTCTCTCTTGAACACTGTGAGGGGTTTGCCAGTTATGCCCCTTATGTGTAGCGGGAGCGTGTTGAACAGTCTCGGGCCCCTGATGTTGATAGAGTTCTCTCTCAGAGTACCAGTTGCACCTCTGCTTTTCAACGGGGTATTCTGCACATCCTGCCATGTCTTCTGGTCTCATGTGATGTTATTTCTGGGTGCAGGTTTGGGAACAGCCCCTCTAATATTTTCCATGTGTAAATTATTATGTATCTCTCCCGCCTGCGCTCAAGGGAATACAGATTTAGGCTCTTTAGTCGGTCCCTACCTAACTTTTCTCCTGGTAGAACAACAACGGCTCTATTCCTGTTCAGAATTTCCAAAAGGTGAGCCACAGAGTCAGGAAAATCAGTAGGACTGAGGTGTTGCACTTGCACCTCTGGCTGAGATCCCTGTTCTCCTGGCGTGAGAGTACAAACAGTATGAGCCATGGAGACATCATCCACGACTCGCACCGGTAATGAGTAATGGGCAAAATCTACAACATGGGTGCCAGCCTGGAGATGGATGTCGGCATTACTAGTGTTTGCAATATACAATGTAACAGTACCATCCTGCACTGTGTACCAGGAAGGTTCAACAAACGTACCATTCACTTTGCACGTTTCACTTTCTGCAATCACATCCGATAACTCAGGCACTCCCTGAACCTTAACTCTTATTCTGGTGAGAGAATGAGAGTGCAGCACAGTGTCAGTAGCCGTAGAACCACTGACTTCAGAGATGGAAGCTGCCGGGCGAGCGAGACAACGAGAATCTGTTAGGGCATCCCCTTCCAGAAAGTCCTGATACTCACTCTCCTTAACAACTGCACAACTACGATGCTTCAATCGAGTGCCTGTTTTCTCGGGTATGCTACCACGGCAAGGATCTGACAAACTGAACTCAAATGCCTGAACTCAAAAGCTTCATTGAAGGTTGTAACAGAACCCATGAGCACCACACCAGAAATAAATACAGTTTTGATATTCCAAGAGTACGGCTTAATCAAACTAGAAATGCTCTACAAATCAAGGGACCCAGAATGTGGAATGACCTCCCCAACCATGTTAAAGACTGTACCTCTCTCAACCAGTTTAGATTAAAACTAAACACTACCTAATAAATTCCCTGTAACCTACCTTACCCCTATATTGTCAACCCATGTCTGTTATTTTTTTTTTTAATCAATGCTGTTTGTCAACCTTTTGTATTTGTGCTGCTTTTTCAGTCATGTTCCCCCTGTTTTTATCTTTATTTGTATTTGTTCTCAACACATTTTATTCTTTATGCTCAATTAGTATTAAGTTCTAGATATTAATGTTCTTCCTGCCCGAAACGCATTGCGTAATAGTGGCTTTAGGCATTGTATGTACTAGCTCTATCTATAATTCGATCCATTAATGTAACATCACTTGTATGTATATACCTTACCTGAATAAACATAAACATATTTAACCTACGCTAGCAAGGAGGGTGTCGACAAAATTAACGTAGTCCGATTGAAGGTTGAACTCATGGCCCTGTCGATACATGCTACACAAGGGTATGACAGGGTCTTTGATACTAATATTCCAACAATGGGGGAAACAATGCAATATTTTCATCAATCATGGTGTATAGAAAATGGATATTGTCAGCAACTAAACATGTTATAGACAATGTGACGTCATCTAACTTGAGTGGGAGGTCAATTTCACCCTGAACTTTTACTTTATTTCCTGAAACACCACTTAGAAAATGGAAGGGGACTTTCTTATTGTAGTAGGGTGCTTACCTGCAGTATCTCTAAGAGCTGAGGTCTTGACAATATTAATTTTTGCACCTGAGTCAAGAAAAATTTTTAAAACTCTATCATGTGCAATCGCTGAGACAAGGGGATCATCACTTGAGACTGGACAAGTTACTACTTGTGACTTATGTTGTCTGGGATATCTGCGTCTCGTCTGGGTCAAATTCACTGTGGTTCCTTCAACATCTACAACTGGGCTAGAGTCAGTGTCCTCCTCTGTCAAGTGTCCAAATCTATTTTGGGTAGCTACTGAATACACAGGGAGGGCACTAGGACTGGCTAACCTGAATTGGTTAGCGGATGGCTTTGGGGGTTTCCCGATGACATGGAGTGAACATTCTGAGTTCCAGCATTCTGTGACCGAGTATTATAATTCGAAGTTGCATTAGAGCTGGTCTGGGAGTTGTAATTACGCGAGTTCTGATAATGTCTTGGATGCTGTGCACCTCGCCAAGACTGACCGTGGGAGTTACGAGGTGGGGATGTCCTTTGCCTAGCACTACAATCCGCAGTGTGGTGACCAACTTGTTTATGGTACTTGCAATATGGGAGCCTAGAATGATTAGATTGACGAGGAGACCGAGAGAATTGTCTAGGGGGGTGATGATCTAGGAGTGGACCAACAGTCCTTTGCGAGGTGGTTACTCTTTCCACAATGCCAACATGAGGGAGTGGATGGTTGTGAACTATGGCGTCTCGGCAACTTACGAGGAGGCAAATTTGACTGGGGGGTTACGACCATGGGTACGGTTCTGCGACCAAGAGTTTTGAGAGTTTGTGGGAGGATGCTGAGAGCTTGTTACTACATTCACAGTATCAGAGGGTGGCAACAGTTGAGCACTTCGGGGAGCTAGTTTATCGGCGGCATCGTTAATAGCCTCAAACACTTCACCAATTTCATGTTTAACTGCAAAATTTTGTATCAAACTTGGCTAAGGTAAGGAAATGGCAGAATTAAAATTATTAAATTGTACTGGGCAACAAATAATGAAAAAAAACAAGCAAAATTGGGAATTAAAAATAATTAAAATTATTAAATTGTACTAGGTAACAAATAATTAAAAACAAGCAAAATTGTGAATTAATTTAGCAATCTGGTATGAATATGGCTGGAATTAGAAGCATGTAAATTAA
>WNGS01164447.1:3379092-3398110 GCA_020271785.1 Procambarus virginalis | reverse complement strand
ATTGGGCTCTATCATATCTACACTTGAAACTGTGTATGGAGTCAGCCTCCACCACATCACTTCCTAATGCATTCCATTGTCAACCACTCTGACACTAAAAAAGTTCTTTCTAATATCTCTGTGGCTCATTTGGGCACTCAGCTTCCACCTGTGTCCCCTTGTGCGTGTGCCCCTTGTGTTAAATAGCCTGTCTTTATCTATCTTGAGATTATCTTGAGATGATTTCGGGGCTTTTTAGTGTCCCCGCGGCCCGGTCCTTGACCAGGCCTCCACCCCCAGGAAGCAGCCCGTGACAGCTGACTAACACCCAGGTACCTATTTTACTGCTAGGTAAATTGATATCTACCCTATCAATTCCCTCAGAATCTTAAATGTGGTGATCATGTCCCCCCTAACTCTTCCGTCTTCCAACGAAGTGAGGTTTAATTCCCGTAGTCTCTCCTCGTAGCTCATACCTCTCAGCTCGGGTACTAGTCTGGTGGCAAACCTTTGAACCTTTTCCAGTTTAGTCTTATCCTTGACTAGATATGGACTCCATGCTAGGGCTGCATACTCCAGAATTGGCCTGACATATGTGGTATATAAAGTTCTGAATGATTCTTGTACACAAGTTGTACTCACCTAGTTGTGCTTGCGGGGGTTGAGCTCTGGCTCTTTGGTCCCGCCTCTCAACCGTCAATCAACAGGTGTACAGTTTCCTGAGCCTAATGGGCTCTATCATATCTACATTTGAAACTGTGTATGGAGTCAGCCTCCACCACATCGCTTCCTAATGCATTCCATTTGTCAACCACTCTGACACTAAAAAAGTTCTTTCTAGTATCTCTGTGGCTCATTTGGGCACTCAGCTTCCACCTGTGTCCCCTAGTGCGTGTGCCCCTTGTGTTAAACAGCCTGTCTTTATCAACCCTGTCGATTCCCCTGAGAATCTTGAATGTGGTGATCATGTCCCCCCTAACTCTTCTGTCTTCCAACGAAGTGAGGTTTAATTCCTGCAGTCGCTCCTCGTAGCTCATACCTCTCAGCTCGGGTACTAGTCTGGTGGCAAACCTTTGAACCTTTTCCAGTTTAGTCTTATGCTTGACTAGATAGGGACTCCATGCTGGAGCCGCATACTCCAGGATTGGTCTGACATATGTGGTATATAATGTTCTGAAAGATTCCTTACACAAGTTTCTAAAGGCCGTTCTTATGTTAGCCAACCTGGCATATGCTGCTGATGTTATCCTCTTGATATGAGCTTCAGGGGACAGGTCTGGCGTGATATCAACCCCCAGGTCTTTCTCTCTCTCTGACTCTTGAAGTATTTCATCTCCCAAATGATACCTTGTATCTGGTCTCCTGCTTCCTACCCCTATCTTCATTACATTACATTTGCTTGGGTTAAACTCTAACAGCCATTTGTTCGACCATTCCTGCAGCTTGTCCAGGTCTTCTTGAAGTCTCAAGCTGTCCTCCTCTGTCTTAATCCTTCTCATAATTTTGGCGTCGTCAGCAAACATTGAGAGGAATGAGTCTATACCCTCTGGGAGATCATTTACGTATATCAGAAACAGGATAGGTCCAAGTACAGAGCCCTGTGGGACTCCACTGGTGACTTCACGCCAGTCTGAGGTCTCACCCCTCACTGTAACTCTGTTTCCTATTGCTTAGGTACTCCCTTATCCACTGGAGCGCCCTACCTGTTACTCCTGCCTGTTTCTCCAGCTTATGCATCAACCTTTTATGGGGTACTGTGTCAAAGGCTTTCCGACAGTCCAAAAAAATGCAGTCCGCCCACCCTTCTCTTTCTTGCTTAATTCTTGTCACCTGATCGTAGAATTCTATCAATCCTGTAAGGCAAGATTTACCCTCCCTGAACCCATGTTGATGGGTTGTCACGAAGTCTCTTCTCTCCAGATGTGTTACTAGGTTTTTTCTCACAATCTTCTCCATCACCTTGCATGGTATACAAGTTAAGGACACTGGCCTGTAGTTCAGTGCCTCTTGTCTGTCACCCTTTTTTGTGTGACAGACACACCCTTGTGTGTGTGTGTGTGTGTGTGTGTGTGTGATGGAACACCGACTCTCATGGGTATCAATTATAGCCTGCGACATAGACTCATAAATTAAAACAAAAATGGAGTTATCATATATGTGTTTTTTTTAAGATTTTGTAAATATTAATATCAACGGTCTAGGTCACATCTAAACCTATATAGTTATCTATATCTATAGAAGTCGTTAATGAAAACAAGGGCCGTGATGAGGGTTCGAACTTACGTCTGGGCTAATCCCAGACGCGCCTTATCCGACTGCGCCACGAAATGTTTATTTTTTCATGCGTATTGAATGAAATGCACCGTCTCCTTTCAGTATATTTTCTTGTCTTAATATAGATTTAATAGACTTGAAAAAAGACGTAATAGATGTAATAATATTTAATAGACGTAAAGAGATTTTCTGATTTGAAAGATGAGAAATATATAGGTTTGAAGGGATGTAACGTCACGTGAATTGAGAATATTGATAAGACTTGGCTAATGAGATGCTTTGTGGTCCCAGGATTAGGAATGATGAGAGAGAGAGAGAGAGAGAGAGAGAGATACCAGGTGTGTATCTGGTCAAGATAGCAGGCTTCAAACGTAGTCAGGTGTACATAGGTGTACACAGAGCAAAGAGATCGATTTCAAACACTGACAGGTATACAGTATGACGGGTTTGAGTTTTTCTCAAGCACAGTCAGATGTCCATATGTTAAAATGAAAGGACTCAAGCACACAGTCAGGTGTACATAGGTGTCCCTCCCGCACACATCCGGATATGGGGAATAACTCTGTTTTTATCCGGAAAGTCGTCTCAGTATTTCTGAACGACATTCTCCAGATGGTTGACTGTCAAAACAAACATCTGTGAATGTCTCACTTAACGTCTTACACCCGGATGGAAGACATATGACTTTGTATGTTCATACAGAAGACTATATACCTGAAATATTCATATAAATATACATATTTGACGTGATTTTGTGTATGAGTAATTTTTATGCAGCTAATCGTTTTATAATGATAATTATAATAACCTTTATAGTCGTTTTATGCAGCTAATTGTGGGGGAAAAATGAAAATATTTAAGCTTTACTTCTCATGAGGAAACAAGTCAATTAAGCTGTTCAGCACGAAGGCACTCAGCTAAACCCACAGGGCATGCAGAAAATATTTCTCATCGGGAAGGGAATTTATATGTGGTAAATTGATGGAATTCTGTCAATGCTACAGAAATGCCATATGCATTGTTGCAGCATGGCTGTGAGCAGACACTTGCCACAAGCAGCAACAGACGCCTTGAACACAAGGTGTCGTGTATGTAATTAGCCAAGAAACTAACCAACTTTGTGTTGACATTATCCAAAATATAATTTTCCTTGAAAACCTATATATATATATATATATATATATATATATATATATATATATATATATATATATATATATATATATATATATATATATATATATGTCGTACCTAGTAGCCAGAACGCACTTCTCAGCCTATTATGCAAGGCCCGATTTGCCTAATAAGCCAAGTTTTCATGAATTAATATATTTTCTCTAATTTTTTTCATATGAAATGATAAAGCTACCCATTTCATTATGTATGAGATCAATTTTTTTTATTGGAGTTAAAATTAACGTAGATATATGACCGAACCTAACCAACCCTACCTAACCTAACCTATCTTTATATTTTAGGTTAGGTCAGGTAGCCGAAAAAGTTAGGTTAGGTTAGGTAGGTAGGTAGTCGAAAAACAATTAATTAATGAAAACTTGGCTTATTAGGCAAATCGGGCCTTGCTTAGTAGGCTGAGAAGTGCGTTCTGGCTACTAGGTACGACATATATATATATATATATATATATATATATATATATATATATATATATATATATATATATATATATATATATATATATATATATATATATATATATATATATATATATATATATATATATATATATATATATATATATTAGTATATATTAGTATATTTTGGTAGCAGTCTTTCTTGTAAACATATGTTATTAAATATGACCGAAAAGTAAGATTAATAATTCTAACACGAATTTTCTCAATATTTCTTATGTTTCTTTTCACTGTCGATGGTAATTGAAAAATCAATTCTCCAAAATTCATTTTTATTTTTAGTCTGACGACACTTGAACGCGTTTCGTAATAACTTATTACATTTTCAAAGACCTTAGTTTACACACAAACAACTATAACCTGCAAACACTAAGCAGATTTCTTACTATGATATAATTCAAACTGCTTTACATTTGGGTGAGGTGATATGTTACAACAGTTTTAGATGAGGTGAAAACAAACTTTCAACACAAGATAGAACACGAAATATTGGGTAATATTTGGGTAAAGTTAAAGGGGAAGAATGGAAGAAAATGCAAAGGGCCTATTGGCCCATATTTCTTGATGTTTCTATATTGGTGCGGAGTCTTGAAGTGGGTAGAATATAGTTGTGTATTAATTGGCTGTTGATTGCTGGTGTTGACTTCTTAATGTGTAGTGCCTTGCAGATATCAAGCCGCCTGCTATCGCTGTATCTATCGATGATTTCCGTGTTTTTTTGTTAAGACTTCTCTGGTGATGGTCTGGTTGTGGGAAGAGATTATATGTTCTTTAATGGAGCCCTGTTGCTTATGCATCGTTAATCACCTGGAAAGAGATGTTGTTGTCTTGCCTATATACTGAGTTCTTTGAGGCTTACAGTCCCTAAGTGGGCATTTGAAGGCATAGACGACATTGGTCTCTTTCAAAGCGTTCTGCTCAGTGTCTGGAGAGTTTCTCATGAGTAGGTTGGCAGTTTTCTTGGTTTTATAGTAAATCGTCAATTGTATCTTCTGATTTTTGTCTGTAGGAATAACGTTTCTATTAACAATGTCTTTCAGGACCCTTTCCTCCGTTTTATGAGCTGTGGAGAAGAAGTTCCTGTAAAATAGTCTAATAGGGGGTATAGGTGTTGTGTTAGTTGTCTCTTCAGAGGTTGCATGGCGTTTCACCTTCCTTCTTATAATGTCTTCAACGAAACCACTGGAGAAGCCGTTGTTGACTAGGACCTGCCTTACCCTACAGAGTTCTTCATCGACTTGCTTCCATCCTGAGCTGTGGCTGAGAGCACGGTCGACATAAGCGTTATCAACACTCCTCTTGTACCTGTCTGTACGTGTTCTATCTTGTGTTGAAAGTTTGTTTTCACCTCATCCAAAACTGTTGTAACATATCACCTCACCCAAATGCAGGTATAAAAAATGAAAAGCCGTTTGAATTATAGCATAGTAAGAAATCTGTTTAGTGTTTGCAGTGTGTGTGTAAACTAAAGTCTTTGAAAATGTAATAAGTTATTACGAAACGCGTTCAAGTGTCGCATCAGACTAGAATTAAAAATTAATTTTGGAGAACTGATTTTTCAATTACCATCGACAGTGAAAAGAAACATAAGAAATGTTGAGAAAATTCGTGTTAGAATTATTAATCTTACTTTTTCGGTCATATTTAATAATTATATATATATATATATATATATATATATATATATATATATATATATATATATATATATATATATATATATATATATAATATAATTTTTTAGCAGACTTTCTTGTAAATATTTGTTGAATATGACCGAACGGGTTAAGATTCTAACCCGAATCATCTCAATATTTCCTGTTTTTCCTCACTGTCGAGGGAAGTTGAAAAATTAACTCTCCAAAAGTTCATTTTCACACTTTATTATGGTCTGACGCTTAAGGATCCGTTTCGCAAGGTCCTTCTTACATTCTCAGAGACAAGTTTACCGTGATTAGCCCCGTATTATATTCTTAGGGTGAGGTGTTAAAGAACAAGTTGATGAATGGCATAACATAGGGGTTATTAATGGGTATTGAAGGTATTAATATGGGTGGCAGTTATACATGCTTGTGTGAGGGGTGACAGGTATACATGCTGGTGTGAAGGGTGATAGGTATACATGCTGGTGTGAGGGTGACAGTTATACATGCTTGTGTGAGGGGTGATAGGTATACATGCTGGTGTGAGGGTGACAGGTATACATGCTGGTGTGAGGGTGATAGGTATACATGCTGGTGTGAGGGTGACAGGTATACATGCTTGTGTGAGGGGTGATAGGTATACATGCTGGTGTGAGGGTGACAGGTATACATGCTGGTGTGAGGGTGACAGGTATACATGCTGGTGTGAAGGGTGACAGGTATACATGCTGGTGTGAGGGTGACAGGTATACATGCTGGTGTGAAGGGTGACAGGTATACATGCTGGTGTGAGGGTGACAGGTATACATGCTGGTGTGAGAGTGACAGGTATACATACAGGAAGGCAGGAGCCACATGTGGGTTAGTAGGCTTACAGCCTCAGTTATGCATGTGTAAATTACTTTCCTCCTCTCTTCTCACAACTCCCCTCCTTTGGCTTTCCGAACCTCCCCAGTTCGAATCCTGGGAAGGATTCGAACCCCTCTCATACTTGGAACTCCCAAGCACACGCCCAAAGCCACCACGACATGGTAAAAAGCAATGCATCTTGGGATGGAATTGAATCCTTTAAGGGTTTAAAGGTTCCACAAGGACTTCTGACAAGTCTCAGTTTATTGTTAACCGGTTTTGTATTTCTCCTCGAGAGGCTGATTTGTTGCTAGTGATATCAAATTATCTTAAACTAAGACGAGAGTTTCTTCATATAGAGCCCAGAGTGAACGAGTGCAGACACATTCACTAGTGATGCTTTAAATCACTCAATTGACTGCTTGCATTCACTCAACCCTAAGCTCTTAACTCTCAACCATGTGGTTGCTCCTGTGAGTTATTTTGGTTTATCTTAGTCTCTTGTGAGTCTGCAACTGTTAGCTGCTATCGTCCCTTGTTGCTGTATCGTTTGAGTTACTAATGTGAGTTCAAACACAGCACAAGCGAACAAATCCAAGGATGATTTCCCGGTTGTAATTCTTTTGCCATGTCGTAGCTCAGTCGATTAAGCCTGGGATCCTCTCGGACGTAGGTTTGAATCCTCGTCACGGCCTTTGAGGATTTTGTTCATTTGATGCATCACGGTATAGGGACTTCTGTGTGTACAGCACAAGCGTTTAGAGGTGCGAGTCTTGAATCACTTTTAATTGTAAATGTACGATGAGTTTGATGAGTCCTTGAGTAATGCTGCAAGATGCAGGCTCAAGCACGTCATCTGGCCTGCCTGCTGCCATACACAGGCAGCTGCTGGCCTGCCTGCTGGCCTGCCTGCTGGCATACACAGGCAGCTGCTGGCCAGCCTGCTGGCATACACAGGCAGCTGCTGGCCAGCCTGCTGGCATACACAGGCATCTGCTGGCCAGCCTGCTGGCATACACAGGCAGCTGCTGGCCACCCTGCTGGCCAGCCTGCTGGCATACACAGGCAGCTGCTGGCCACCCTGCTGGCCAGCCTGCTGCCATACACAGGCAGCTGCTGGCCACCCTGCTGGCCAGCCTGCTGGCATACACAGGCAGCTGCTGGCCACCCTGCTGGCCAGCCTGCTGGCATACACAGGCAGATGCTGGCCAGCCTGCTGGCATACACAGGCAGCTGCTGGCCAGCCTGCTGGCATACACAGGCAGATGCTAGCCTGCCTGCTGGCATACACAGGCAGATGCTAGCCTGCCTGCTGGCATACACAGGGAGCTGCTGGCCAGCCTGCTGGCATACACAAGCATCTGCTAGCCAGCCTGCTGGCATACACAGGCAGCTGCTAGCCAGCCTGCTGGCATACACAGGCAGCTGCTGGCCAGCCTGCTGCCATACACAGGCATCTGCTGGCCAGCCTGCTGCCATACACAGGCATCTGCTGGCCAGCCTGCTGGCATACACAGGCAGCTGCTGGCCTGCCTGCTGGCATACACAGGCAGCTGCTGGCCAGCCTGCTGGCATACACAGGCATCTGCTGGCCAGCCTGCTGGCATACACAGGCATCTGCTGGCCAGCCTGCTGGCATACACAGGCAGCTGCTGGCCTGCCTGCTGGCATACACAGGCAGCTGCTGGCCACCCTGCTGGCATACACAGGCATCTGCTGGCCTGCCTGCTGGCATACACAGGCAGCTGCTGGCCACCCTGCTGGCATACACAGGCATCTGCTGGCCTGCCTGCTGGCATACACAGGCAGCTGCTGGCCACCCTGCTGGCATACACAGGCATCTGCTGGCCAGCCTGCTGGCATACACAGGCAGCTGCTGGCCTGCCTGCTGGCATACACAGGCAGCTGCTGGCCAGCCTGCTGGCATACACAGGCAGCTGCTGGCCTGCCTGCTGGCATACACAGGCAGCTGCTGGCCACCCTGCTGCCATACACAGGCATCTGCTGGCCTGCCTGCTGGCATACACAGGCAGCTGCTGGCCAGCCTGCTGCCATACACAGGCATCTGCTGGCCTGCCTGCTGGCATACACAGGCAGCTGCTGGCCAGCCTGCTGCCATACACAGGCAGCTGCTGGCCTGCCTGCTGGCATACACAGGCAGCTGCTGGCCACCCTGCTGGCATACACAGGCAGCTGCTGGCCAGCCTGCTGCCATACACAGGCAGCTGCTGGCCTGCCTGCTGGCATACACAGGCATCTGCTGGCCTGCCTGCTGGCATACAGACATCTGCTGGCCAGCCTGCTGGCATACACAGGCATCTGCTGACCTGCCTGCTGGCATACACAGGCAGCTGCTGGCCTGCATGCTGGCATACACAGGCAGCTGCTGGCCTGCCTGCTAAAGCAGCAGCATACAGACACTTCACATAGACCTGGTGTTCGGGTAGGTGTGAGGACCCCCCCCCCCCCTTACTCAACGGGGGACATGAGTATGGTGGACAACAAAGTATTTCTGCGAAGATTAAATGAAGTCGTTGATCAGAGGAAGTTCTCAGAGGGCCGCCCAATCGTTTCGACCACGCCCCCACCCACCGCTTGTAAATATGGCAGCCAAGCCGGTTATCCCGCTCGTTAGATGTTCGGGATAAATTGTTGCTACTTGCCTCTAGAACGCTTTATGAACCTCGCGTCCTGGGATAGGGGATAGGGGGGGGAGGCTGTGGAGGAAGGGAATTTGCAACGGATTGTGGGTGGCCTGTGGGACGGGATAGGTGAGACGGGATGCTGGTCTGACGGGATGGGTGCAGTATTGTACAGTACTCACAATGAATAACGCTGCCCAATAAACTTGCCCCTCGGGTTAAAATGACAAACAAAATGCAAATGTGTACATTCGGCAGGAATATGGCAGGATAACTGTGTACAGAGTCATGCGTGGGCATGACTAAGGACAAGCTATAGACACACACAAAGATTGGGACACAGAAATCGCCTCTGTTCCACTCATTTGGATGGAATAGAGATGGAAGAGGTTTTCAAGTATCACTCGAGCCTGCAAAATATATCTAGGTGGAGAGGGAGGAATGGGAAAGGAATAGATGGGGAGATGAGGGGGAACAGTCAACAGGTAGAGAGAGGGGAGGGTTGGGATGGAGGGTTGAAGTGGGTTAAGGCTACAGTGAGTTAACTCAAGGAATACAAAGTAGCTATATAGCCACCTAGGTGAAAATTATTTCACTTAACGCATCTTAAGTCATATAAGGATACTTGTGCGAACAGTTTTCTATCCTATGGAGGGTCTGGTTTACCTCGCTTCTCTTTAGGTAAACTAGGAAATATGACAAGAGCGTGGAAGGATATGTTTCATGAGTACTTCATTCCTTTGAAAACGGGTATGGAGTCACCCTCCGCAACATCATTCCCCCTAATGCATTCCATTTGTTAACAACTCAGACACTGACAAAAATGCCGTGTTCACCTAGCAGTAAATAGGTACCTGGGAGTTAGACAGCTGCTACGGGCTGCTACCTGGGTGTGTAACAAAAAGGACTCTTTCCACTGCTGGCTCATTCCACTGCTGGGTCATTCCAATGCTGCGTCATTCCACTGCTAGGTCAGTCTACTGCTGGGCCATTCCACTGCTGGCTCATTCCACTGCTGGGTTATTCCAATGCTGCGTCATTCCACTGCTAGGTCAGTCTACTGCTGGGCCATTCCACTGTTGGGTCATTCCACTGTTGGCTCATTCCACTGCTGGCTCATTCTACTGTTGGGTCATTCCACTGCTGGCTCATTCTACTGTTGGGTCATTCCACTGCTGGGTCATTCCACCGCTGGGTCATTTCACTGCTGGATCATTCCACTGCTGGCTCATTCCACTGCTGGCTCATTCCACTGCTGGTTCATTACACTGGGTCATTCCACCGCTGGGTCATTTCACTGCTGGGTCATTCCACTGCTGTGTCATTCCACTGCTGTGTCATTCCACTGCTGGCTCATTCCACTGCTGGCTCATTCCACTGCTGGCTCATTCCACTGTTGGGTCATTCCACTGCTAGGTCAGTCTACTACTGGGCCATTCCACTGATGGGTCATTCTACTGCTAGGCCATTCCACTGCTAAGTCAGTCTACTGCTGGGTCATTCCACTGCTGGCTCATTCCACTGCTGGGTCATTCCGCTGCTGGGTCATTCCACTGCTGGGTCATTCCACTGCTGGCTAGTTTCACTGCTGGGTCATTCCACTGCTGGCTCATTCCACTGCTGGTTAGTTTCACTGCTGGGTCATTCCACTGCTGGGTCATTCCACTGCTGGTTAGTTTCACTGCTGGGTCATTCCACTGCTGGGTCATTCCACTGCTGGGTCATTCCACTGCTGGGTCATTCCACTGCTGGTTAGTTTCACTGCTGGGTCATTCCACTGCTGGGTCATTCCACTGCTGGGTCATTCCACTGCTGGGTCATTCCACTGCTGGGTCATTCCACTGCTGGGTCATTCCACTGCTGGTTAGTTTCACTGCTGGGTCATTCCACTGCTGGGTCATTCCACTGCTGGCTAGTTTCACTGCTGGGTCATTCCACTGCTGGGTCATTCCACTGCTCTCACACTGAAGGAACGGTTCCTTGTGCTCCTCCCTTGTCCAACCACTTGGACTAGACGGTAGAGCGACAGTCTCGCTTCATGCAGGTTGTCGTTCAATCCCCGACCATCCAAGTGGTTGAGCACCATTCCTTCCCCCCCCCTCCCCGACCCATCCCAAATCCTTATCCTGACCCCTTCCCAGTGCTATATAGTCGTAATGGCTTGGTGCTTTCCCCCTGATAGCTCCCTTAGCTTGTGCCCTTCCCACGCATTTGTGTTATCATTTTCAACCCATGACAGTCCTGAACCACTTTCCACTCACACTAAACTGACAGTCCAACATGTCCATATCTGAGTGGTCTGCAGTTTCTAATCGTGAGTTTCCCAGCGTGAGTCTACGGGCTGAACCCACATAAATATCCCGCCATTCTCCTGTGTATGAAATTATTGATTTTCTCTGGTTGTTATATTCGTAAAGGGGGAAAAAATATACAAAATCGTGTGGCCAGAGACGCATAAACTATCTCATCTTGACCCTGCTGCGGGTTCGAAGCTGCGGGTTCGTAACTCCTGTTGATTATCGAGTCATTCGTCACCGGTAATAAAAATACGCGACACTAACGGACGCATTCGGCTCCCGAAATGCGTTATTATCGTCGAATTATCGTCAGGGACGATGTTAGTGGGTGGTTTGAGGACCGCTTCTGCTGCCCCTAACACCGTTCTTGCCGCTACGCTCAATGATGAGACCAGCCTGTGTACCCTCTGGGATTTCCTGGGACTTCGTGGGACTTCGTGGGACTTCGTGGGACTGCCTGGGACTGCCTGGAACTTCTTGCGACTTCCTGGGACTTCCTGGGACTGCCTGGGACTTCCTGGGACTGCCTGGGACTTCCTGGGACTTCCTGGGACTTCTTGGGCCCCAGGGGGGTGACCATGGGGAGGGGGAGTAGGGAAAGCAAGTAGGGGGAATGAAGACTGGGGAAGAGACCGGGTACAGCAGGGTAATTCTCCTAGTGTGCGCGCGCGCGCGCGCACACCACACACACACACACACACACACACACACACACACACACACACACACACACACACACACACACACACACACAGGTATACCATGCAAGGTGATGGAGAAGATCGTGAGAAAAAACCTGGTAACACATCTGGAGAGAAGGGACTTCGTGACAAATCGCCAACATAGGTTCAGGGAAGGTAAATCTTGCCTTACAGGCTTGATAGAATTCTACGATCAGGTGACAAAGATTAAGTAAGAAAGAGAGGGCTGGGCGGACTGCGTTTTCTTGGATTGTCGGAAAGCCTTTAACACAGTGCCGCATAAGAGGCTGGTACATAAGCTGAAGAGACAGGCAGGTGTAGCTGGTAAGGTGCTCCAGTGGATAAGGGAGTACCTAAGCAATAGGAAGCAGAGAGTTACGGTGAGGGGTGAGACCTCAGATTGGCGTGAAGTCACCAGTGGAGTCCCACAGGGCTCTGTACTCGGTCCTATCTTGTTTCTGATATATGTAAATGATCTCCCGGAGGGTATCGATTCATTTCTCTCAATGTTTGCGGACGATGCCAAAATTATGAGAGGGATTAAAACAGAAGAGGACTGTTTGAGGATTCAAGAAGACCTAGACAAGCTGCAGGAATGGTCGAACAAATGGTTGTTAGAGTTTAACCCAACCAAATGTAATGTAATGAAGATAGATGTAGGGAGCAGGAGGCCAGATACAAGGTACCATCTGGGAGAGGAAATTCTTCAGGAGTCAACGAAAGAAAAAGACTTGGGGGTTGATATCACGCCAGACCTGTCTCCTGCAGCACATATCAAGAGGATAACATCAGCGGCATATGCCAGGCTGCCCAACATACGAACGGCATTCAGAAACTTGTGTAAAGAATCATTCAGAACTTTGTATACCACATATGTCAGGCCAATCCTGGAGTATGCAGCCCCAGCATGGAGTCCATATCTAGTCAAGGATAAGACTAAACTGGAAAAGGTTCAAAGGTTTGCCACCAGACTAGTACCCGAGCTGAGAGGTATGAGCTACGAGGAGAGACTACGGGAATTAAACCTCACTTCGCTGGAAGACAGAAGAGTTAGGGGGGACATGATCACCACATTCAAGATTCTCAGGAGAATCGACAGGGTTGATAAAGACAGGCTGTTTAACACAAGGGGCACACGCACTAGGGGACACAGGTGGAAACTGAGTGCCCAAATGAGCCACAGAGATATTAGAAAGAACTTTTTAGTGTCAGAGTGGTTGACAAATGGAATGCATTAGGAAGCGATGTGGTGGAGGCTGACTCCATACACAGTTTCAAGTGTAGATATGATAGAGCCCATTAGGCTCAGGAAACTGTACACCTGTTGATTGACGGTTGAGAGGCGGGACCAAAGAGCCAGAGCTCAACCCCCGCAAGCACAACTAGGTGAGTACACACACACACACACACGACAGCAACAGGAGACAACGAGTCTGTGTGAGGGGTGAAGTCTCAGATTGGCGAGACGTTACAAGTGGAGTCCCGCAGGGGTCAGTCCTTGGACCTATACTGTTTCTGGTGTATGTAAATGATCTCCCAGAGGGTATAGATTCGTTCCTCTCAATGTTTGCCGACGATGCAAAAATTATGAGGAGGATTGAAACAGAGGATGATAGTAGGAGGCTACAAGATGACCTAGATAGACTGAGTGAATGGTCCAACAAATGGCTGTTGAAGTTCAACCTAAGTAAATGCAAAGTAATGAAACTAGGCAGTGGATACAGGAGGCCAGACACAGGATACAGAATAGGGGATGAAGTACTTAATGAAACAGACAGAGAGAAAGATCTAGGAGTTGATATCACACCAAACCTGTCTCCTGAAGCCCACATAAAGAGAATAACGTCTGCGGCATATGCGAGGCTGGCTAACATCAGAACGGCGTTCAGGAACCTGTGTAAGGAATCATTCAGAATCTTGTACACCACATATGTAAGACCAATCCTGGAGTACGCGGCCCCAGCATGGAGCCCGTACCTTGTCAAGCACAAGACGAAGCTGGAAAAAGTCCAAAGGTATGCTACTAGACTAGTCCCAGAACTAAGAGGCATGAGTTATGAGGAAAGGCTGCGGGAAATGCAACTTACGACACTGGAAGACAGAAGAGTAAGGGGGGACATGATCACAACCTACAAGATCCTCAGGGGAATTGACCGGGTAAACAAGGATGAACTATTCAACACTGGAGGGGCGCGAACAAGGGGACACAGGTGGAAGCTGAGTACCCAAATGAGCCACAGAGACATCAGAAAGAACTTTTTCAGTGTCAGAGTAGTTAGTAAATGGAATGCACTAGGCAGTGATGTGGTGGAGGCTGACTCCATACACAGTTTCAAATGTAGATATGATAGAGCCCAGTAGGCTCAGGAAACTGTACACCAGTTGATTGACAGTTGAGAGGCGGGACCAAAGAGCCAAAGCTCAACCCCAGCAAGCACAATTAGGTGAGTACAATTAGGTGAGTACGAGGCGGGAGCAAAGAGTCAAAGCTCAACCCCCGCAAGCACAACTATGTGAATTCACCGAGAGAATTCAGAATTGAATTAAGTGACAAGTTAGGCCATTGAACACAAATACAATATCTAAATAATTGTCAGGGGGTTTTTCAGTTTATTCGCAAAGGCATTCCGCTTAGTACAGCAGGTTTAAACATATATTTATTCCGCTTAGCATAGCTGGTTCAAACTTATATGTATTCATAGAATCATTCCACTGTCTCCCTCCACACGTTCTTCTCACGTCAGCCATTGCAAGCACGTTCTTGCTCATGCAACATATCTCTATATACGTAGATATCCTTGAGATTGCAATTACGTAACCCCCATAAGAAAAAAATCGTGGTGGTATTTCATTTCACGAATGCTGTTATCGATATGGAAACACATACTTATGTAAATATGATAGCAATCTTATATATATATTATATAATAAGTAATATATTACAAGTATTTTTAATACCAAAATACCAATCTTAAGTAATCTCTTAAACTTATTGTATCTTCTTGTAAATGAAATATTATTAATAAATACTATTAATAAATATTAATATAAAGTATTACTTTTTTGCAAATAAAAGTATTTTATTAAACAAATCCACAGGAGAAATAACTTAAAGTGTAAATGTAAATGTGTAGTATAATCGCTTAATGTGTATTGTAAATAGTTAATGTGATTGCTCTGTGTATTAAAGTATGAGTGTCAGAGTTTTACAGGTTGACAGAGCCGGGTGTATAGGGGGATTGAGTATAGTCCCGGGTAGGCTTCAGTGGAACCCTCGAGACCCTCGTGGGTACAGTAGTACTCCAGGTTGCAATTCTTTTGACCATGTCATGGTACAGTTGACTAGCGCGCGTCTGGGAATACCCAACTCACAGGTTCGAACCCTTATAAAGGTTCCTGTGGATCTGTTCGTTGATATATCATGTTACTGTGATATCTCTGAGTTATTATTATTATCCTTGGATAATTGTCTCGGCCTGTTATCTGGTGGTCGTTTCTTAAGACACCCTGTACCACCGTCCCCCCCCCCACCATTCCCCACTCCCTCGTCCCCTCGTCCTCCCCACGGAGGAGAATGTTATGGCTGGAAGACGAAGCATAACGAAGCTTAGGTGTGGAATGTGGGAGCAATGGGTAATGAGGTCGTCCATATGGAGCACGGCATGCGAATGTCGGTGTCGATAGTTAAGAGGAAGGTGCGTCGGCCCATGTGATGACGGCCTGGTATCGTAGTTACTAGTCAACGAGGGCCTCTTAGTGTCGCGGGAGCCGCGGCAAACGACGTCTAAGGCATATCGAAGGCCGCTTGAAGACGTGAACTATGTATGAATACAGAGAACTGCTAAGGAGCTGTTGGCTCAGGCGAGGTTATACGTGTTGCTTGGTATACATGGTATAGGGTGTATCGTTGCTTGGTATACATGGTATGGGGTGTATCCTGCTTCTAGTGTGTGTGATGTGCTTGACCACCTGTGTGTGTGTGGGTTCTTACCTAGTTGTATTTACCCGTGTGTTTGCGGGGGTTGAGCTCTGGCTCTTTGGTCCCGCCTCTCAACCGTCAATCAACTGGTGTACAGGTTCCTGAGCCTACTGGGCTCTATCATATATATATTTGAAACTGTGTATGGAGTCAGCCTCCACCACATCACTGCCTAATGCATTCCATTTGTCTACTACTCTGACACTGAAAAAGTTCTTTCTTACGTCTCTGTGGCTCATTTGGGCACTTAATTTCCACCTGTAGTGCGTGTGCCCCTTGTGTTAAATAGTCTGTCTTTATCTACTCTATCAATTCCTCTGAGAATCTCGTGTGTGGTGATCATGTCCCCTCTAACTCTTCTGTCTCCCAGTGACGTGGGGTTTGTGTGTGTGGGGGGGGGGGGTATGGCCTTCATGTTTGGTGTCGGGCTTAAGGCCTATCTTGAGGTTATCTTGAGATGATTTTGGGGCTTTTTAGTGTCCCCGCGGACCGGTCCTCGACCAGGCCTCCACACCCAGGAAGCAGCCCGTGACAGCTGACTAACACCCAGGTACCTATTTTACTGCTAGGTAACAGGGGCATAGGGTGAAAGAAACTCTGCCCATTGTTTCTCTCCGGCGCCTGGGATCGAACCCAGGACCACTGGATCACAAGTCCAGCGTGCTGTCCGCTCGGCCGACCGGTAATAATAATATCAACCTATGGAAGGTTATGAGAACAACCTCAGCAGCCTTCTGACCAACCACAAAGTATAGTTTAGTTCTGAACATAGTCTGGAATTATTGTAAACTCTTAGTGTATAATACACCGAGAAGGAAGGTATATACACATTAGTGTATACAGTATATACTTACAATACTGTCGGCGTTCAATCCCCGACTGTCCACAAGTGGTTGGGCACCATTCCTTTCCAGAGTCCCATCCCAAATCCTTATCCTGACCCCTTCCCAGTGCTATATATAGTCGCAATGGCTTGGCGCTTTCCGCGATTCTTCTCTTCCCTTCCCATCCTTGTTCACTATTCTCGCTACACTATTCATCGCCTAACACATCTCTAATCCTGTACATGAAGAACGGAAGAAAATGTATATATGGTGATAAAAAATGTAATAAATAGGTAAGTTTCTCGTTAAAAAGCAAACTAAAAATAAATATAATATAAATAAAATATAAACCAAAACTCCTCACCCCTGAAGGATTCGAACCCAGATAGCCAAGGCTTTATAAATCTCAGCATATCAAGAACTATACCATACTGACTGTACAAAAAATGTTGGAAGTCGTGGGACTTTTACCCAACACCCGACAGCACTCGGTGGTCAGATTTAGGGTACAGATATTGTATTATATTTCTCTCGTGGGCCCCAACAGAGGTGATTCGATGAAATATCTATACCCTAAAAATGACCCCCGAATGCTGTCGGGGTGTTGGGTGAAAGTGACATTATTCACTTAAATAAATATATCTAAAACCTTACTTTCTCTTGTTGATGAGTGAGGCAGCACGATAAGGTGTACTTAAGCTTGATAATTAAAAGTAAAAGCTTGTTCTTTTTTTCAATTTAATCCTCAGGCTTAGCTATTGGAACCCGTTAGGTTGATCAGTGGTGCGGTTTTTCTTCCAAGAAAACGCTCCATCACTTCGTTTCCTTACAAGACTGTAATTATATTAGAGTATCTAAGAGAGAACAGAGCAGGAATGGTCTTTAGACGCCTTATCCTGCCTAAGGCTCTAACCCGAATCGTTCTCGTAGGCTGTTACAAGGACACTAACTACCACACTACCCTGTCTTAAAGATTAATTACGACTCGTGCTTTCCTCAACGACATGTCGACTTATCTTCCCTTCAGTCAGCGATGAGTGGCTAAACCTTAATGACCATTTAAGAGTTTAAATGAGCTAAGATCTAGAGTAGTAACAAAAAATTTAAAAATCAGGTCTTATAAAGTCCTGATTTTTACACTTATAAATGTAAAATTTACAAATGATGATAATAGCAAAATATAAGTTGAAAGTTGAACTTTCTTTTACATCGTAAATGGCTGATCTTTGGTCAAATAGCATCATTGTTTTCTCCTGTGCCAGATGACTATAAACTTCCTTATTAGTGACTTCGATCAACTTAATCCAATTTTGCTGAAGTCCGGACTCAGAGTGCGTGTGTGGGGGTGAGGCGTCCTACCCCAAGGATCACCTCCTTCTCTAGACTTGAAGGAGCAGCCTCAGTTCCTTGGCTGATGATGCCATCACAGTCTACCTCCCACAGGAGCAAGTTTTTTTTATATCCGGCTGCTGAGGCGGAGATGAAGATGCCTGAAGAGAACAGCAGCTTCCACGTGAAGAAAATGTCAAGATTAATGTCTTTAGAGTTAAGATTAGAGAGGGAAAAGAAGTTATTTGATGCATGAGGATGTAACAGGTGTTCCTACACCTGTAGGAGGGTGTAGCAGGTGTTGGCACACCTGTAGGAGGGTGTAGCAGGTGTTGGCACACCTGTAGGAGGTTGTAGCAGGTGTTGGCACACCTGTAGGAGGGTGTAGCAGGTGTTGGCACACCTGTAGGAGGGTGAAACAGGTGTTGGCACACCTGTAGGAGGGTGAAACAGGTGTTGGCACACCTGTAGGAGGGTACAGTTAATCTGATGTTACAACCTATAACACACACACACACACACACACACACACACAATAACCAGGAAGCAGCATCGTGATAGTCTCCTAACAGCATAGTAGACTCGTAATCTCATATCATTGGAGCGTTCCTCTGAATATGAGGGAGGGAAATAACATTGTTAAAAGATAGTCAGAATGTTTCATATTTTGCCGACTTACGAACCCACGTCACACTCCCCTCAACCGTGTTAGTCAATCATACTCCTGACTTTCCTTGTCAATCAATTCACTCAAGCATCTGCTTCGAGTGAAACTGTTTCACTCATAGCCACGGTATAATTTTCTCACTCACGCCATCTCTAATTGACTCTTGTCAATCACTGCCACTC
>WNGS01164447.1:3366483-3377680 GCA_020271785.1 Procambarus virginalis | reverse complement strand
GGACTCTTGCTATGCTGCAAGTTCTGAGATTTAATGTGTTGTGAGGATATTGAGGTGTGCTTGAGATACTTGACTATGCTGCCCACTGTTGGTAGACCTGTAATGCTGCATGCTATATCTAGAGGCTTAGGATAATGCTGCATGATATTTTGAGAGGCTAGGATAATGCTGCATTCTATTTCTAGAGGCTTAGGATAATGCCTGTTGCTAGGATAAGCTTAATAAATGTCTTAATTATTAAGATTCTGTGAGTTTGAGGACAATACTCAGAAAAGCACAGCAAAGTATATGGTAAATCGACGGTCTCGCTTCATGCAGGTCGGCGTTCAATCCCCCGACCGTCTACAAGTGGTTGGGCACCATTCCTTTCCCCCGTCCCATCCCAAATCCTTATCCTGACCCCTTCCCAGTGCTATATAGTCGTAATGGCTTGGCGCTTTCCCCCCTGATTGTTCCAGTCCCCTTCATCACTGTCATATAATGTGCACTGAGCAGTGAAATCGAATTCCCCTCTTGGCACTGGGATTCGAACTCCGTTTGTGTGTGTAATACGCGTTGTATCTGTGCTGCAAGAGGGACGTTGTGGTGATTGATGGTATATCGGTTGGAATACAGTGAAAGTATGATGAGAATAGTGCCGATATGTTTAGTATGGTGACGGCATATTTAGTGAACGGTACAATGAGGCAATAGTATAGTGACAGTGGGGGGGAAACAGGGATTACCGGATGGGGTTCGAATGGTGATGATTTGAGAATATGATGACTACAATAGCCGCTGGAACATATAGCATATAGTGACTGTAACGGCCGGACCTGTGTGGTAATGGTGATATAATGACAATATAGTGACTTAAGCCCCGTTGTTGCAAATGTTGCATTGATATCTTTAAAGGTCACTTTCCACAATATATCCATATTCAAAACATGTTTTTCTAAGTTTTTGCTTTTTTTTTTTTGCTGAACCTAGCAAAAAGCATATACGTATCGAGCTGAAATTTCAACACTCAAGAGGGAAGCAAGTCAGCCTTCCTCAAGACGCCTCAAGCGCTCCTCAAGGATGACCCATTGGTGAATAACTTGCTAAGTAACGCTTAGATTAATTAAACGACGTTCGGCCGACGAGAAACAGGTTCCAGGAGGTACTGGAGCCCGCCCAAACCGGTTTGGCTCTGACGTCAAGTTGCATGTTTCCTTGTGTGTTGTAGTGTAGGTGGTGTTGAGATCTGGGTGTTGCTGGAGTGAGAGGAACTCAATGTGTACATTGAGTTTTCACAACTCATAATCTATATACCAATCATTGTAAGCACATATTGATTGGTTTATTGATTGTGAATGGGTTTATAAACCAAATAAATAAATGTGGATAAAAATAATTCGGTGTAATTCGGTATAATTCGAGATAATTCATTATAATTCACTATAAACCAAGTGAATAAACTTATCAGTGACGAAGTTTCATACCTGAAGTATCTCTCTCTCTCTCTCTCTCTCTCTCTCTCTCTCTCTCTCTCTCTCTCTCTCTCTCTCTCTCTCTCTCTCTCTCTCTCTCTCTCTCTCTCTCGTCCATACCACCCCAGCTCTGATGTAAATAACACGTAATAATGACAATTCCACATTCCAAACTAGGCCTTAGGCCCTCACTGTGACTACCTGCTGTCTACCCTGAACTATCTCGCCTCATGCGCCATTTTTAATACCTAAGGAGATTGTCATTAACTCACCAGAACAATTTCCTGGTCACAAGTGGTTGGGCATCATTCCTTCCCCCCGTCCCATCCCAAATCCTTATCCTGACCCTTCCCAGTGCTATATAGTCGTAATGGCTTGGTGCTTCCCCCCCCCCCTCCTGATAGTTCTTTTCCCTTGGTTGTGTGCTGGCAACTCGTGTATTTAATATTGTCAAATTCGATCAGGGTTCGAACCTATGTGCTGGGTTTCCTAGGCACACACTCTTAGATAACTAGTCCACAACATGGTCAAAAGAATTGCAACCTGGGATTCTACTGAATCCACGAGGGTCCCTGAGGCTTCCACTGAAGCCAAACCACAGCTTCACACACCCCACCCACCCCCCCTCATGCACTCTGACTCTGTTATCTAGGAATGTTCTACCTGAGGGGCCTGACGGTTGAGTGGACATCGTACGGGATTCGTAGTGCTGAGGTTTCGGGTTCGATCCCCGGTGGAGGCGGAAACAAATGGGTAGAGTTTCTTTCACCTTGATGCTCTGTTCACCTAGCAGTAAATAGGTACCTGGGAGTTAGACAGCTGCTACGGGCTGCTTCCTGGGGATGTGTAACAAAAAGGACTCTTTTTCACTGCTGCTGGGTCATTCCACTGCTGACTCATTCCACTGCTCGCTAATTCCACTGCTGACTTATTCCACTGCTGGGTCATTCCACTGAGAGGTCATTCCACTGCTGACTCATTCCACTGTTGGGTCATTCCACTGTTGGGTCATTCCACTGCCGGGTCATTCCACTGCCGGGTCATTCCACTGCTGGGTCATTCCACTGCCGACTCATTCCACTGCCGACTCATTCCACTGCCGACTCATTCCACTGCTAGATCATTCCACTGTTGGGTCATTCCACTGCTGGGTCATTCCACTGCTGGGTCATTCCACTGCTGGTTCATTCCACTGCTGGTTCATTCCACTGCTGGTTCATTCCACTGCTGGTTCATTCCACTGCTGGTTCATTCCACTGCTAGGTCATTCCACTGCTAGGTCATTCCACTGCTAGGTCATTCCACTGCTGACTCATTCCACTGCTAGGTCATTCCACTGCTGGGTCATTCCACTGCTAGGTCATTTCACTGCTGGGTCATTCCACTGCTGGCTCATTCCACTGCTAGGTCATTTCACTGCTGACTCATTCCACTGCTAGGTCATTCCACTGCTGGCTCATTCCACTGCTAGGTCATTCCACTGCTGGCTAGTTCCACTGTTGGGTCATTCCACTGCTGGCTAGTTCCACTGCTGGCTAGTTCCACTGCTGACTCATTCCACTGCTGGGTCGTTCCACTGCTGACTCATTCCACTGCTGGGCCATTCCACTGCTGGGTCATTTCACTGCTGGCTCATTCTACTGCTGGCTCATTCTACTGCTGGCTCATTCTACTGCTGGCTCATTCCACTGCTGGGCCATTCCACTGCTGGGTCACTCCACTGCTGAAATAGACGTATTTGATTTTGAATATCAAATACGTGGTTGTAATTTTGGGATCGATTCGACTGTTTGCTTCGGTTTCTGAACGTTTTATAGGTTGGCAAAACGATTGTATTTTTTACTGTCGAATCGTGAGAACGTGCTGTAAACAGTGTCGTGACAGGATGAACACCCCAGCGGGTTTTCTTCCTATTGGGGAGTGTTTTACATGCTGCTATGGCGGTGTGTCCACTCACAGGGTGAGTGGCGCTGCCCAATACTGTCACTATGTCACTATGGCGGTGTGTCCACTCACAGGATGAGTGACGCTGTCCAATACTGTCACTATGGCGGTGTGTCCACTCACAGGATGAGTGGCGCTGCCCAATACTGTCACTATGGCGGTGTGGCCACTCACAGGATGAGTGACGCTGCCCAATACTGTCACTATGGCGGTGTGGCCACTCACAGGATGAGTGACGCTGCCCAATAAATTCGCCCCTCGAGGCAAAATTAAAAAAAAATAGTATCTTCTTTATTAGGAAAGTGACTCGAAAAATATATTAAGATATAGACAACATCTTAATATGTAGGAATATCTTGAGGTTATCTTGAGATGATTTCGGGGCTTAGCGTCCCCGCGGCCCGGTCCTTCACCAGGCCTCCTTTTTTGTAAGTTATACATCCTGGTTCAGAATAGATCACCGGCTCACGAATCGTAATGAATAACATTGTAAAATGCTTCGCACTGCCGGTAGAGTTGGTTCAGATTAGCTACTCAGAACGAAGTGTCTATGTAGCACGGGCTATGGTGAGCCCGTGAGGCGGGAGAGGAGATGCCATCTCCTCGCTGCTGGGAGAGATGCCATCCTGGATGCTGATGGAGAGCCAGGCCATGGCATCTTGCCTGTTGCCATGCCTGCTGGATGCTAGTTCCATTATTCTTCGCTATAGTCCCGTTTAGCAGCGGTGCTTGACGGTGCAATGAGGCACCGTTGCAAGAGGATGTTGCATGAGGCTGCGGGCAAGAGCAAGCGTCGGAGCGTCGTCGTAGAGCGTCGCAGCGACGTCGTAACGCGTAGAAACGTTGTAGAGCGTTATAGAGCATTGGAGCGTCGTCGTAGAGCGTCGTCGTAGAGCGTCAGAGCGTCGTCGTAGAGAGGCGGAGCGTCGACGTAGACTATCGTAGCCTGGACGTAGACTTTAGACGCAGCTTGTGCGTCAAAGCAACGCGGCTAGCACCCCTAACATCAGAGCCACCCTCGTATGTACCAGTACCGTCTGACGTCTTAATGCATAGCCTTAATCTAAGGCTAGATTAAGCCTGAATTTGTGAGCAAGGCTGAGTACCTCGCTTGTCGAGCAGCGTCATAAATTCTGGTGTAAAGTCTTGGAGAATGACTGTACTCTCCATCCATCGGAGGAGTTTGAAGCGACCTTAATGAAAGGCATGTTGAGAATTTTTCATTTACAGAATCTTCTGACTTCAGAGTTCCCTTTTTTTTATTCTAATGACTCTCAAAGGATGCTTTTTGATACTTTTGTGTAAACAAAAAAGGACTCTGAAGTCAGGGACATTTGATGATTTGTTAATTAATGTGATTAATTAATTTTATTATTTTGAGGAAGCCAAAAATAACTTTTCGAGAAAAAGGGGTTAAAACTTTTGCTATGTATTATTGTTATATTCACTTTAAATAACAATACAGATGCAGCACAGTTGGCTTCGTTGGTGATACATACTCGGGGGTCATGGGTTCGATTGTCAGGCGAGAGAGAGAGGTACTTTTCTTTCCAACTAATGCCTCTGTTCACCAAGCAGAAAATAGGTACCTGGGGAGTTTGACATCTGTTGTGTGGCTCCATCCTGGGAAGGGTCCGTAGTTTGACTTTGAGGGAACCTCGATGCACACCTGAATTTGATATATATATAGATATCTATATATGCGAACAAGCCTGAATGGTCCCCAGGCATACATGCAACTGAAAACTCTCACCCCAGAAGTGACTCGAACCCATACTGCCAGGAGCAGTATGCAGCTGGTGTACAGGGCACCTAATCCACTCGACTATCACGACCGGACAAAAGCTCATGGTAGCCGAGGCTATTTGCCCATCAGCCCGCCGGCACTCTGAGGGTAATCTTGGGCATAGTATTTTATCAAATCACCTCATTTTGTCCGGTCGTGATGGTCGAGTGGATTAGGTGAACTGTACACCAGTTACATAGTGCTCTGGCAGTATGGGTTCGAGTCACTTCTGGGGTGTGAGTTTTCAGTTATATATATATATATATATATATATATATATATATATATATATATATATATATATATATATTATATATATATATATAATAAAGTTGATGTAATGGAAGTTGGAGATGGATAAAGATGATGTGATGGAGGCTGGGAGTGGATAAAGTTGAGGTGATGGAAGTTGGAGATGGATAAAGTTGATGTGATGGAGGCTGGGAGTGGATAAAGTTGATGTGATGGAGGCTGGGAGTGGATAAAGTTGAGGTGATGGAGGCTGGAGATGGATTATAAAGTTGGTATGATAGAGGCTCTAGATGCAGATTTAGCAAGAAACCAAAGCCCAGATTTCCCCAGGCAGGAGCGGCAACTGGGACCGCCCTATTCACGCTTCGGGAATTATAATTGCTTCCTTTGTTTTTTATAGAGAGAATCTCAGACTACAGAAGAACCAGTCGCTCGGGATATTCAGCAGAACATGGCCTGCATTCGATCTCGTAAGAGACTTCTTTCTGGCATTAAGATACCAGCTAATTTTAGCTTTAATGCAAGTTTGTGATTAGTTCATCTATGAGGAAATGTAATTGAGGGCAACTGAACCTTTTTTGTGCAATATTTTGCTTCAGATGAAATTCAAGATAAATTCACAAGGTTATTGAAGTAGAAGTTTGTCTCATGGAATAGGAAATAGAGGGTTATTAACCCCAGGTTCCATTTCATACGGCGGTTATTGACCATCATTATCCAAAGTATTTCATTCTATTCCTTACATAAAGTGTTAATAATAAAACTGGTTAACTGACAATAGGAATGTCAAACCAAACCTCCTTTCAGTGCGCCTAAAAATTATCTTGAAATTCTAATTCTGAATTCCACGGATTCCATCTCTCTAAATATTGATCCATCAAGAGGATGAAATATATTCATAAACGAGACTTCTTGCAGTTGCTCGCTTCTGTGTGAGCATACCCCAAGTCCTGCAGGCGTGAGTCTGGGTCCAAGTTCTGCAGGCGTGAGGTCTGGCCAAGTCTGCCGGCTGTGAGTCCTGGCCAAGTCTGCGTTAGATATCAATATAACAGAGCCAACAGCTGAAACATGTACAATATATTTTTCTTAAAATATTGTCATAAAAGTTTGTGAAAGGTTCTGATATGAGATGGGCCCGCTCTTACACTAAACAAGAGAAGGAATGCTCTTGCAATTAACACGAAAGAGCATTCGTAACTGTGCAAGGGAATCCACTCACCAACCCAGGTTACAGGCTGGAGGGAATGCGAAACGCAGACGTTTTTGCACGGCTAGAGCGATGTCTCTATTTTGCCATGGTGTGTATCTTAGATTTAGAGATTAAACTTCATTTGTATGTATAGATACAACAGAAGATTAATGAATAGAAGTCACCACCAATCTGTGGTGACTTAATCACTACATTTGTATACAAATACCACACTAACTACACCGGAATGAATGAAGCACACTATTCTTCACCAGTATGATAGCAGAACAATATCTACACCAGGATATCTTGAGATAGCACTAACTCTACAAGTATGAAATAGCACACTAATTACTCTGATGATAGCATAATATTTACACCAGTATGACACGAATACGCAGGTGGAAGCTAGAAACGTAAATGAGTGCATTTGCATGCACTCATTTGCCAATGAGTGGATTGCACTGAAGGAAGAAGTTGTAGAAGCCACCTCCATCCTGGAATCATTTATTGAGTTCTTTGAGTTATTTGAGTTCTCGAAGTCCTGAGGTTCGGGTTCAATCCCCGGTGGATGCGGAGACAAATGGGCAAAATGTTTCTTTCACCCTGATGAATGGATATCAGAATGAATATCAGGTCAAGTCTTAATTATCATTGTCTCTCATTCTTGTGGCTCCCCTTATATGTTGGCTTAGAAAGTTGTCGTTGGCGCGTTCAATAGTTTAGTTGTCCATGTACCTGAACCTCCCCAAGCGGCTCTCTGCTCACTCGATTTGTTCATAGTTTCAAGTCTCTCATGATTAAAAGTCGGGTTCCATTCCCACAGCGACCATTTTCATTATTGCAATTGCTGCAATGTTGTTTCTGCCATTCTCCTGTCCAGATCTTTTGTCATTTAGTGAAAAAAAAGTTATATATTGTAACTAATATATTTTACCGTCCTATCATCAGAGTACCCATTAACCATTAATCTCACAATCGACCTTGAGAATGTCCCAGGACGGACCGAAACGTCGTCGTCCCTTCATTTTCTATGGTGGTGGATTGTCAACATGCAGTATTTAATTGGTCAATTTTCTAGTGTGTGGATTTGGTCAACATTCAGTATTTAATCCCTTCACAGATCAAGAATCTCTTCGAAACTCCAGCCATTATCAACAAGTAAGGCAGTCCAGAAGAGCTCAGGCTATTCAAAACTCATTTAGAAGACAAACGTATTGCTTAAACGACTCGAGACATGCAAACAGGTTTCTGGTGCGTTCTGGCGTAGAACCCGACACACACCGCGCGCACCTCAGGGCTTCCTGATATGGAAGGCTGTCCTTAACAACGAGAGGAATGGCGATAATATCAGCGCCGACAATGATTGATTAGTTTGTTAGCGTGGCTGCCGACCCCTTCAGTATAAGGGCACGCATCCTGGCATGGAGAACGACTTGAGAATGGTCCAGGACGGACCGAAACGTCGTCGTCCCTTCACTTTCAAGTAGTGTGGTTTGGGCAACATACTTCAGCCAGGTTATTGTGGCTCCTCGTCTGCTGGAGCAGATGTGTGTGTCGTACAGGTTGAATCTGGTTCCCTAGCACCTTTGCTAATAACTCTGTCGCATATTTTAGATTCAGCAGTGAAGCTGATGGTTGAAGACGGCTGCATTCAGCAGTGAGACGGATGAAGAGGGTTGCATTAAGCAGTGGGACAGATGGATGAAAATATTTTGAGAGCAGGGGAAGCTGTTCTAGGGGCTGGGAAAGTATTTGAAGAGCCGGTGGAGCTGTTCCAAGAGCTAGGAAAGTATTTTGAGAGCAGGGGAAAGTTTTCCAGGGGCTGGGAAAGTATTTTGAGAGTAGGGGAAAGTTTTCCAGGGGCTGGGAAAGTATTTTGAGAGTAGGGGAAAGTTTTCCAGGGCTAGGGAAGTACTTCAAGAGAAAGGGAAATGTTCCAGTACTGTTGTTTAGAGTCAAACACCACAGTTCAGTATTGTCCATCTTCCTTCTGGCCTCCTGTCCGCCTGTCCTCCTCCTGTCCGCCTACTCCCCTTCTGTCCGCCTACCCTCCTTCTGTCCGCCTGCCCTCCTCCTGTCCGCCTGCCCTCCTCCTCCACCATTTAACCAGTTCTCTTTACGACGCTTTTCCATATCTCACCTTTTATTACTCTTGAGAGCTCGTCCTTGACATTTATATCCCATCTACACACTCTCGTCACCTGCTCTATTGCCCATAAACTCCTTATGAAGGCTGTGTTATTATATAGAGCGCTCTTTTTGGGCATTTAAGAGCGCTTAAAAGACAACATTGTCGCTCTATTTTATCTGTCACTGCCATTTTTTGTTCCTCATCCTGAAACATTCATGATTTCTGAGATTCAATATTTTCGTCTGTTGAGAATACTTCATTGTTATTGTTTATTTATATAATTTGGTGAGAGTAGGAAGTCAAACAGCTTCTGACTCCTGTTAAGTTGAGAACTTAACTTTCCCATAGATCTTAAGCTATGGGTACCTTACCTATGACAGGTAAGATTCACCTTACCTTACTAGTTTTTCCTCTGCAACACTTCCAGTGATCTTGCACCCGCAAGATAACGTAAGCTTTTAAGGGTTGACAGACGTAATCTTGTTTGAGGAGCTGTTCACTTGAGAGAGTGAAGCAAGTCCCAGCTGTGTCTGGGTTACAAGTGAACAGGATGAACAACCCCAGCGGGTTTTTACTTCCTATTGGGGAGTGTTTTACATGCTACTATGGCGGTGTGTCCACGTCCAACGATGAGTGGCGCTGCCCAATACTGTCACTATGGCGGTGTGTCCACTCACAGATGAGTGCGCTGCCCAATACTGTCACTATGGCGGTGTGTCCACTCACAGATGAGTGCGCTGCCCAATACTGTCACTATGGCGGTGTGTTCACTCACAGGATGAGTGCGCTGCTCAATAAATCGCCCCTGCGAGGCAAAATTAACAAACTTCAATTCGGTTAGTTTACAACCAGGTGCCCAACCGCCATCTGTATGAACAGACTTGTGAATTGGAGCCAATCAATCTTCCCGAGATGACGCTGGGAGAATGTGTGTGTACTTAGGTGTGACTGTGTGTGTGTGTTTTTTATTAATTGGCCAATTAGCCAATTTCCATCATCGTATTGTCTCAGCACTTATAGTCGACTTTAGGGTTTTCATTATGAAGAAGAGTTACCTTCACCAGCATCTTTATCGTCACCTTCTCAAGCATCTTCCTCGAGAAATGAACTTTGTTGGGACCAGTGCGCATTATCCCTTCCGGTTGGAACTTTTTTTTCGGGAAGTAGATTGTAAACTTAAGAGATTGGGATGAATACCTGACTTACACGAGTCAAGACACACTATACTAAGGCGCCAAATGTAATATTTTGTAATCATTTATTTGTCAACTTTTATTAGTGTCTCTTACGTTCGAAGTGTTTTTTGTTCTCTTGTTTATTACGCTGCTCTGCAATTATTCTTGTCGCTTGTTCTTGTTTTTCCCTCTTCGTTATTACGTGTATTTTCTCTGTAATTGTCCCCCTCCAACATCCTCTCTACGGTTTTTCTGGCGTCATTCGGGTCGCCTTTCAGGTCACCTCTGTTTCTGGCAATCATTAAAGGTCTTTCCAAACCTTGTATGTGATTCTCTTGTTGTGGCATTAACCATTCTTCCCTCTATCATCACTATTACCCTGCGTTCCGCATTCGTTATTATCTGCCTTTTTCCCCCTTCCTGTGTACGGAAATAAGCGAGTTTTTAGGTCAGGCAGAAAATTAGTCTCCCAACCAGGGCATCTTCTTAACCGGACTGAGGCCGGATTTGCTCCGATTATAACCGGAATTCCACTTAATGCCTCCACCACCTACGGTTTTAAAAGTTCCTATATAACTAGTATTATTTTTTCCCCCATAGATGGCGCTGGGAATCTCATTACCTGGCCAATTTTTTGTTTAGGGGTTACGACATCTCGGGTAAATGTATACTTCTATTATACATATACAAGTATATTTTCTCCCGTATTATAACTGATTTTGTTTAGAATTTGATTCGTGGTCACGAAGCAGCTCTGTTTAATAGATGCATCTCGCTGCATGGAGAGTTTTTGGTTGCCTGGGTTTTGGTTGCCTGGGTTTTGGTTGCCTGGGTTTTGGTTGCCTGGGTTTTTGGTTGCCTGGGTTTTTGGTTGCCTGGGTTTTGGTTGCCTGGGTTTTGGTTGCCTGGGTTTTTGGTTGCTGGGGTTTTTGGTTGCTGGAGTTTTTGGTTGCCTGGGTTTTGGTTGCCTGGGTTTTTGGTTGTCGGGGTTTTTGGTTGTCGGGGTTTTTGGTTGTCGGGGTTTTTGGTTGCCGGGGTTTTTGGTTGCCGGGGTTTTTGGTTGCCGGGGTTTTGGTTGCCGGGGTTTTTGGTTGCCGGGGTTTTGGTTGCCGGGGTTTTTGGTTGCGGGGTTTTTGGTTGCTGGGGTTTTTGGTTGCTGGAGTTTTTGGTTGCTGGAGTTTTTGGTTGCTGGGGTTTTTGGTTGCTGGGAGTTTTTGGTTGCTGGGGTTTTTGGTTGCTGGGAGTTTTTGGTTGCCGGGGTTTTTG
>WNGS01164447.1:3344608-3358078 GCA_020271785.1 Procambarus virginalis | reverse complement strand
TGTAATGCAGGCGATGAGTCACAATAACGTGGCTGATCAATGTTGACCAGACCACACACTAGAAGGTGAAGGGACGACGATGTTTCGGTCCGTCCTGGACCATTCTCAAGTCGATTGTCCAGATCGTCCTTGAGAATGGTCCAGGACGGACCGAAACGTCGTCGTCCCTTCACCTTCTAGTGTGTGGTCTGGTCAACGTAGTGGGTCCACTGAGCATTGAACCTCAGAGTAAACAATTAGAGGAGCTGGACTCCCACTGCTTAAGTTGGATAAAGTAAGAAACCTGTCTTAAAGTGTGAGCTGAAGTAGTTGTCCTGGAGCCAGATTCACGAAGCAGTTACGCAAGCACTTACGAATCTGGGGCCAGATTCACCAAGCAATTACGAACCTGTGCATCTTTTCTCAATCTTTGGCGGCTTTGTTAACAATCATTAAACAGTTAATGAGCTCCGAAGCACCAGGAGGCTGTTTATAACAATAACAACAGTTAATTGGCAAGTTTTCATGCTTGTAAACTGTTTAATTAATGTAACCAAAGCCGTCAAAGATTGAAGAAAGATGTACACGTTTGTAAGTGCTTGCGTAACGGCTTCGTGAATCTGGCCCCAGGTTCGTAAGTACTTGCGTAACGGCTTCGTGAATCTGGGCCCTGGCTAATTACTTCCCTCTCAAACATTGTTAACGTGTCTTACACGGATTAACAATTATGTAACAAATGATTGCTTTTTACCGTTATTCCATCGGAATCCAAACTTAACCTGTTGTGCCTTACTTTAGGGATTATTCATCATGAGGCTTGAATTATCACTATTATAATTATGCTCTAATTCATCATCCGAGCTTTGGGACGGAGCCCGCGTTTAGTCTGTGTTTATCTAAGTCTCTCTCTCTCACTGGATGTGTATGGAAGTGAGAGGGAGGTGGTGTTGATGAAGATTAAGCCCCCAAGAGGTGGAACGGGCATGAATATCCCGTAAGAGGTGTTCGAGGGAGAGTAAGGCCTGTATCGGGTGAAGTTGGAGGAAGCTGGATAAGGGTGTGATATTGGACCTCTTCATATGGTGCTGCATCTTGATGTCCCCAGATTATTGATCACATCACATAAATAGGTTCTCCTATTACGGCCAAAGTATGATAAGTAATATTATTCTGACAATTTTGGCTTGATTAGCGAATAAAGTTTTACTATATGGCAAAATTTGCTGTGGAAATAAGTTTGACACAGTGTCACGGAGCACTCTTTCCGTGGATTCAAATCCTCACCCACCCATGTTAGGCACGTACACAACAGCAATTACTGTGAAACATTGGGTGAAGCTAGCCTCTTAGTGTCAGGCCTGTGACCTTGACCAAACAGATAGAGATATCTGGACTCTGGAAGACACACACTGGAAATAGCTCTTCCCGACCTGTGAAGCAACCCCACGTTAGTCATGAACCTGGTTTGTGTTTTGTTCACTTGTGGAAGGTTTAATTTAAAGGTTAATTTGTCGGTCTGAGCCAAAAACTTACTTAATCAGGATGTCTGATGATGCTGTATCTCAGCCGGGTGGCCTGATGCTGCTCTCTCAGCCAGGATGCTTGATGCTGAATCTCAGCCAGGATGCCTGATGCTACTCTCTCAGCCAGGATGCCTGATGCTACTCTCTCAGCCAGGATGCCTGATGCTACTCTCTCAGCCAGGTGGCCTGGTGCTACTCTCTCAGCCAGGTGGCCTGGTGCTACTTTCTCAGCCAGGATGCTTGATGCTGAATCTCAGCCAGGTGGCCTGGTGCTACTCTCTCAGCCAGGTGGCCTGGTGCTACTCTCTCAGCCAGGTGGCCTGGTGCTACTCTCTCAGCCAGGTGGCCTGGTGCTACTCTCTCAGCCAGGTGGCCTGGTGCTAATGAAATAGTTGCACACCTGGCAACACTGCACTAGGCACACACACACACCTGTTGGTAAGGCCTCCCTTGCCTGCTCGACCTAACCAATACATAACCAAGCGTGAACCTGTGTATAGTAGCACTTAAAAACCAAGTAGTGCTAGAGCAAGTAGCACTTAAACCTATTTTTTTATTTTTTGCTTTGGAATATTATGAATATCTGGCATTACAGATGACCTTTTCTTCCAAACGTCTTAGAGAACTTGTACTCAAGCTGACCCCAAGAGGGTGACTGGTCTTGTACAAGGACACCTGACAGGCCTCACCCTGTATGCAGCTTAATATCATCCGCTTCATGTCTGAATTGAGGTTCGCTGGCGTTACATTTTTCCCCAAAGACACCACTGGTGTTTGAGACTAATTGGTGGTTCCAATTAGCCCATAAGGGAATTGGGCATAAGTTAGGATAGAATGTAGTAATCAGCGTGAGAGATGGATCCGGCTGTGGGATCAGATACCACGTTGAAGGAATTAGATACCACATTGAAGGAATCAGGTACCACGTATAAGGAATCAGATCTACCTGTGGCAACAAATCACATTTATTGAAAGATTCGAGCGTCACAACACACGATGAAATCACACAGTTGTAAGGATACGAGTTAATCATTACTTTCCAGAAGGAGCTTGAATTCTCGTTCGTTATTGCAGAGTTCAATATTCTGCAGTTGTAGCAATAATGCTAATTAAGTTTGTGGTCAATATCGTTCATTTTTGCGATTAATATCGTGTATATTTACTATGTTATCGTCTGAAGACTCGGTGATCGTTCCATTTCGGGCAGCCGTTCAGGTAGTTTGCTAAAGTGGAAGCCAATTACGAGTTAAATCTAATTGATTTGTGGTTGCATGGAACGATGTTATTTATTCAGCTTGAGAAATTTCTCATTCTGAAATGCTGTGACGGTCTGTGGTTGCTGTGTATATGTTTACTTTGTTGATGAGGATTTCGATAAGGTCATTTCCTAATTATCTTAACCAATTGGGTTATTTAAGAGAATAAAACAATTTACTCTGAGGTTGACCAGACCACACACTAGAAGGTGAAGGGACGACGACGTTTCACCTTCTAGTGTGTGGTCTGGTCAACATACTTTAGCCACGTTATTGTCACTCATCGCCTGCTTACTCTGAGGTGTTTTCCAAGTGTTTACAAAAATTTTGTCTCGAGTAAACATGTGTTTTGCAACTTCAATAATTATACCACAATTCTGATAAATTATTGGCATTGAATCAATTTTTTTAAGTCTTAATTGCTCGAGTCAAGAGACATCAAAGTACTCTTCAAGAGTGAATATTACATAGCTGGACCATCTTGTAATATGCTTTAGAAATATTTGACCTTAAAAGAAGTTATTTAAACTGAGTTCGTGATGTGTTATTAGGAGTAAATATTGTATTCAGAGTTAAAGAATTCAGAGATTCAGAGTTATTCAGAGTTCTCTTACTAATATTGTGATTTCAAATGTACTCAAACTGTACTCGAGTACTGTTTGCACTTCTTGGAGGTGTTGTACAACTTTAAATTAAAGTTTTGTGGATGGGAGACATTGTAGTTAACTTTAGCTTGGTTAAGCTTAGAAAGCTTTGGTGTATCTTATCAATGTTTAGTATGGTTTGAAGGAGCTTAGTAAAGTTTGCTGAAGCTTATTAATGTTTGGTAAGCCTTAGTAATATTTGTTAAAAAAAAAATTGCAATTGATGAGATTTTTCCCAAATCATCAGTCATTCGTCTATCAGAAATCGACTCCCGTAGAGCCAATTCATCACTCTTATTCATCGACGCGTAAGATATAACCCTTCCATTATATGTAACTCAGGTTAAGTCGTTTAGTAATTAGATGGTATTGAGTCTGCTCCTGATGGCATAAGATCATGAATGTGTGTCAGAATTATGTAGATTACATATTTCCCATAGTCTAACTACCTCAGACGATGGTTAATGGGAGATAAAAGGCATGATTACAAGAAACGTTTCTGGAAAAGCTTGCAGTTAATGGGCTTACTCTAAGACAGTGATTTTGCAGGAGTTGTTCCCCAAGATGATGGGGTGAAGGTTGCAGGGGGGGGGGGGAGAGTGTGTGTCAGTCCCCCCTTGCATGCAGAAAACGGGAGTAATCAACTGCTGTTATGTTATCAAAGGCCAGAGGTGGTGTTCCTTGGTATTGCCTCACACAGGTGTTTGATGCGTGTTGCTAGCTCACACAGGTGTTTGATACGTGTTTCTAGCTCACACAGGTGTTTAATACGTGTTAATAGCTCACACAGGTGTTTGATATGTGTTTCTAGCTCAGACAGGTGTTCTGACACGTTTCTAGCTCAGACAGGTGTTCTGACACGTGTTTCTAGCTCACACAGGTGTTTGATAGGTGTTTCTAGCTCAGACAGGTGTTCTGACACGTGTTTCTAGCTCACACAGGTGTTTGATAGGTGTTTCTAGCTCACAGGTGTTCTGATACGCGTTTCTAGCTCACACAGGTGTTTAATACGTGTTTCTAGCTCACACAGGTGTTTGATACGTGTTTCTAGCTCACACAGGTGTTTGATACGTGTTTCTAGCTCACACAGGTGTTAATACGTGTTTCTAGCTCACACAGGTGTTTGATAGGTGTTTCTAGCTCAGACAGGTGTTCTGACACGTGTTTCTAGCTCAGACAGGTGTTCTGACACGTGTTTCTAGCTCAGACAGGTGTTCTGACACGTGTTTCTAGCTCAGACAGGTGTTTTGACACGTGTTTCTAGCTCAGACAGGTGTTCTGACACGTGTTTCTAGCTCAGACAGGTGTTCTGACACGTGTTTCTAGCTCAAACAGGTGTTCTGACACGTGTTTCTAGCTCACACGTGTTGATACGTGACGTTGGCTTGTACAGGTGTTGGGCCAGGACCCTGACTAACACAGGTGTTTATTTATTTTAATTGTATATTGATCTTTAGATTTAAATGCCAAAAATGTATTCATATATGATTTATACGAATCATTGCATTTGTGGCTGCAATACAAGCAAACAAAAACAAAAATCGAAGCTAATGTATTATACATCGTGTTTTGGTTGTATTATGTATCATACAGCTTTTACACATATAAATATGTTGGGATATATTTGTATTTTGAACATACTGAAGAGCATACATAACATTATTAATGGGCATTGAACATCACATAATATTATTAATGGGCATTGAACATCACATAACATTTTTAATGGGCATTGAACATCACATAACATTTTTAATGGGCATTGAACATCTCACAACATTATTAATGGGCATTGAACATCACATAACATTATTAATGGGGATTGAACATCACATAACATTTTAATGGGCATTGAACATCACAAAACATTAAAGATGTGCATTGAACATCACCAAACATTAAAGATGTGCACTGAACATGACCAAACATTAAAGATGGGCACTGAACATGATCAAACTCTGAATGCAACTTGTTCAACTTTTAGTGGAATTATCAGGGACAAAAATCCTTGCTATCTGCCATAACATCATTACACTTCTGAGAGGTAAGGAAAGCAGAGGGGTGAGGGACGCAGGGGTAGCAGTGAGGGACGTAGGGGTAGCAGTGAGGGACGTAGGGGTAGGGGTGAGGGACGTAGGGAAGTGAGGGAAATATGGGTGAGGTAAGAGAGCAAAGAGAAAGCAGAATAACAATGACAAACCAAAGATGCTAATGTTGATGAACACGGGTTTTCTCAGCTTTCTCTCCAACTGAGAGAGATTTTCTCTCAAATTCTCTACATTCCTCAACCATCTGGAATTGTTTACTTGTTTTACTTCTTAAAGCACAGTTTTGTTCTTGGTTTTAATTTTTTTGTTGATTGTAATATTAAAAAGCTTGAAAAGAAAAATAATCTTTTGTTAGATTGTAATATTAAAAAGATTTTTAATATTACAAAGGCTGAAAAGCCTTTGTAATATTAAAGCCTAGGAAAAGCCTAGATCTCCAGGCTTACTGGAGATCTATTACTACATATTTCAACTTTGGACCAAATAGATAATATGTAAACCTGTGATTTCAGGAAGATTGGCTGGCTATGTTGCTATGTCTGTTGCTATGTTGCAGATTGCAGATTACCTAGAAGTCAGTGGTCTTGCTATCATCATGGTGCTTATAAGATGAAATTGCTCCTATGTTTCTGTACATTTTAAGTCCTCCACACACACACACATCTTATGTGCCGCTTTACAAACCACGGATTATATAAGACATGTTTATATAATTATATATAGATATATATATATATATATATATATAATATATATAGATAATATATTATATATATATATCTATATATATATATATATATATATATATATATATATATAATATATATATATATATATAATGTAATATCTTGTGACGGGGAACATGTGACCCAGTGGCTGTTGTTGGGTTTTGGGGACACCTGTCGCAGAAGAATCTTTTATCTGATACATCTGATACGACATCTACATCTGATACGACACGTCACAGCTTCGTGTCGTCCTTTGCAGATGACAAAAAATCACCATGAAAATTACCTCTGCTGAAGACATTGAAAAACTACAAGCAGATGTCAACAAAGTTTTCGATTGGGCAGCAGAAAATAACATGATGTTTAACAGTGATAAATTTCAGGTACTGAGGTACGGCAAAAATGAAGATCTGAAACATAATACAGGGTACAAAATACAATCAAATCTTTCCATAGTAAAAAAAAAACATGTCAAGGATTTGGGAATAATGATGTCTGACGATCGAACGTTTAGGGAGCATAACCAAGCAAATATTGCGTCAGCCAGAAAAATGATAGGATGGATTACGAGAACTTTCAAATCCAGGGATCCCATCACAATGGTTGTACTCTTCAAGTCACTTGTGTTGTCCCGTCTCGAGTACTGCTCAGTACTCACTTCCCCGTTCAGAGCAAGAGAGATTGCTGAAATAGAGGGAGTACAGAGAACATATACGGCACTCATAGACAAGATAAAACACCTAAATTATTGGGATCGTCTCAAAGCTCTCCAAATGTACTCTCTAGAAAGGAGACGAGAGATACCAAATAATATACACATGGAAAATACTGGAGGGCCAGATCCCAAATCTACATAGTAAAATAACAACGTACTGGAGTGAACGATATGGAAGAAAAGGCAAGATTGAACCAGTGAAGAGCAGAGGTGCCATAGGCACAGTCAGAGAGCACTGTATAAACATCAGAGGTCCGCGGTTGTTCAACGTCCTCCCAGCGACTATAAGAAATATTGCCGGAACAACCGTGGACATCTTCAAGAGAAAACTGGACTGTTTTCTAAGAGAAGTTGCGGATCAGCCGGGCTGTGGTGGGTGTGTGGCCCTGCGGGCCGCTCCAAGCAACAGCCTGGTGGACCAAGCTCTCACAAGTCGAACCTAGCCTCGGGCCGGGCTTGGGGAGTAGAACAGCTCCCAGAACCCCATCAACCAGGTATCTGTTCACCTTTCAGTTAATAGGTACCCGATAGGTAACCGTTCAGGGATGCATACTGGAGAAGGTTAGTTGTTGGAGAAACTTGTTAAACTTATCCCAATAACGGGGAAACTTCTCTTCGTTAGTACTTGCCGTACTTCATGCAGGTCGGAGTTCAGTCCTCGACCGTCCACAAGTGGGTTGGGCAACGATTCCTTTCCCCCCGTCCCATCCCAAATCCTGACCTCTTCCAGTGCTATATATAGTCGTAATGGCTTGGCGCTTTCCTCTTGATAGTTCCCTTCCCTTCTTAGTCCGTTTGTGGGGGCAGGAACGGTAGTACATGAACAGGGACGAACGGGTGTACACACAAACAGGAACGTAAACAGGATCAACAGAGAAAAAGGAACTAGAAAGAGGCAAGAAGCCTTGTCCAGGGTTCCTATAAATATACCATATACCAACCGGTATATGGTCACTACAGCGGACAATATCACAACATTATATACCTATCCAGAAAATAGTAAGGCTGTAATGTGGGATCGAACCACAGAACTGAAAGAGTAACTCTCTTTCAGTTACGTGATTTTGATCTGTTTGTATAACCTCAGTGTATTTTCTCAAGTAAATGCAGTCTTTAAACTGAAATAAAACAAGAACGAGAGAAACAAATACAAAATATATATCAGACGTATAAATCTACTCGTTTGTGGTGATAACGAAATATATATATATATATATAAATTCGTCCCGTCGGAGTTAGGAATTTTTTTTTACAGTGGTCTAAAGTGGCTGGCAAATTACTCTGGAAAGGAAATAAAGTTACGCTTGGTGTGATGTGAATATTCTCGGTCTGAAACCCACGAGTTCAGATGTCAAAGTTTTAGGTCAGAGACGAAAGGTCGAAGCTGAGAGTTATATACGTCTTAGGGCCCCCAAGACGGCTGACAATTATATTAGGGTTAACTTTGATTTTTTTTTTTATTTTCTTACACAAAATCCAAGTGCTATATAGTCGTATTGGCTTGGTGGTTTCCCCCTGATCATTCCTGCCCTTTACACAAAGTTTAGAACTATAGAATGAGTGATACAGGTTGAATTTATGAATATCTTTTCATATGTCAGAAAATTGTAAAAAATCTGTTTGATAAGCTTCAAAATGAACTTCAAAATGAACAACAGTTTTCATTCGAATAGAAATAACAATCAATTAAAAAAAAAATTATTCGTGATTTGTCAATCTATTTGTTAAAAAAAAATCATATAAATAAGCGCCTCTCCACGCCACTGAAAGTCTTTAATGGGAAGACAAATCCCAATACAATAAGTTCGAGCCCCGTCGCAGGAATACTAACGTGTATCTTCATAATGTGGCTAGTTAGCCTGTTCTTCAGGCACTGGCTATAGTTCTTCAAAATTCAGCAGTTTAATGGTTAATTGATGAGATTGATGAGAGGAAATCTAGTTAGGGATGACGTTGATGACTGGGATAGGTTGGTGATAACCAACTTTGGAGTGTGGAAGAATAAAGTTGATGTAATGGAAGTTGGAGATGGATAAAGATGATGTGATGGAGGCTGGGAGTGGATAAAGTTGAGGTGATGGAAGTTGGAGATGGATAAAGTTGATGTGATGGAGGCTGGGAGTGGATAAAGTTGATGTGATGGAGGCTGGGAGTGGATAAAGTTGAGGTGATGGAGGCTGGAGATGGATAAAGTTGGTATGATAGAGGCTCTAGATGCAGATTTAGCAAGAAACCAAAGCCCAGATTTCCCCAGGCAGGAGCGGCAACTGGGACCGCCCTATTCACGCTTCGGGAATTATAATTGCTTCCTTTGTTTTTATAGAGAGATCTCAGACTACAGAAGAACCAGTCGCTCGGGATATTCAGCAGAACATGGCCTGCATTCGATCTCGTAAGAGACTTCTTTCTGGCATTTAAGATACAGCTAATTTTAGCTTTAATGCAAGTTTGTGATTAGTTCATCTATGAGGAAATGTAATTGAGGGGCAACTGAACCTTTTTTGTGCAATATTTTGCTTCAGATGAAATTCAAGATAAATTCACAAGGTTATTGAAGTAGAAGTTTTCTCATGGAATAGGAAATAGAGGGTTATTAACCCCAGGTTCCATTTCATACGGCGGTTATTGACCATCATTATCCAAAGTATTTCATTCTATTCTTACATAAAGTGGTAAATAATAAACTGGTTAACTGAACATATAGGAATGTCAAACCAAACCTCCTTTCAGTGCGCCTAAAAATTATCTTGAAATTCTAATTCTGAATTCCACGGATTCCATCTCTCTAAATATTGATCCATCAAGAGGATGAAATATATTCATAAACGAGACTTCTTGCAGTTGCTCGTTCTGTGTGAGCATACCCAAGTCTGCAGGCGTGAGTCTGGTCAAGTCTGCAGGCGTGAGTCTGGCCAAGTCTGCAGGCGTGAGTCTGGCCAAGTCTGCGTTAGATATCAATATAACAGAGCCAACAGCTGAAACATGTACAATATATTTTTCTTAAAATATTGTCATAAAAGTTTGTGAAAGGTTCTGATATGAGATGGGCCGCTCTTACACTAAACAAGAGAAGGAATGCTCTTGCAATTAACACGAAAGAGCATTCGTAACTGTGCAAGGGAATCCACTCACCAACCCAGGTTACAGGCTGAGGGAATGCGAAACGCAGACGTTTTTGCACGCTAGAGCGATGTCTCTATTTTGCCATGGTGTGTATCTTAGATTTAGAGATTAAACTTCATTTGTATGTATAGATACAACAGAAGATTAATGAATAGAAGTCACCACCAATCTGTGGTGACTTAATCACTACATTTGTATACAAATACCACACTAACTACACCGGAATGAATGAAGCACACTATTCTTCACCAGTATGATAGCAGAACAATATCTACACCAGGATATCTTGAGATAGCACTAACTCTACAAGTATGAAAATAGCACACTAATTACTCTGATGATAGCATAATATTTACACCAGTATGACACGAATACGCAGGTGGAAGCTAGAAACGTAAATGAGTGCATTTGCATGCACTCATTTGCAATGAGTGGATTGCACTGAAGGAAGAAGTTGTAGAAGCCACCTCCATCCTGGAATCATTTATTGAGTTCTTTGAGTTATTTGAGTTCTCGAAGTCCTGAGGTTCGGGTTCAATCCCCGGTGGAGGCGGAGACAAATGGGCAAAATGTTTCTTTCACCCTGATGAATGGATATCAGAATGAATATCAGGTCAAGTCTTAATTTATCATAACTCTCATTCTTGTGGCTCCCCTTATATGTTGGCTTAGAAAGTTGTCGTTGGCGCGTTCAATAGTTTAGTTGTCCATGTACCTGAACCTCCCCAAGCGGCTCTCTGCTCACTCGATTTGTTCATAGTTTCAAGTCTCTCATGATTAAAAGTCGGGTCATTCCCACAGCTACATTTTCATTATTGCAATTGCTGCAATGTTGTTTCTGCCATTCTCCTGTCCAGATCTTTTGTCATTTAGTGAAAAAAAAGTTATATATTGTAACTAATATATTTTACCGTCCTATCATCAGAGTACCCATTAACCATTAATCTCACAATCGACTTGAGAATGGTCCAGGACGGACCGAAACGTCGTCGTCCCTTCATTTTCTATGGTGTGGATTGGTCAACATGCAGTATTTAATTGGTCAATTTTCTAGTGTGTGGATTGGTCAACATTCAGTATTTAATCCCTTCACAAGATCAAGATCTCTTCGAAACTCCAGCCATTATCAACAAGTAAGGCAGTCCAGAAGAGCTCAGGCTATTCAAAACTCATTTAGAAGACAAACGTATTGCTTAAACGACTCGAGACATGCAAACAGGTTTCTGGTGCGTTCTGGCGTAGAACCCGACACACACCGCGCGCACCTCAGGGCTTCCTGATATGGAAGGCTGTCCTTAACAACGAGAGGAATGGCGATAATATCAGCGCCGACAATGATTGATTAGTTGTTAGCGTGGCTGCCGACCCCTTCAGTATAAGGGCACGCATCCTGGTGGAGATCGACTTGAGAATGGTCCAGGACGGACCGAAAACGTCGTCGTCCCTTCACTTTCAAGTGTGTGGTTTGGGCAACATACTTCAGCCAGGTTATTGTGGCTCCTCGTCTGCTGGAGCAGATGTGTGTGTCGTACAGGTTGAATCTGGTTCCCTAGCACCTTTGCTAATAACTCTGTCGCATATTTTAGATTCAGCAGTGAAGCTGATGGTTGAAGACGGCTGCATTCAGCAGTGAGACGGATGAAGAGGGTTGCATTAAGCAGTGGGACAGATGGATGAAAATATTTTGAGAGCAGGGGAAGCTGTTCTAGGGGCTGGGAAAGTATTTGAAGAGCCTGGGGAGCTGTTCCAAGAGCTAGGAAAGTATTTTGAGAGCAGGGGAAAGTTTTCCAGGGGCTGGGAAAGTATTTTGAGAGTAGGGGAAGTTTTCCAGGGGCTGGGAAAGTATTTTGAGAGTAGGGGAAAGTTTCCAGGGCTAGGGAAGTACTTCAAGAGAAAGGGAAATGTTCCAGTACTGTTGTTTAGAGTCAAACACCACAGTTCAGTATTGTCCATCTTCCTTCTGGCCTCTGTCCGCCTGTCCTCCTCCTGTCCGCCTACTCCCCTTCTGTCCGCCTACCCTCCTTCTGTCCGCCTGCCCTCCTCCTGTCCGCCTGCCCTCCTCCTCCCATTTAACCAGGTTCTCTTTCACGCTTTTCCATATCTCACCTTTTATTACTCTTGAGAGCTCGTCTTGACATTTATCCCATCTACACACTCTCGTCACCTGCTCTATTGCCCATAAACTCCTTATGAAGGCTGTGTTATTATATAGAGCGCTCTTTTTGGCATTTAAGAGCGCTTAAAAGACAACATTGTCGCTCTATTTTATCTGTCACGTGCCATTTTTTTTCTCATCCTGAAACATCATGATTTCTGAGATTCAATATTTCGTCTGTTGAGAAATACTTCATTGTTATTGTTATTATATATTGGTGAGAGTAGGAGTCAAAACAGCTTCTGACTCCTGTTAAGTTGAGAACTTAACTTTCCCATAGATCTTAAGCTATGGGTACCTTACCTATGACAGGTAAGATTCACCTTACCTTACTAGTTTTTCCTCTGCAACACTTCCAGTGATCTTGCAGCCCGCAAGCATAACGTAAGCTTTTAAAGGGTTGACAGACGTAAATCTTGTTTGAGTGAGCTGTTCACATTGAGAGTAGTTAAGCAAGGTCCCGCTGTGTCCTGGGTACAAGTGGACAGGATGAACAACCCTCGGGTTTTCTTCCTATTGGGAGTGTTTACATGCTCTATGGCGGTCGTATCCACTCTCACAAGATGAGTGGGGCGCTGCCCAATACTGTCACTAATGGCGGTGTGTCTCACTCACAAGATGAGTGGCGCTGCCCAATACTGTCACTATGGCGGTGTGTCCACGTGTACACAAGATGAGTGGCGCTGCCAATACTGTCACTATGCGGGGTGTTCACTCACAGGATGAGTGGCGCTGCTCAATAACTCGCCCCTCGGGGCAAAAGTTAACAAACTTCATTCGGTTAGTTTACAACCAGGTGCCCAACCGCATCTGTATGAACAGGACTTGTGAATTGGAGCCAATCAATCTTCCCGAGATGACGCTGGGAGACGATGTGTGTGTACTTAGGTGTGACTGTGGGTGTGTGTTTTTATTAATTGGCCAATTAGCCAATTTCCATCATCGTATTGATCTCAGCACTTATAGTCGACTTTAGGGTTTTCATTATGAAGGAAGTTACCTGTCACCAGCATCTTTATCGTCACCTTCTCAAGCATCTTCCTCGAGAAATGAACTTTGTTGGGACCAGTGAGACTTATCCCTTCCGGTTGGAACTTTTTTTTCGGGAAGTAGATTTGTAAACTTAAAGATTGGATGAATACCTGACTTACACGGAGTCAAGACACACTATACTAAGGCGCCAAATGTAATATTTTGTAATCATTTATTTGTCAACTTTTATTAGTGTCTCTTACGTTCGAAGTGTTTTTTGTTCTCTTGTTCTATTACGCTGCTCTGCAATTATTCTGTCGCTTGTTT
>WNGS01164447.1:3314985-3333772 GCA_020271785.1 Procambarus virginalis | reverse complement strand
TTTCTCTCAATCTTTGGCGGCTTTGTTTACAATTATTAAACAGTTAATGAGCTCCGAAGCACCAGGAGGCTGTTTCTAACAATACCAACAGTTTCTTGGCAAGTTTTCATGCTTGTAAACTGTTTAATAAATGTAACAAAAGCCGTCAAAGATTGAGGAAAGATTTACACGTTCGTAAATACTTGCGTAACTGCTTCGTGAATCTGGCCTGTCCCCCCCAAAAAATTTATATTTTACCAAAAATCAATAACAATCACAATAATATTGTTCCTCATTAATACAAATGACTTCTTTCCTTATTACAATCGCATCTTATACTATTACAATATTTTACTTCATAATAAAAATAGCTTCTTTCACTATTCACTCTCTTGAAAAAATCCACAAGGGCCCTGACGAAGATTCGAACCTGCGTCCAAGAGCATCCCAGACGCTGCCTAAATTGACTGAGCTACGACATGAGCAAAAGAGTTGAAAGCGAAGTTCTACTGAACTTGCTGGATCCTGCAGCCTCTCCGAGACACAAACCAGGCTTTTACACAACTCCCCCATGCACTCGAGCTATGTCAATGTGTCTATTCACTGTCTATTAACTCTTACTTCAGTTACAATATCTCTCATCGCTATTACAATCTACATGATAATAGGACACATACGATAATAATTACTCCTCACTTGAGTTGAAATTATGATATTTCTCAATATTTGTTTCTTAATTTTAGTTAAAAATCCTTCTAAATCAAGGCTTTAATATTCAAAATTTTTCCCTTCGTGGGCTCTCATTATATCAGTAAATATTATCGTTGCTCCATCATACATCACAGCGTGTGTATCATTACGCTCTATTCATCATGTATTCAACCAGGTGAGTATGAGTAGGTGTTTCTATTCACATCCTCTCTCGTTGGCTAATTGGTTTCTTCCTCAACCGGTTTGCGACACGCAGGAGTCGAGGCCGAGCGGTGGAGTCAGCTTGAATGGCTTCCAGAGAGTAATCTGTCGGGATGTTCCCGTTGGTAGACAGTAGAGGGGCTCTGGGACGGAAGGTTAAGCTTTATGTTTAGGGGCGTCACGGGGAGTGGCTTGTAAGCTGGGAGTTCATTCCTGGTGTGTTCGGACTGAACACCACACGGGGAATGATGCTGGGGAAGAGGGAGTGTGTGTACTCACCTAGTTGTGTTTGCGGGGGTTGAGCTTTGGCTCTTTGGTCCCGCCTCTCAACCGTCAATCAACTGGTGTACAGTTTCCTGAGCCTAATGGGCTCTATCATATCTACACTTGAAACTGTGTATGGAGTCAGCCTCCACCACATCGCTTCCTAATGCATTCCATTTGTCAACCACTCTGACACTAAAAAAGTTCTTTCTAATATCTCTGTGGCTCATTTGGGCACTCAGTTTCCACCTGTGTCCCCTAGTGTGTGTGCCCCTTGTGTTAAACAGCCTGTCTTTATCAACCCTGTTGATTCCCTTGAGAATCTTGAATGTGGTGATCATGTCCCCCCTAACTCTTCTGTCTTCCAACGAAGTGAGGTTTAATTACACACACACAAGAGGTCTACACAAGGGAGGGAGCAAAGCATTGGCAAAGAATTATAGACCAGTTGCACTGACATCGCACATAATAAAAGTATTTGAGAGAGTGATTAGGAGTCAGGTCACCAATTTCATGGAGACCAATGACCTTCACAACCCAGGCCAACATGGATTTCGAGCGGGAAGATCGTGCCTCTCACAGCTACTTGAGCACTACGATAAAGTCACTGAGGCATTAGAAGAAAAACAGAATGCTGATGTGATATACACGGACTTCGCAAAGGCTTTCGATAAATGTGACCATGGCGTGATAGCACACAAAATGAAGTCAATGGGAATAACCGGCAAAGTAGGACGCTGGATACTCAGTTTTCTGTCAAACAGGACTCAGCGAGTAACGGTCAACCATATAAAATCTAGTCCAAGTGCAGTTAAAAGCTCTGTACCTCAGGGTACAGTCCTTGCACCGCTGCTTTTCCTTATTCTCATATCAGATATAGACAAAAATACAAGTCACAGCTTCGTATCATCCTTTGCAGATGACACAAAAATCAGTATGAAAATTACCTCGGCTGAAGACACTGAAAAACTTCAAGCTGATATTAATAAAGTTTTCGACTGGGCATCAGAAAATAACATGATGAGGTAAAAAAAAATGAGGACCTTAAACATAATACAGAGTACAAAACACAATCAAATGTGCCCATAGTAGGAAAACAGCATGTAAAGGATTTGGGAATAATGATGTCTGACGACCTAACGTTTAGGGAGCATAACCAAGCAAATATTGCGACAGCCAGAAAAATGATAGGATGGATTACGAGAACTTTCAAATCCAGGGATCACATCACAATGCTTGTACTCTTCAAGTCACTTGTGCTGTCCCGTCTTGAGTACTGTTCAGTACTCACTTCCCCCTTCAGAGCAGGAGAGATTGCTGAAATAGAGGGAATACAGAGAACATATACAGCACGTATAGACGCGATAAAGCACCTAAATTATTGGGATCGTCTCAAAGCTCTCCAAATGTACTCACTAGAAAGAAGACGAGAGAGATATCAAATAATATACACCTGGAAGATACTGGAGGGCCAGGTCCCAAATCTACACAGTAAAATAACAACGTACTGGAGTGAACGATATGGAAGAAAATGCAGAATAGAACCAGTGAAGAGCAGGGGTGCAATAGGCACAATCAGAGAACACTGTATAAACATCAGAGGTCCACGGTTGTTCAACGTCCTCCCAGCAAGCATAAGAAATATTGCCGGAACAACCGTGGACATCTTCAAGAGGAAACTAGATTTATTCCTCCAAGGAGTTCCGGACCAGCCGGGCTGTGGTGGGTATGTGGGCCTGCGGGCCGCTCCAAGCAACAGCCTAGTGGACCAAACTCTCACAAGTCAAGCCTGGCCTCGGGCCGGGCTTGGGGAGTAGAAGAACTCCCAGAACCCCATCAACCAGGTATCAACCAGGTATTAATTCCCGTAGTCTCTCCTCGTAGTTCATACCTCTCAGCTCGGGTACTAGTCTGGTGGCAAACCTTTGAACCTTTTCCAGTTTAGACTTATGCTTGACTAGATATGGACTCCACGCTGGAGCCGCATACTCCAGGATTGGTCTGACATATGTGGTATATAATGTTCTGAAAGATTCCTTACACAAGTTTCTAAAGGCCGTTCTTATGTTAGCCAACCTGGCATATGCTGCTGATGTTATCCTCTTGATATGAGCTTCAGGGACAGGTCTGGCGTGATATCAACCCCAGGTCTTTCTTCTTCTCTGACTCTTGAAGTATTATCTCCCAAATGATACCTTGTATCTGGTCTCCTGCTTCCTACCCCTATCTTCATTACATTACATTTGCTTGGGTTAAACTCTAACAGCCATTTTTTCGACCATTCCTGCAGCTTGTCCAGGTCTTCTTGAAGCCTCAAGCTGTCCTCTGTCTTAATCCTTCTCATAATTTTGGCGTCGTCAGCAAACATTGAGAGGAATGAGTCTATACCCTCTGAGATCATTTACGTATATCAGAAACAGGATAGGTCCAAGTACAGAGCCCTGTGGGACTCCACTGGTGACTTCACGCCATTCTGAGGTCTCACCCCTCACTGTAACTCTCTGCTTCCTATTGCTTAGGTACTCCCTTATCCACTGGAGCGCCCTACCAGTTACTCCTGCCTGTTTCTCCAGCTTATGCATCAACCTTTTATGGGGTACTGTGTCAAAGGCTTTCCGACAGTCCAAAAAAATGCAGTCCGCCCACCCTTCTCTTTCTTGCTTAATCTTTGTCACCTGATCGTAGAATTCTATCAAGCCTGTAAGGCAAGATTTACCCTCCCTGAACCCATGTTGATGGGTTGTCACGAAGTCTCTTCTCTCCAGATGTGTTACTAGGTTTTTTCTCACAATCTTCTCCATCACCTTGCATGGTATACAAGTTAAGGACACTGGCCTGTAGTTCAGTGCCTCTTGTCTGTCACCCTTTTTGTATATTGGTACTACATTAGCAGTCTTCCATATTTCTGGTAGGTCTCCCGTTTCCAGTGACTACTATACACTATGGAGAGTGGTAAGCAAAGTGCTCCTGCACACTCTTTCAATACCCATGGTGAGATTCCATCCGGCCCAACAGCTTTTCTCACATCCAGCTCCAATAGGTGCTTCTTGACCTCATCTCTTGTAATTTCGAACCTATCCAAGGTCACCTGGTTTGCTGCCACCTCTCCCAGCGCCGTGATATCTCCCTGTTCTATTGTAAAGACCTCCTGGAACCTTTTGTTGAGTTCTTCACACACCTCTTTGTCATTCTCTGTGTACCTGTCCTCGCCCACCCTAAGTTTCATCACCTGTTCCTTCACTGTTGTCTTCCTCCTGATGTGACTGTGTAGTAGCTTTGGTTCAGTCTTGGCTTTATTAGCTATATCATTTTCATACCTTTTCTCAGCTGCTCTTCTCACACTAACATACTCGTTCCTGGTTCTCTGGTATCTCTCTCTACTTTCTGGTGTTCTGTTATTACGGAAGTTCCTCCATGCCCTTTTGTTCAGCTCCTTTGCTTTCATACATTCCCTATTAACCACGGATTCTTCCTTTGCTTCTCTGTTTTTTCCTGTTGGGCTGGGACAACCTGCTTACAGCCTCCTGACATTTTTGGGTGACATAGTCCATCATGTCTTGTACGGACTTGGTTCCGAGTTCTGTGTCCCAATGTATATCCCATAGGAATTTATTCATCTCCTCATAGTTTTCCCCTTTCGGTACCCAGCCCTTTNTGTGTGTTTTGTGTGTGTTTGTGTTTGTGTTTGTGTGTGTTTGTGTGTGTGTTTGTGTGTGTTGTGTGTGTGTTGTGTACAATTGATACGTTTTTACATTTTCAAATTCCCCTTGCATAATGATCAAGCTGGATCTCCCTTCAGTGCAATGGGCAGCTGGCAATGGCTTGCAAGAACGCTCCCAACTTTGCAATGCAAGATGCCGTCCTGAGAAAAAGTCGTTATGCTTGGTTCTTTCTGAATGACTCTCCTGAACCGGACCCGTGGTACAACGAGCCTGGATAAATGTACCAGAACTGTGGAACAACGAGCCTGGATAAATGAACGAAGCATGATAATGTGAATGATGACATTATCTCTTTCCTTTCTTCCCTTCGAGCCATAACGAAGACAATCATTATAATAAATGTTTTGTGCTATACAACTTCCCCGTCACTCTTTCCACTTGTTAAGTAGCAAGTTTACGAGCCTCGTTGCAAGAGTTTAATTGCCTCGTGGCATACTGTGTCTACATGTCATCATAATTGTGTAGTTAAGAAAATTTCGAAGAACTTCCACACATAATTTACCTTGAATTAGCAGGAAAGTAGCAAGACAGCTTCAAAGTTGCTAAACTTTGCCCTCCAGAGCGCCAAACTCTACGGAATATGTATTTCCTAAATAGATGCATATGTATATAGAGTTCAAGTATGTTTCTTGAGACAAGAAAAAAATACATCTCAAAGGGATAGAGTAGCTTAGGCTATTTCCTACCCCCCTATATAGAGTTAGAGGGGAGACGTCATGACATATCTGTAAATATATGTATTGCAAACCAAAGCAAAATTAATTTTTTCTTAGGTTTTTATGTGTACTAATAGCAGTGGAATCCTTGTATTGCTTTAGAAAGGATTGGACATACATGGATGTGGTTTGTTGAATGCTAATAGGTCCCTGCCTCTTGTTGGCTAATAGGCAGTTGACAATCATCTTTTGGTTCTTATCAGTGTACCCACCAAGATGTCTGCTGAGGAAGTCCCTATGTCTCAAGTTATCAGGAAGTAATTGAGACGTGTGTTAATGTACATATATCTCATCACTAAGGTGAAGAGGCTTGATATTTGCGATGATGCGATTACTAACATGAGATTCTTAATTCATGGTATCATATGAGCACCAAGAACTTTATCAGTTCAGACGAGTACAAGGAGAGTCATTCATTCTTGCTATCATAGTGGCATTAACAACCATCCATTCATAGAAACTAATTAGCACTAACAATCATTCGTTTATGGCAACCAATTAGCACTAACAACCATTCGTTTATGGCAACCAATTAGCACTAACAACCATTCGTTTATGGCAACCAATTAGCACTAACAACCATTCGTTTATGGCAACCAATTAGCACTAACACCATTCGTTTATGACAACCAATTAGCACTAACAAGCATTCGTTTATGGCAACCAATTAGCACTAACAACCATTCGTTTATGGCATCATGTCAGCACTAAGAACAGGGAACAAGACACGTAACTACAGACACATCATAAGACTATTTTGTTCATGATTTATAAGTACCCAGAAGGTACTCTTGATACTGCAAGGTACCTTGGTACCTTGCACTCATGATATGAGCACCTTGGAGAAGGTACCTGGTCCTTAGAGAGTGACAAAACTGAGTCAAAAAAATTAATGTAGCATGTGAGTGAGTATTATTAAGCCATGATTGTCATTCCAATATTTCTTTCAGTAAGAGTTATACTTAATGGTTATTTCTGGGCTGAAATTCAAGTTTCAAATCTTTAATCTCACTGAATTAGAGAGCGTTGTTTTGACACGCTATTCAGCCAGTTTTTGTACGTTCTGAAAATTGCCAAATTTGTACTCCTTAATTCTACAAGGTTTCCTTTGCTGTTAGATATTATCCAAAGAAAACTGTGTTACTATCTTCATCGCTAATTATTTTAGCTTCGAGCTACGTGTATATGTCACCTTAAGAATATCTGAAAGATGCAATTTGTAGTTTATATACCATGTTCTCGATTGGGGAAATATATATATACGTTCTATCCTGTTTTTTGTTGAGAATATATTATGGGAATTTGTAAAATATTTATTACTGAAAAGTGATACTTAAAGTATTATTGATGGTCGGAGAATTGTTATTGCAATAACGGTATTACAAAGATGGTGAGTAGATTTCGTGATGAAGATGTTCCGTGGTGATGGTGATTAATAGTGTCGATTAATCGTAGTAGATTGTCGTAGGTTCGAACCCTCATCACGGCTCTTGTAGATTTGTTCATGGTTAATCGTGGTTTTGATGAAGTTCCGTAGTTGTAAATGATGGTGAAGTTCCGTAGTTGTAAATGATGGTGAAGTTCCGTAGTTGTAAATGATGGTGAAGTTCCGTAGTTGTAAATGATGGTGAAACCTGGTATGGAACTTGATGCGAAGGAGTGACCGTAGTGTACTTACTTTTTCACTATCTGGCAACAGTAGGGATAAATTACTCGAGAAGGGGACCGTAAACAAATGGCTGGCATATCAAAAAGGTAACTACGAGGAGATGAGAAAATTCCTGATAGAAATACCTAGAGATTCCTGATAGAAATATAGTAGGAGGAGGATACCAAAGGGCCTCAGTCAGAACAGCAGCAGAGAGACAGTATGAAAATGACTTAGAAAGTAAAGCAAAGACTCAACCCAAACTATTTCTCAACCACACCAGGAGGGCAATAACAGTGAAGGAACAGGTAATGAAACTGAGAAAAGGAACGGACAGGAATATAAGATTCATACAGTCATTAGACAGAATTGGTTTTCAGTGTCAGAGTAGTTAAAATGGAACACACTAAGAAGTGACGGTGGAGGCAGACTCAATACACAGTTTCAAATGTACTTATGACAGAGGTTAATTGGCTCGAAATCTGTCCAACAACTGATTAACGTTTGAGTCTCGGACCAAAGAGCCGAAGCTCAGTCCCTACAAGCACAATTAGGTGAGTACACCCATTCTGGGTACAAGATTTAAGCTTTCGTTTGTCTACTCAACAAAGATCAATTCCTCAACACCCAAAAAGAATTTAAGCATATTTAATAAAGTTTTGAATGACATAGACAGAATTCAGCTTGTATCTCAGTGTGAATCAGCAGAATGTCTGCTCTACTCTTTGTAAAGCTTTAACTGGGGGCTTAAACTGACAGCTTTCACCGGAGAAAGTATTGTTAGAAGGTCAGGTTTAAAGTCTCACTTCTGTTCCTCGGGTTCCTCAATGTGGCGTGCAGGTGTTGTATATGTGGCGTGCAGGTGTTTGTTGAATTTACCATATGTCCTGTGTGATATGCAAATAGCGTGCACGTGCCACTGGCGTGCATGATGCATTGGTCGTACACAACTGAGGTGTCAGATATGTACGTCTATATGTACCTGGTGTGTGTTTGTGTGTGTGTTTGTGTGTGTGTGTGTGTGTGTAGGTGATGTGCACACAACGTTTTGTATGTTTTCAGGTGATGTGATTTGTGTATTTTCTGTTTACACCCTCTTAGAGCAGTGATTGCTGTGAGGAGTCATTGCTGTGGGGAAGTAATGTTATGGAAGGAGACAAACTCCAGTATCCTAGAAACAATGAATTTACAAGTCAGACTTGTTCTTGCTGTGCCAGACTTGTTCTTGCTGTGTTATCAACACTTGTTCTTCCTCTTTTGCACCCAGGGAGTTAACGGAATTTCATTGTTTCTGTTGATGTAATGTGTGTTAATTGTCAACAATTAGTTAACACATAATTACATTCTACCCACTTCAAGACCCCGAGCCAATGCAGAGTCAGGCTCTTTTGACCCTGCCTTAGAAACAAAAGTAGCCACAAGATCATACAATAATGTTCATGCATGTAATATTCTAATAGTATTCCCTGTGTTATGTCATTCATCCACTTGTTTTGTACCACCTCACCCAAAGAGAATATAAGCCTGTGAGAATACAAGTCTTTGAGAATGTAAGGAGCGACGTTGCGAAACGCATCCTTAGGCGTCAGACCAAGAATAAGTGTGAAGATGAACTTTGGAGAGTTAATTTTTCAACTTCCCTCGACATTGCAGAAAAACATAAATATTGAAAGGATTCGTGTTAGAAACATTAATCTAACTCTTTCGGTCATATTCAACAATATATATAAAGATACTCTTGAAATATTGCAGCGATAAGACTTCTTCTATTTTACCTGTTGATTCGATCCATTAATCAAAAACACTATTCAGAAACCAGTATTTACCAAGGTCTTCTCTGTATCTCAACTAATCCAGTTTACATCTATTGTTAGCGTGTGTGTGTGTGTATACTTACCTATTTGTACTCATCTATTTGTGCTTGCGGCTCAGGCTCAGGTTGAGCTCAGGCTCTTTGGTCCCGCCTCTCAACAGTCAATCAGCTGATGTACAGATTCCTGAGCCTACTAGGCTCTATCATACCTACGTTTGAAACTGCAGATATGATAGAACCCTGTGTGTGTGTGTTTGTGTGTGTGTGTGAGATATTGTATGTAGGATTTGTCGTTGTGTAAGTGTGTATAGGTGTGCCAGCATGTGTGTGTGTTAGTAGGAAGTGTTTGTAGGTGAGTGTATCAGTATGTTTCAGTAGATAAGTCAGTATACTAATGACACATACTAACACACTCAAAAGATCATTGAGTGTGTATAAGGATGTGCGCACTTTAATATGTTTACTTAAATACAAACATTACGATCAACATGGCATTTGAGCTCTCAAGTTCTTTACCTCTGAGAGCAACAGATGTGGTCAGAGATGCTGGAGTCAGAGCTTGCTAATATTAGCATGGCCTGACGGCTGAGTGAACAGCGCTGGGGATTCGTAGTCCTGGGGTTCCGGGTTCGATCTCCGGTGGAGGCGGAAACAAATGGGTTTCTTTCACCCTGATGTCCCTGTTACTTAGCAGTAAATAGGTACCTGGGAGTTAGACAGCTGCTACGGGCTGCTTCCTGGGGGTATGTAACAAAAAGGAGGCCTGGTCGAGGACCGGGCCGCGGTGACGCTAAGCCCCGTAATCATCTCAAGATAATAGATTTGTTAATCATGCATTTATTGAAACAATCAACCACAGAAGATGATTGTAGTGCTTTTTAAATGGTAATCTAATCTAAATACATAAATATTCCCTCAGTGGGAGTCGAGAGTTAGCAACGCTTGACTACTTGCTCCTTGGGATGGGATTGTTGTCCCTAGCAACTAATCAGCGTCCTGCTAGTTAGGGAGGAAAAAAATAGACCATTGCTATTAGTCCCGACAGCAGGATTTTGAGGGTCATTTCTGGTGTTTTCTTCAAACATCTGTAACTTGTTATATTCACCCAAATTGCCTTGTGACCCGCGGCAGTCGTTTAATACTGAAAGTGAGTGTTACAAGGCAATTGAAAGTGGGAATAAACCTCCAGGAAATTGGAAAGAATGTAATTTTTTTCTGGCATAATATTTAAATGTCTACCTAACCCGCTTCCTGTTATTTGTGCGCAAATAATCTGGTTCAATATATAAATTTTTACATGAACTTTGTAAATCGCGAGTTCAGATAACTTATCCAATTTAATATTTTGTGGTATATTGATGCAAGTTTATTATTTTCAAAACAAACAAAAATACAAATTATACATATTTTTAGTGGTTTACAGTATTCAGCAATACATATTTGTAGTGGTATACAGAATTCAGCGATACATATATGTATGATTTCCCGTGTTAGAATGGTCTTCATGTCTAGTAAATATATTTCCCTAATATGTTTCGTGCACCGTATTTACTTCTATGGGCCACTTGAGCATTGTGTAACAGTGGTGTATTGCCTTACTGACTTATTGATTGATGAAGGTTAAGCAACCTAAACGGTGGCACGGGCATGAATAGCCCCGCAACTAATTGCTTTGTAGTGGTGGATTTAGTCGTTTGATATGAGGTGAGGTGGTGTTCGATTATGTAAGAGTAGCTAATAACAACCCGTTCTCGCACTTGCTTATAGTCAATATCTTACTTATGAATAAGTGCATATGTGACATAATAATTTATTGTCAATATTTGAGTTTACCTTGAAATGCTGAATAGAAAACCACAACCTAACCTAACCTTCTTAGTATGTTAAGATATTACAATTAGTACTGAACCAATACCTATATTGACATTACAGTTTTATAAAAATAATAAAACAAAACTAAAATATGTAAAGAAATTGTAAAGTAACTCAGGATATTGTCAAATTTTGTATAAAATCTCTTTTAGTTTAATAAAACTGAGAGGACAAGTTAGTGCCTTGAAAAAAAATATGGCTTGGAATATGTCACATGTACTTATTTATAAACGAAATAGTAACTATAAGCAATAAGTCATATATTTGCTGTCTTGTGCGAGAGCAGGTTGCTAATAAGTACAGCCAGGTGAAACACTAACCTCTGGTTTAAGAATATATGCAATGAGAGATTTAATGTTGTTATAGATTCAGCTACTCGGAACAAGTTCCAAGTAGCACGGGCTATGGTGAGCCCGTAGTGGACTTACCTGGCACAGGAGCGGTGAGAGATGTAATGAGATTCTTAGTATATTTACATTGAGTTTACTATAGTCCTGTACGGGGCTATTCATGCCCGTGCCATCTCTTGGATGGCTTAATCTTTATCAATCTCTAGTCCTGAACTACATGTGTGTGTGTGTGTGTGTGTGTGTGTGTGTGTGTGTGTGTGTGTGTGTGTGTGTGTGTGTGTGTGTAGTCGGTCCTGAAATGATTATCAACAATACCGTTTACACAACTACTTTCGATAATTTTAACGTGGTCTAGACTTTTTCTTTGTCATGAGGGCAGACTTGGCATTAGATCAGAGGTAAACAGAGCCAGACCCCCACAACGTCTCACAAGACAAGTTTGGCTAGACCAGAGGGGCTTTATAACGCACACCATCACACGAAGGGAGGACCGGTTAGCTGGTTTTCCCACGCAAAAATACGTGATTAAAGTCTGATAACTGTGTTTATTTAGGATCAAATCACTAGGTCACTTGTCCTGATTTCTCCCTGACGAAGCAGTTGGCCGTGACTGCCTATCAGGAGCCCTTCAGGTCTATTGTTATGGAAGAGATTATCGTCAGGAGAATCTGAGTGCTCCTTCGCTGTTATCTGATTGATGGTAATTCTTGTGGCACATAACCTGTGTTGTCATAAATAATAAATGTATATTTCCTATTCAAAGTATTATATATAAAGTAAAGTGTACCTGTTATTCACTGATCATTTAAAGGATTCAGTTTCCATTTCATGATCAAAGGGTTTCGTAAGCATTGGGACGAAGAATGGGGGATCAGACATTCAGGATATAGGATAGGGAACGTGGATGAGTTTAAAGGAATAGTCACCAATTGTCTCTTAGGGTATAGGCTGTAAAAAACTGGGGTTTAGTATAAGAATCTACACATATACTTTATTACATTGTGCATCCATACTTTTCATGGACAATAGTAATAGTAGTTGTCTATTAGTCTCAGGAGACTATGGAGTTGGGCTCTGGTTGTCGGTCTGGAGTGGCCTCTCCAGACAAAGACTATGGAGTACGTATTAGTATGGAGTAGCCTCTCCATATTAATATATTCTAATATAACGCAATATGAGAAATTAAATAGTGTGTTGATATCAAAATTTGTGAATGTAAATTATATTTACCTACGAAACGGAAGCGAGATATCATTCTAAAGCAAACATTACCAGTCTTGGGTAACCTTTCATCAAGGTCAGACCAACTTTCTGAAAATGCGGAATATATATATATATATATATATATATATATATATAAACATATATAAAGCAAATAATAATAAAAGCAAACATATAATAAAGCAAAAAAAAATCTAAGGAAGGGGGTGGTAGGAGAAAAACACACACAAACTGTATTGGAGGGGACCTAAACATTCCCTTTAATGCGTTATGTGTGGTTTCCTCCGAGGCTATGGGTCCCCCTTCTTCCAGTCAGAGGTGGTACTCCTTCCATTATATATCTATCTATATATATATAATATATATATATATATATATATATATATATATATATATATAATATATAATTAGTATATTTTGTAGCATTCTTTCCTGTAGACATATATTATTAAATATGACCGAAAAAGTAAAATTGATAATTTTAACACGAATTTTCTCAATGTTTCTTATATTTTTTTCACTGTTGATGGTACCTGAAAAATCAATTCTCCAAAGTTCATTTTTATTACTAGTCTGACGCGACACTTGAGCGCGTTTCGTAAAACTTATTACATTTTCAAAGACTTTAGCTTACACACACACAACTATAACTGAACAGAGTTTAAACAGCTTTGACTTTTTTATACTTGCTTTTGGGTGAGGTGACATGTTACAATGGTTTTGGATGAGGTGAAAACAAACTTTCAACACAACACAGAACACGAAACAATGGGTATAACCTAAAGGGAAGAATAGAAGTAACTACAGAGGGCCTATTGGCCCATATTTCTTGATGCTTCTATATTGGAGCGGAGTCTTGCAGTGGGTAGAATATAATTGTGGGTTAATTGGCTGTTGATTGCTGGTGTTGACTTCTTAATGTGTAGTGCCTCGCAGATATCTAGCCGCCTGCTATCGCTGTATCTATCGATGATTTCCGTGTTTTTTGTTAAGACTTCTCTGGTGATGGTCTGGTTGTGGGAAGAGATTATATGTTCCTTGATAGAGCCCTGTTGCTTATGCATCGTTAATCGCCTGGAAAGAGACGTTGTTGTCTTGCCTATATACTGAGTTCTTTGAGGCTTACAGTCCCCAAGTGGGCATTTGAAGGCATAGACGACATTGGTCTCTTTCAAAGCGTTCTGCTTTGTGTCTGGAGTTTCTCATGAGTAGGTTGGCAGTTTTCTTGGTTTTATAGTAAATCGTCAATTGTATTTTCTGATTTTTGTCTGTAGGGATAACTTTTCTATTAACAATATCTTTCAGGACCCTTTCCTCCGTTTTATGAGCTGTGGAAAAGAAGTTCCTGTAAAATAGTCTAATAGGGGGTACAGGTGTTGTGTTAGTTGTCTCTTCAGAGGTTGCATGGCGTTTCACCTTCCTTCTTATGATGTCTTCAACGAAACCATTGGAGAAGCCGTTGTTGACTAGGACCTGCCTTATCCTACAGAGTTCTTCATCGACTTGCTTCCATCCTGAGCTGTGGCTGAGAGCACGGTCGACATAAGCGTTAACAACACTCCTCTTGTACCTTTCTGGGCAGTCACTATTGGCATTGAGGCACATTCCTATGTTTTTTTCCTTAGTGTAGACTGCAGTGTGGAAACCTCCGCTCCTTTCCATGACTGTTACATCTAGAAAGGGAAGTTACCATCAACAGTGAAAAAGAATATAAGAAACATTGAGAAAATTCGTGTTAGAATTATCAATCTTTTTCGGTCATATTAATAATATATATATATATATATATATATATATATATATAATGTCGTACCTAGTAGCAGAACGCACTTCTCAGCCTACTATGCAAGGCCCGATTTGCCTAATAAGCCAAGTTTTCATGAATTGTTTTTCGACTACCTAACCTACCTAACCTAACTTTTTCGGCTACCTAACCTAACCTATAAAGATAGGTTAGGTTAGGTAGGGTTGGTTAGGTTCGGTCATAAACCTACGTTAATTTTAACTCCAATAACAAAAAATTGACCTCATACATAATGAAATCGGTAGCTTTATCATTTCATAAGAAAAAAATAGTGAAATATATTTATTTCATGAAAACTTGGCTTATTAGGCAAATCGGGCCTTGCATAGTAGGCTGAGAAGTGCGTTCTGGCTACTAGGTACGACATTATATATATATATATATATATATATATATATATATATATATATATATATATATATATATATATATAATGAGTTTAATAATATATATATAATAGTATAATTATATTATATATTAAACTCACTATAATAATATATAGTGAGTTTTTCAGTTATATATATATATATATATATATATATATATATATATATATATATAACTGAAAACTCACACCCCAGAAGTGACTCGAACCCATACTCCCAGGAGCAACGCAACTGGTATGTACAGGGATGCCTTAAACCACTTGACCATCACGACCGGACATAAGGAAGTGATAGCCGAGGCTATATGAACCACTTCCCCGCCGGCACCTGGATGGTTATCTTGGTCAAGTGGTTTAAGGCATCCCTGTACATACCAGTTGCGTTGCTCCTGGAGTATGGGTTCGAGTCACTTCTGGGTGTGAGTTTTAAGTTGTATCTAGTCCTGGGGACCATTCAGGCTTGTTTGCATTTGTGTTCCTCACGTGTTGCCCCCAAAAAAGAGGTGATTTGATAAAAATGCTATGCCCAAGATAACCATCCAGGTGCCGGCGGGAAGTGGTTCATATAGCTCAGGCTATCACTTCCTTATGTCCGGTCGTGATGGTCAAGTGGTTTAAGGCATCCCTGTACATACCAGTTGCGTTGCTCCTGGGAGTATGGGTTCGAGTCACTTCTGGGGTGTGAGTTTTCAGTTGTATCTAGTCCTGGGGACCATTCAGGCTTGTTTGCATATATATATATATATATATATATATATAATATATATATATATATATATATATATATATATATATATATATATATATATATCGTAACAGAGATCTTTGCGCCAAATTGAGGTTTTGGTGAAGACAAATACGCCCTGAAAATTTGGATACCTGAATAGATTCTGAAAGATTCTAAAGCTATATAATTTCATATGAATTTTATGAAGATTTTGTAAGAAATTGCTAGACACACAGAGATTTACCCGAGGGCCACTAATACTAGTGGCCTCGACGAGGACAGGAAGCCGGCGGCTTGTCAAAGGTCGCCTTCATTTGCCCTGATGAAATATCATCAGGTGGTGATATATTACTGAACAGAATATCAACGTCGACGCAGTGAGCGTTAGGTCTGGCATTTGAAATAACGAAATTGCCCGGGGTAAATACTGGTTTGGAAATGTTTTGTAAATGTATGAAGATTCAGGGTCGTTGGAATGTTTCAAGCGAAGGCCAGACAAATTTATGATTGGCTGGGTATTAAAAGGAGCTACCATGCATAGGTCAATAGACCTGACAGCAGGGTGGACAGCGCTTCGGATTCGTAGTCACGAGGTTCCGGGTTCGATCCCCGGTGGAGGCGGAGACAAATAGGCAAAATGTTTCTTTCACCCTGATGCCCCTGTTACCTAGCAGTAAATATGTACCTGGGAGTTAGACAGCTGCTACGGGCTGCTTCCTGGGGATGTGTAACAAAAAGGAGGCCTGGTCGAGGACCGGGCCGCGGTGACGCTAAGCCTCGAAATCATCTCAAGATAACTTCAAGAAGATAACCCTCAGTAATCAGAATCAACAGGAGAGGTCTGTTTGAAGTCACAAACTGCTTGAACTGGTTACTACAACAATAATCTTGTATTCTACTGGTACAAGTTCAAACCCCCGATGATCCAAAGGGTTGGGACAACTTCACTCTGACCTTATCTTACCTTACAAGTTCATTATAATCAAAGTGACTTAGCGCTTTGTCTTCATAATCACCTTATCATGAACTGTCCAAAAACCGATGAAGATAATTGTATTATTCCATTTGGCGACGTTAGACAAGATCTAGCCTCGTCATTGGAACGATAGCGGCTCTAATTCACCGACCTCATGAAATTTAGAAGTCTGCCCTTTGTTAGCACGATCATGGCCTCCGTTTTCGGTAATTCTAATATTATTCTGCTGATAAACTAGCTGTTGCGTATTGTTCGACGTCTAATTCAGCCCTTTCCCACATCAAGAGTCATTTGTGTCCACGCTACGGACATGCTAGACGGCCCAGAGAATATTTTGGTTTATGGATGAAAGATGCGAACTGAACGATTTGGGCATAATTCAAGTTTTTTTTAAATTCTGTGGGGGCAGCCTTTCCTAAATATGGCGTCGCGGAGAGCATTTCCCGCCCTGGGCGATGACACTGGCATGCAGCGATATAACGAGAGACGCGATTGGCTGCAGGTTTGAGTGCCAGCCAATCAGCAGGTGGCCTGAAACGCCAGGCCAAGGAACATGTACTCATCAGCGCTCTCAAGATTTTAGCAAAATTTGCGTTCGTATTACCAGGTTTGAGCTTCAAGAAGAGGGCAAAGGACAACTGCTTACGTGAAGAGCGGCCAATGACCTCGTTGGAGAAGGGAACCACCTCAGAGACGGCTGTGCAATACCAGCCTGGAGGGAAAGAAGCTCATGCCAGTCGAAGGGGATCACAACATTCCCAAAGACGGACCTATCTATCCTGGACGAATACGCGTGCAGGATGTTCCCGGACGCAGGTTCGAATCCTCGTCACGGCCCTTGTGGATTTGTTCACGCGTCGATCTGTCCTGCAAGAGGACGCGTCAAAAAAATTTCAATGCCAACAATTGTATTTTTGTTTATTTGAGAGTTAATTATAACACTTTGAGTAGCTTATTCGAGGCTAGGCTTGCTTAGGCTCAGTTAAGCAGGATCATGATAAGTTAAATTTGTATAGAATAGGTTATTGTCGTTAAAGTGGTTCATTTAGAAAGCTAAATTTCAGGAATTCAAGAGGCTGGTAGTGTCCATTTTCTGTAAACATCTCGTCACTAAAGAAAACAAATTTCTATTTTTAAGGAGGACTACTGAGAACCTAAAATATAGCGATGGTGTGGACGAGTGCATGGGTTAACGCATATGTGCGCCGTCGCATGCGTGTGGTGACGCACATGATGCATGTGGTTTAGATTTACCAATAAGTACGTCTTAATAGAGTTTAATGGTAAAGATGTTAATTGGTGTTTGTGATCCAGATTATCTTCTTTCAAAAGTATTTTATTTTATGCCAAAATTATATATACGGTTTTATAGGCCTATAGTCATCTAAACTAATATTCGGCGTTCTTTATACACATTCCTGTTCCGTTCCTGGCTGAACAGCCGATTACGTTCTCTTCAGAATTTAGATATAGATTTTGAAGTTTTATCTAATTCAATTACACGGTGCATTAACTACGTATATTAGTTATGGCTGTTCACTCCAGCCATAACTAAGCTGTAGTGAACAGGTGTTTAGTTATGACTGGAATAAACAGATGCTAGATTCACGAAGCAGTTACGCAAACACTTACGAACCTGCAAATCTTTCTCTCAATCTTTGGCGGCTTTGTTTACAATTATTAAACAGTTAATGAGCTCCGAAGCACCAGAGGCTGTTTATAACAATAACAACAGTTTCTTGGCAAGTTTTCATGCTTGTAAACTGTTTAATAAGTAACAAAAGCCGTCAAAGATTGAGGAAAGATTTACACGTTCGTAAATACTTGCGTAACTGCTTCGTGAATCTGGCCTGTCCCCCCCAAAAAAAGTTTATATTTTACCAAAAATCAATAACCATCACAATAATATGTTCCTCATTAATACAAATGACTTCTTTCCTTATTACAATCGCATCTTATACTATTACAATATTTTACTTCAAATAAATAGCTTCTTTCACACTTCACTCTCTTGAAAAAATCCACAAGGGCCCTGACGAAGATTCGAACCTGCGTCCAAAGAGCATCCCAGACGCTGCCTAAATTGACTAAGCTACGACATGAGCAAAAGAGTTGAAAGCGAAGTTCTACTGAACTTGCTGGACCCTGCAGCCTCTCCGAGACACAAACCAGGCTTTACACAACTCCCCCATGCACTCGAGCTATGTCAATGTGTCTATTCACTGTCTATTAACTCTTACATCAGTTACAATCTCATCGCTATTACAATCTCCATGACAATAGGACCATACGATAATATTACTCCTCACTTGAGTTGAAATTATGATATTTCTCAATATTTTGTTTCTTAATTTTAGTTAAAAATCCTTCTAAATCAAGGCTTTAATATTCAAATTTT
>WNGS01164447.1:3274983-3293050 GCA_020271785.1 Procambarus virginalis | reverse complement strand
TCTAATCAAGCGAGAGACGTTGCTTTGGAATCTCAGAGGTATGCCACTACATTACTGGTCCGTGAGCCGAAGAGTATGAGTTACGAGGAAAATTTTGTTGGTAATTATCAAGCCAGGGGCCTGACAGCTAGTGGACAGCGCTCGGGATTCGTAGTCCTGAGGTTCCGGTTTCGATCCCCCGATGGAGGCGGAAACAACTGAACAGTTTCTATCACCTTGATGCACCTGTTCACCTAGCAGTAAATAGGTACCTGGGAGTTAGACAGCTGCTACGTGTTGCTTCATGGGGGTGTGTAACAAAAAGAAGGCCTGGTCGAGGACCGGGCCGCGGGATGCTAAGCCCCGAAATCATCTCAAGATAACCTCAAGATAAGTCTGTCATCATATACACTGTCACTTCAAGAATTAAAAACAAATTTTGTAGATGAATGACTAATAACACAAAATATAATTTAATAAAAATAGAATCTCTGCATTGTTGCAGTGCAAAAAAATGCAATTCCAGCTTGCAGATTAAATATCAACTTTAAAATATGTTGTGTGAGCAACAAAAATTTGATAATTAACCCTTCCACTAACGCAATCTTACACTATATAAGGCAGATGTAATTTGCATATCACGTTAATAGATGTGTGTGTTTGTGTGTAAAAAGAATAACGTATCATATATAAACTCAATTTTATTATCATAATTAATGTCACATGTAGTTTTATGACTTGTTCCCAACACAAGATTGCAAGAGAATGACTGGGCCTCTTCTGCATTTTTTTCAATAGTTACCTTGTTAGGTTGAAAGGTCAACGCGTTTATCAAGTGTCAATAATGAATTTTGGATTTCCCAGTTACCTATTTTCTCTAACAATGCGGGTTTGATTAGTTTGTGTACAGATCTTCACTTCCTAGTAACTATTGGATAACTAAATTCCTAGTCAAGTGCTAGTTGTGTTCCAGGTATTATCTGGCATTTACTTGTATGTAATCACGACGACTTTTTGCTATTTACTCCAATCATGTTAAATCATTGACTTTACAAAGCTGTTGACTTCAACTCGTTCTGGTAGCTCCTACGAAGGCGTTGGAACCCAGCGTATTGGCGTTCGTCTTTCCAATGGAAACTTTCAGCGTCTTGGAGAAAGGGGACCTGCTGCATGGGTAACTACTTCTCCATATCTACCTACCAAGGCTTTGCGCCCTGGAGAGGCCACTCCAGACCGACAATCAGAGCGCAACTACATAGTCTCCTGAGACTGATGGATGCCCACTGATAATGAGTAATTGGCTAATAGATAAATGTATGAAGGTGACGAATGACTAGTCAGTGTCTAAGATGGCAACAGTTGAGTGCCTTCTACCTTGAGGTTACCTTGAGGTGCTTCCGGGGCTTAGCGTCCCCGCGGCCTGGTCGTCGACCAGGCCTCCTGGTTGCTGGACTGATCAACCAGGCTGTTAGACGCGGCTGCTCGCAGCCTGACGTATGAGTCACAGCCTGGTTGATCAGGTATCCTTTGGAGGTGCTTATCCAGTTCTCTCTTGAAGACTGTGAGGGGTCGGCCAGTTATGCCCCTTATGTGTAGTGGAAGCGTGTTGAACAGTTTCGGGCCTCTGATGTTGATAGTTCTCTCTCAGAGTACCTGTTGCACCTCTGCTTTTCAACGGGGGTATTCTGCACATCCTGCCATGTCTTCTGGTCTCATGTGATGTTATTTCTGTGTGCAGGTTTGGGACCACCCCCTCAATTATTTTCCACGTGTAAATTATTATGTATCTCTCCCGCTTACGCTCAAGGGAGTACAGATTTAGGCTCTTTAGTCGGTCCCAGTAATTTAGATGTTTTACTGAGTGGATTCTAGCAGTTTTTTTTTTTTTTTTTTTTTTTTTTTTTTTTTTTTTTTTTTTATTGTTTTCTACCACAGACGTGGCCACACATTAACAATGCTAACTAGCATATATGCATTTTCTTCTGTCCTCCATAGACAGGGTTAAACATATAGTTCAAGGGTTTATTGAACAATCAACCACTGAAGGTGAGTCGGTGCTTTAAAAATGCTAAGCTAACCTATATACGTAAATACATAGATACACAGATTTATGTATGCCTTACATAAAGTGTTCGATGTGTCATCTACACAGTGTCATTAATGTACATTTACAAAGGTGAAATGTAATTCTGATCAGCTTCCATATATACTTTATACCCATACATACACATACACACACATATACATATATACACACATGCATTCACAGACATTTATCTCATTTACTCTGACAGGGTGAGAAAGCTGATAAAGAAACTAGTGTGCAATTAAGCACTTAATCACTGAAGGCGATTAAGGTGCTTTTACAAGCTCAGGTTATATAGTTACATCACATACATTGTATAATTAATCTATTACATGGTCAATCTTGGGTACAAGTCCAATATATCATCAAGTGTTCCAGTACTCATATAGTAATTACAAAGTTCAGCATACCTTAGCCCAGGGGGGCGAAAGTCAGCCAGTATGGGACATTCTACAATATAATGTTCAAGAGAGTGCATGTTTTCTCTTTCACAAAGTTGACACATTGTGTACTCGACATTTGGGTTTTGAGAAAGCTGCCAGATACGTCTATATCCCAGGCGTATTCTGGCCACTATAACATCACATTGCCGGGTTCTTGTTCTATTAGTCCCATATGTGAATGTTTCCTCACGCAGTAAAGGCTCTCTGCACGCTCTGCAGGTCAGCAATTTCTCTAGCTTTGAAAGGGGCTGTCGTTGTGCAGCAGTACTCCACTCTAGCGAGAACAAGCGTTTTGAAAAGCATCGTCATCGGTATAGCATCTCTAGTGTGAAAAGTTCTTGTTATCCAACCTGTCATTTTTCTTGCAGTTGTGACGGCTACTTTATTGTGTTCTTTAAAGGTAAGGTCTTCCGACATGAGTACACCCAGTTCCTTTACATTGCCTTTTCGTGCTATGTTATGATTTGCCTGAGTTTTGTACGTGGTTTCCGTTTTTATATTTTCATTTTTTCCGTAGCGCATGAGCTGGAACTTATCTTCGTTAAACACCATATTATTTTCTGTAGCCCATAGAAAGACCTGATCTACATCTGATTGGAGGTTTGCCGTGTCCTCTATGTTGCCTACTCTCATGAAAATCCTAGTGTCATCTGCAAAGGATGACACAGTGCTATAGGTTGTGTTCTTGTCTATGTCCGATATGAGGATGAGAAAAAAGTACTGGAGCAAGCACAGTACCCTGGGGGACTGAGCTCTTCACGGTTGATGGGCTGGATTTTATTTTGTTGACTATTACACATTGGGTTCTGTTAGTCAGGAAATTGTAGATCCATCTGCCTATTTTCCCGGTAATTCCTTTTGAACGCATTTTATGATGGGGTTGATGAAGGGGTTGATTAATTTTTTTTTCTAACAAGCTGACAAGAAATAAGCTCCAGGAGAATGGGGACTAGACGTAACAAGGGCACTAGCGACCACAGGGGTACTCTGTAGTCTTACAGTTTCCACTGAAATCCTAACAGCATCACCAGTAATCCTCACAGCAATCGCTGACTCAGTAACTACAGCAATGGAAAATAAAATAGGAGCTAGTAGATCGTGACGTCAATCGTAATTGACCTATTAGCAGGCAACATCAATGATCTATAGCTCACCATCACTATAGCTCACTATCACTCAACCCACCACCAGGTGAAATTGAAATTGTTAAAGTAATGTGAGCATGAGTACACACAGTGGACTCAAAGATAGTTGTAGCGGTGATCTACAACCTCCTTCATCAAACAGAAGACCAGGAAAGAATATAATACACCGAGATTTCCTTAAAGATAAAGGAAAAAAAGTTACAGTGGCAAGGGGGCAAGGGGGGTGGGGGAACTAGGATTCTAATACAGTACTTGAAAATTTCAATCAGAGAGAAATAGACTGGGGTAAATATCTTCACGAGACGATGAGACATGGAGAGAAAAACTCGTGGATGCAGTGGACAAGAACTTCTTGAAACAGCATTCCACACAAATACGAAGCGTCTTCTCTACCTCAACACAGATCAGGTGTTCCTAGAGTAAAAACAATCCCCGCAGCGCCTCCGTCTAATGCCAAAAACCAGAGTATTCATTTATCCAGTCAAGTTTTAGTAGGGGTTACATGCCTACCCCAACAGGTGTTTGTTGACTCGAGGAGAAACCCCAAATTGGTAACCTTGTTTGAAATGAAGTTTTGTTGCAAGTATTGGGTGCGGAAGTTCAAGTACCTTGACGGCTTGTGACCTGACCTTTGTTTCTAGTGCAGCTGTGGCCGGGTAAGACGTACAGTTCGGATTAAGAAAGCGGCTTTCGTAGGGATTTCTGGCTATATCCCACTCCGGATAAGGAAAGTTTGTGTAGTGTGGCTTCTGTGTTTCTGATCCCGTTGTGCCGTGGCGCCGAAAAAAAGGGAATGTGCATCATACATCAATACCATCATTATCAATACCTCCTTCACCACAGTCAACACATCACCACCACCACCACACCACCACCACAGCCACCACCACAGCCACCACCACAGCCACCACCACAACCACCACCACAACCACCACCACACAACCACCACCCACCACCAACATAGCATAGTGTGCTGATAGAAGAGTTTCACTGCTAAGTCACTGTGATTAAGATGATGAAGAGGTAATTGAGAAAGTGGTAATTGTTGCTAATTTGCAATTTATTGCTTAATCTGCAAGTATTGTATTGCTGTAAATAAAGAAGTGCTCTTGACACTTATAATTAACAGCAAATGTCTTTCAATAATGTTATTTATCATTATTATGACTGCATTATTGTAGTTTATACAAAAACAGGTTAAGAGGCAGTTCTTCGTTATGGTTCTTGGCCATTCATTCATGTCAGGAAGAACACTAAAGCAGCAAGAATGGTCATTAATATGCCACGAACAAGAAGTATTTGCTGGGGGGGGGGCTTTAAAGAATGTAAACATGAGGTTAAGAAAATAGTGCCAGAATCGTGGAGGGATGTCAACGTGGTACATATTTTTAAGACATATAGCACTTGTGTCAATCTGCTAATTGCTTAACATCTAATGAAGAAAAATTACTTGAATATTGCAAAACCCATTAGTTTACATCTTGAAACATATTATGTTGCTAATCCCTTATTAATATATATCATTAGGGACTGCTCGTCTTTAAAACAATTTTCATTCTTTTTCAGTACATTTCAATATTCGTCAATATATTATATATTTCAATATAGCCTGTGTAAAGGATTGCATTTTTTCAGCCTTTCTCCTGAAATAAGACTACTAATTTGCTCATACGAACCAAAATTATTTTATTTGGATCTTCAGAAGGTCATGTTTGTATTATTAAATTAATCCAAATGACATTGTTTTATCCGAAATGTAACTAATAACCTAATTTAACTATCAAATAAATTCTAAGCCTAATATTATCTTACCTTGAGGTGTTTCCGGGGCTTAGCGTCCCCGCGGCCCGGTCGTCGAAAAGGCCTCCTGGTTGCTGGACTGGTCAACCAGGCTGTTGGACGCGGCTGCTCGCAGCCTAACGTATGAATCACAGCCTGGTTGATCAGGTATTCTTTGGAGGTGCTTATCCAGTTCTCTTGAACACTGTGAGGGGTCGGCTGGGTGCGGAAACAGACCTAATATAGTTTTTTCTCAAATTAACAGTACAAAACGGGAACTTTTGCAGTCCAACAGTACACATTGGTTCGCTAGACCGCATAGGTACTATAAGAACCATCATTTTAGGATTGGTTGCAACATTGCATATCTTGACCTTAGATTTTAGGGCTTGGTTACTTAAAATAAGACAGAGGTCTGTCATAAATATACTGAAAAACTACTTTTTTTAGTACCTAACCCGAGTCCGAACAGACAGGAGTTATAAATAATTTGAACAGTTCAATGTTTGATTCAGTTTTTGAATAAATTGGAACACGCATGGCCAGATTTGAACTCGTAGATTCACGAGTGCATATTAAGTTTATTTTCTTCATGGAAATGCTGCTAATGACTCGACCGGCAAGCGAAACCAGTTTCAGGCGTCGGAAACCAGTTTCAGGCGTCAGAAACCAGTTTCAGGCGTAGAAACCAGTTTCAGACGTCGGAAACCTGTTTCAGGCGTCCGACAGTGTGTCTTGATGTTGTCAAGAGTTGACAACGCATCGTATCGACAGCGGTGTTGGGAGGGGGGTCAGTCCCCCCTGCGTGGGGGAACGCACAGCGAATTTAGTCTTTTTTTCCGTTCGGTTCATGAACAATGTTTATGCAAATAGGTTATATGGTGGAATTCCTCAGGAATGACCTTGATGCTGGGACTGCAACGGCTTTCCAATGATTAGTTCAGAGTGAGGCTAGAATCGGATACTTCGTTTGAGTGACCTAGGTGTTTGGGTTGATTTCATTTGGGTTTATAGGTGTTTGGGTGGATTTCTTCCACCAGCTCATCGTATGTAGCGAGGTGAGAACAATCAGATTAGCGAAGCACTCTTAAAGAACGAGGTTATACCATAGTCGTCTCGTCTGACGAGTATGTTTCAGTTGGAAGTCCTTCAGAGAGATCGTGAGATCCGAGTCTAGTATGAACTTTAGCAAGAAGTCTTACATGCTGAATTTGGTGATTTATCTTCCGAAGTCACCATTCAATGGGGTTCGATCTGAGAGGACCAGGACCTGTCCAACGGATCAGTTAAAAAAAAACTCTTCGCAAGAACTCTTTTTACTCGATGTGTTTTTGGGTTGAAAGAGACTATTTTACATGCAGGCGAAGAGTCACAATAACGTGGCTGAAGTATGTTGACCAGACCACACACTAGAAGTTGAAGGGACGACGACGTTTCGGTCCGTCCTGGACCATTCTCAAGTCGCTTGAGAATGGTCCAGGACGGACCGAAACGTCGTCGTCCCTTCAACTTCTAGTGTGTGGTCTGGTCAACAGACTATTTTACATTTAGAGGCTTAGGGGGACCACTAATCTATCTTGCTCGTGGATTTCCTAATGTTCTTCAAGGAAGATTATAGCGTGCCAGTTAGAATATCGTCAACCAAATAACATATAATGAGTTCACCGAACAGAATTTCGATAGTTTTCTTAATGATAAACAAGAGAGGAACAAGGGGATGATCCTATATAGACGCCTTCGAACGAGTCAATTCCATGTTAAGTAAAGAACAGTTTAGATCCGCAGGTATAGCAAGACTGAATGACTCCAGAGTCTCTAATAAATATTACAGAGCGAATCGCATTTTACTACAACAAAAACATTTGTAGATCCAATATAGGTAGAGCTCTTTTCTGTATGGTCTAGAAATGAACACTTGTGCGGTAGTGCAAGCCAACCTGTCCTCTTAAAAATAACGTCGCTTTTGGCCGTATGGCCGAAAGTGGACATAATTTGAAAATGAAAATAAATTTGGGATTTTTTGTTCAACAACAGTAAGTTAAGGGTCCTCTGGTAGGTTAGGTGGGCAGGAAATTCTCATAGTTTCAAATTTTTATGAAAAATGTTAATTGAATGTTTCCTCTCCTAACCTTTCCGAGCAGGCCGGGCGACTCAAACAGAAAACGGAACAGTACATCACTTTTGTGTGTCGATTTCATTTCAAATTACGTCCACTTTTGGCCATAATGCGCATGCGGGCGAAAAGCGACGTTATTTTTAAGAGGACTGGTTGGGCAACCGTATCTGATTATTAGGGGTTCTCGAATATATATCAATAGATTGTAAAGTAACTCAGTATATTTTCAAATTTTGTATAAAATCTCTATTGTTTAAAAAAAACTGAAAAAGATATTCCTGTATTTAAAACTTGTGTATAGCGAATTGAACTTGAAAACTTCATCCTAAAATTCTGAGTGTCTTAACAGAAAACGAGAAGAATAAATGGGGAGGTAAATGTAACAGCCCCATAAGTGCAATTATGTACTATGTATGACAGTCAGGAAATGTACTTATTACACTTAGTATTAAACCGTACCGTCTATTCGGAGGATGGGTTGCAGAAGCTATATATGGTTTCAGTGCAGTAATCGCTTCCTGGTTGATAGTCACAATCCTTGCTACCGAACCAAGCAAAGAGAAAGTGATAGACTTTATACGGTCTCGAGGACATTAGCAGCAAGACAACGAATCTTAGGATTCGTGCCAAATCAGATCAGCAGCCTTGTACTGATTGCCTAGCGCTGTCCTGAAGAAATGTATTTGCTGGAGTCCATAGTCCTGTGAAACTACCTAATAGTCCAATTAGAATCGACATTGTACATTTATAAACAACAGATTCTTGAATGGTTGATTTTGAACTGACGTTTTTGACGAGAATATTAATCACCGATACATTTTTTTGGTGTCTTTTATTTTATAAGAGCGAAGTTGTTTTTAATATTAATTTTTTTTATTGCATATGCTTTATTGCCCTCTTCTGTTTTCTTGATAATTGGTATTTTGTGGATTTCGGATGAGCTAGATTGCATTATATAGAAAAAGTTTTTGCCTGAGGGGACACTTGGATATTCTTTTTGAAAATAATCCATTTTCGGATATTCTTTTTGAAAATAATCCATTTTGAGATTTTCTTTTTGAAAATAATCCATTTTCGGATATTCTCTTGAAAATTAATTTGTGACCCCTGATGCTGGTAACTCCTCCCCTCTCTGGTGGGACTTCCTGGCACGCACGGCCCAACAGGTTTCGCTATGCTTTGGTGGCTTCTGGAGCGCCATTTACTCTTTTTTTCAGTTTTTTCTCCATTTGGTCTGTTAATTTGGATGCTGCTTGAATGCGTGTTGCTGTAGCGATTTGAAGACGAGGTCCACTTAAACGGTGTTTCATATCAGGTTTTTTGATGAAATAGAACTTTTTTGTGACTGGAGGGGGAGAGGGGGGAGGGGGGATGTTCACGTGCTGAACAGCGTTGAACATTTCCAACAGGTTTAGAACAGTTTTGGTTGGGCATTTGGCATTTTACTGCTTTCAAGTACGATGCTTTGATCCTCTTTCTGGAGGGAATTTCACCTACTAAAACAGTATACAGCATTGCCAGATAACTTGGGAAACCTTTCTGTCTAATACGAAATGGAAAAAATGCTACCTTGCCTGACTCTACCTTGGTGTTGGTTCCTGGGGCCCTTGGACGGGTCTGTGAACAGGGGCCCCCACAAAGTTGAACCCCGTAGTGATGTCACATTCGTATGTGATGATCATCGTAGGAAATTCTCGTAACTATGTTGTGAAGATCGTAACTTCTCTACCTCTCCTTTCTCGGCTAAATTCGCCATAATGATGGCGAATTTAGCCGAGAAATTATTCAAATTAAAAAATGAAAATATTTAGCAGAGCAAGACTGAGAGTAACTCTCTCTTGCTCTGATAACCGTTCTAATCACTTGGGGTGGACGGTAGAGCGACGATCTCGCTTCATGCAGATCGGCGTTCAATCCCCGACAGTCCAAGTAATTGGGCCATCATTCCTTTCCTCCTCGTCCTATCCCAATTCCTTATTCTGACCGCTTCCAAGTGCTGTATAGGTGTAATGATTTGGCGCTTGCCCCTGATTGTTCATTTCATTGCTCTGATGAAGGCGAATTGAGCCGAAAACGCGTTCAGGATCCACATAATTCCTCAAATGTAGTTTTTTCTGCATACTTGGATCAGTGTTTTTGTGGTCGTTGTTGAATTCATAGTATGTTGACCAGACCACACACTAGAAAGTGAAGGGACGATGATGTTTCGGTCCGTCCTGGATCATTCTCAAGTCGATTGAGAATGGTCCAGGACGGACCGAAACGTCGTCGTCCCTTCACCTTCTAGTGTGTGGTCTGGTCAACATAATTCAGCCACGTTGGTGTGACTCCTCGCCTGTAATTCATGGTATATATTCACCTCAAGGTTTACCTCGTGTCTCGGTGTATGTACACAGTTTACTTTGGTCCTGAACAATTTCCAGAACTGAAGAATACATGTCGGTTGGGCAGTAAGCAATGCATTGACCGTCTTTAATAACTTGACAACACTTGAGAAGCCTTAACATCACACCAAACAGAGAACCATTACACTTTAGAAAAAGTGTGGCAACACTTTACGACTGTATCCTTCCAACCAGACTATACACACAATAGTAGAGGCAGCAATAGTCGTAGAGACGTTGTAGAAAAACATCTACAACATTTTCTACTTTGTAGAAAAATATCTACAACATTTTCTACGTTGCAGAAAAACATCTACAACATTTTCTACGTTGCAGAAAAACATCTACAACATTTTCTACGTTGCAGAAAAACATCTACAACATTTTCTACGTTGCAGAAAAACATCTACAACATTTTCTACGTTGCAGAAAAACATCTACAACATTTTCTACGTTGCAGAAAAACATCTAGCTGCAAGGAGATGTTGCAGCTAGGTGCAGCTCTAATTTCTCCTTCAAAGGTCTCTGATTTGGTCACTGTAGAGCGCCTCAGCAAGTGAAGGAAGTTAGTGAAGGCACTACACACAGGAATCACAATAGCGTGATGCATCAAATGAACAAATCCACAAGCGCCGTGATGAGGGTTCGAATCCTGATCGGATCCCTACATCTGGGATCCTCTCAGATGTAAGTTCAAACCCTCGTCACGGCCCTTGTGGATTTGCTCTTTGTGAAGGCATCTCTGATGCTGTCATAACTCTCGGTACTCGGTACTGATGTTAAAGAGGAGACGTCGTAACTTTACGTCGTAACTTCACGTCGTAACTTCACGTCGTAACTTTACGTCGTAACTTCAGCCTGACATAGTGGGTGACGAAGACACACTTTGTCAACTTCTTCATGTGAAGATATCCATAACTTGCGCAAAATAAGACCGCGTGGATAACGAGTTGGATCAAGATATCCGATATTTCATACATCACTTTTTTTCCTCAGTGTGAATGTTGGTCTTTATGAAGGGAAATTACCATTATTTCCATAATGGAATATTGAGAGGTAGCAGAAGCTCTCCATCAGCATATCATGGCAAGATGATTTGTGACGAGGTAAACTGCTCATTAGGTACAGCGTAAACAGCCTGTTAGGGGGAGAAAGGTGAAGATTATATTGATCTATTGTCACTTACATCTTCTAGGCTCCTGTTTCTTGCGTTCTAGTGCTGCCTAGGAGGTGATTAACGATACAAAAAAAATATCTTTGGCTTTGTTGTTTAAAATTCGTTGCCTGGACCAAACAGTTCCAAGTAGCACGGGCTATGGTGAGCCCGTTGATATCTTTGGATGCCTACCAAGTAAGGGAACTATCAGAAGGCGCTAAGACATTACGACTATATAGCACTTAGATGGAATGAGGATAGGAATTTGGGATGGGACTGTGGAAAATACTAATTGCCCAACCACTTGGACGGTCGGGGATTGAACGCCAACCTGCATGAAGCGAGACCTTCGCTCTACCGTCCAGCCCAAGTGTTTGGGTGCATACATAGCAAAAATATACCTGGGGCCAGATTCACGAAGCAGTTACGCAAGTACTTACGATCCTGTACATCTTTTCTCAATCTTTGGCGGCTTTGTTTACAATTATTAAACTGTTAATGAGCTCCGAAGCACCAGGAGGCTGTTTATAACAATAACAACAGTTGATTGGCAAGTTTTCATGCTTGTAAACTGTTTAATAAATGTAACCAAAGCCGTCAAAGATTGAGGAAAGATGTACACGTTCGTAAGTACTTGCGCAACTGCTTCGTGAATCTGGCCCCCAGGTTCGTAAGTGCTTGCGTAACTGCTTCGTGAATCTGGCCCCCAGGTTCGAAAGTGCTTGCGTAACTGCTTCGTGAATCTGGCCCCAGGTTCGTAAGTGCTTGCGTAACTGCTTCGTGAATCTGGCCCCCAGGTTCGTAAGTGCTTGCGTAACTGCTTCGTGAATCTGGCCCCCAGGTTCGAAAGTGCTTGCGTAACTGCTTCGTGAATCTGGCCCCAGGTTCGTAAGTGCTTGCGTAACTGCTTCGTGAATCTGGCCACAGGTTCGTAAGTGCTTGCGTAACTGCATCGTGAATCTGGCCCGAGGTTCGTAAGTGCTTTTCTGAACGCGGACATCGTGGTGTGCTCTTAACTCTTTCCTATTAAATATTGCCAAAGCTTTCCATATCAAACAAGTTCAATATACCAACCTATCAACAGTCTCCTACCACTCGGTACCATTCTACCATCTTAAAGAGAACCAACTTCTTATCGTAAGAACATTAGAATTCAGGAAACTATAAAGACATTAGTTACTCCACTCTACCAGTTAACATTAATACTCGTCTACACATCCACTCTTGCCTTTGAAAATGCTAACAGTATCAACGAAGCTCAGCTCATGTTGTCGGGCTTCAATAAAACTGTAAATGAAGTTGGAGACAGAAATTTTCCACTTTTCCACTAAAGAAAATACGAAATGTAGAGTAGATTCGTACTAGAATCATTTGTCTTGCATATTCTGTCATATTCACTAGAATGTCTAATAATTTTGTAATGTGTGTGTGTATATAGATATATATATATAATATATATATATANTGCTTTATTTTATGAAAGGAGCTTAAATAATGTTATTTGTTACATAGTTTACATTTAAGTTAATCTCTAAATCAAAAGTTATTTGAATTTGAGATCAATTTTTGCAAGCTTTTGAATAATATTTTTCCAAGTAAGATTGATAATTTTTAGAGGATTTTTTAATTACTAAATTGTCAACAATTATTAAGTGTCTAGAATTCCTAAAGATATTCGTTGTATCAAACCTATCTTGATAATAGTCTGAGATTAACATTAACTACAGATTAACATATGTAAATAATGAAGATCTTTTGCTACTTAATATCAGATCTGTTGTTGTGTGTCTGTATTTTATTGTTCTGTCTGCAACATTGGTAATTGAGGATGTCTTAAACATCGCCAATGTGAATATATGAATATCTCTTGTTTTAACATAAATTGCAGATGGGTATGTGCCCAACATGGGTGGGTCGAAGCAACAAATAATCAGACACATACACACACACATACACATTCAAAAATATATACACAGAGAAAGAGACAGTCAGTGTGTGTATGCATGTGTATGAGTGTATAATATACACATACACGCGCACTAGAGGTGGTGCCCTGATCACTCCCAAAAGGCTGCACCGTTTAGGCACTGGGCTCACATATTGAGCGGAAAGGAGTATGACTTACAGTATTGACCATTGTATTAACTTAGAGCACGTAAACAGTAAGTTAAAAAGCTTAATTGTTGAAATCATATAAAGGGCACAAATTAATAAACAAAGACATCACTATGGTGAGAAATATTAATGAGACAATACGCTGGCAAAGTGAGCGGGTCTTGTGTTCACTAGGACGTTGGTTCGAATCCCCAAAAATATTCCAACTAATTTTCTCTTTAATATAAATTAAGAGTTTTAACAAGTGTTTCATCATCAGCTTCGTTGCCTTATCCACATTTTGTATATCAGTCCTTATCCGCTAGTCATGAAGTAACAAATCCTTATGTACCGATCCTAATATGTATACACCATCAGTTCAGTAGACTGAACTGATAATGCATGGTTCAGTTTTAGACTGAATACATGGGTCAGTTTTAGACCGAATGCATGAGTCAGTTTTAGACTGAAAATGTAATTTTTATGGCATTGGTAATTTTATCAATATGGAAATTGATAATTTTACTTGTACTTCACGATCCCATTTAAAATGATGAATTATTCGCTATTATCTAGGTAAACAGGACCCTCCTCGCTCCTATCATCTGGTTAGAGACTGTTTACCAGACCACACACTAGAAGGTGAAGGGACGACTACGTTTCGGTCCGTCCTGGACCATTCTCAAGTCGATTGTTAGAGACTTGAGAACTTATTTCAAACTAGATCCTGGTTAGAAACTGTTCTTATTTTTATCTGGCTAGACAAGACCCTTGATGCTCATGTCATCTGGTTAAAGATGATTGATAAAGATTAAGCCACCCACGAAGTGGCACGGGCATGAATAGCCCGTAAGGTTAGAGAAGACTATCCACGCTCCTTAAATAGCTAAATAGGACCCCATTCTCATGATCAATAGATAGACAGGACCCTCACTCTTATGATCAGATAGATAGGACTTCTCTCATGATCATCTGAATAGACAGGATCACCCACTCCCATAATCTTCAGAACAGGCAAGTCCCTCATCCGTCTAGACAGGACCCTCCTTACTCACCGTCTGTCTTGACAGGACCCCCCACGTTCCTCATTACCTGTCACGACAGAACCCCTGAAGCTTCTCATTATCTGGGACGACAGGAACCTCACCCTCCCTCACGATCTTTGATCAACATTTAAGAAAGGAGTTTAATGGTGACACAAAAGTTAACATAAATTTATGCTTTTCAACGCCAACAAAAATGTATTTTAGAGTTGTGCCAACTCGTAAATGATTAAAGATTATGTGATCACATCTGTGATCATGCTGTGATCACAGATGTGATGCTGTGATCACAGATGTGATGCTGTGATCACAGATGTGATTCTAGGATCAAGCTGTGATCACAGATATGATGCTGTGATCACAGATGTGATGCTGTGATCACAGATGTGATTCTGGGATCACGTATATGGAGTGAGTGAGGAATAGTGAGCATCTGCATTGTCTATACACTAGAAAAGCTTTGTATTCACTTAGTTGTATTTTAGTTGTATTTTACGGGGGTTGAGCTTTGCTCTTTCGGCCCGCCTCTCAACTGTCAATCAACTGTTTACTAACTACACTAACTACTTTTTTTTTTCCCACCACACACACACACACACCCCAGGAAGCAGCCCGTGACAGCTGACTAACTCCCAGGTACCTATTTACTGCTAGGTAACAGGGGCATTCAGGGTGAAAGAAACTTTGCCCATTTGTTTCTGCCGGGTGCGGGAATCGAACCCGCGCCACAGAATTACAAGTCCTGCGCGCAATCCACCAGGCTACCACGGCCCTCTTTGTGTATACCTTGATATGTATAGTGTATTGTTTTCATCTCATCCCAAGAAGGCGTACGATGTATCTTTGGGCGGAGGCTGCATCTTGCCAGGGATAAGTTGATTGGTTGCATCTCACCATGGGAGGACGAGGGGTCTGTTGCAACATACTATGGGGGAGGTTGAAACAATACATTTTCCTTTCTACGATCTCCAGGAACACGAGTAGAGAGGGAAGGTATTGGGCAGTATTTCCATCCACACTACCACCAAACTAGCTCCTGGTTTCAGGCGAGGAGTCACAATAACGTGGCTGAAACATGTTGACCAAACCACACACTAGAAAATGAAGGGACGACGACGTTTCGGTCCGTCCGGGACCATTCTCAAGTCGATTGTGACTTGAGAATGGTCCAGGACGGACCGAAACGTCGTCGTCTCTTCATTTTCTAGTGTGTGGTTTGGTCAACATTATTCATGGTTGACCCAACAAGCATAGACAACCATGGGCCACAGAGAATGATGATTACTTGGGTTGAATAATTCCATTTCATTTCAAATGAACAGTTGGGCAATAAATCTCTTGAATCAGTGTCATTTCCTGCCAACAGTATCACTTTGTTTTCTTTGAAGGGAAATTCTTATCTTTGTCATCAGCGTTTGAGATATAAAGGCGGAAAAATAGATTCCATTCACTTAAAGGATCCCTGACAAGTAAATGAGTTCCGTGAAATGTGGATCCGCTGCTAATTTCATGATTTCCTGCAATTCTCCAGTCACTGAGAATACCGTGATTTGTAAGTTAGTTTTTCCTCCTGGTCTTCAGGAGGAAGACCCAAGCCAGTGGTCTAGTGGTCTACAGGAGATAGTGCAGACACAACTACTGGAGCCAGATTCACGAAGCAGTTACGCAAGTACTTACGAACCTGTACATCTTTTCTCAATCTTTGGCGGCTTTGTTTACAATTATTAAACAGTTAATGAGCTCCGAAGCACCAGGAGGCTGTTTATAACAATAACAACAGTTGATTGGCAAGTTTTCATGCTTGTAAACTGTTTAATATATGTAACCAAAGCCGTCGAAGATTGAGGAAAGATGTACACGTTCGTAAGTGCTTGCGTAACTGCTTCGTGAATCTGGCCCCCAGGTTCGTAAGTGCTTGCGTAACTGCTTCGTGAATCTGGCACCTGGTGATTCAAGCTGCGACAGGAACGTGTTCACTTAGTTAAAAAATGAGAAAGATTCACTGAAATGAGTTTAATGCGCGCTCTCTTGTGTTATATAACCGAGGAAGGGTGGTAGCGGTTGTGCAGCCTTAACAAGCTAATTCGGTCCTTTTTGGGGGTGTTAACGGTGTAGTTTAGGTCAGAGCGGGAGTTTGATGGTCGGGCTGTCTCGGTGACGGGCAGTTAATGTGGGCAGATTAACCATTGATGTACCAATGATGTCGAGTATATACAGGAAGGAATCACTTCTTGATGGGATGTTAGAAGTTCAATCTATCAAGGTGCTCTACATCAATACTCTATGCAGGCGATGAGTCACAATAACGTGGCTAAAGTAAGTTGACCAGACCACACACTAGAAGGTGAAGGGACGACGACGTTTCGGTCAGTCCTGGACCATTCTCAAGTTGATTGTGATGATGAAGTAGAGACAGGCAATAAATAGAAGAGAAGGGTGAGGAGCCAAGGTGTAGTAGAGGGGATAATAGGAAAACGAACTGCAGAAGGCCTATTGGCCCATGCGAGGCAGCTCCTATTAACCACCGAATGAAGGAGATAGGAATAAGAAGAGGATAGCAAGGGAACGTAGAAGAACAATGAACAGAAAAAGAAGGAGAAAGAAAAGGAAAGAGAAAGAAAATGGAAGGGCAAGCTTATGTTAGGTCTAAAATAATCCTCTACTGCATATAACCTCCCCCCCCCCCCCACCAATATTCATGGTACAGGTTTGAAAATGGCGTGAAACTAGCCAATTTGGGGTTTCAGACTAGTACCATGGATTACAACGGTTGATACAATCATTTAAATTAAATGAGGTTTCACTGTAAAAGACTAAATTTCGCTCTATAACAAGAATTACTCGCTACAGAGAGAAATTGCAATAACGTGATTTATCAAATGAACAACTCCCACCGGGGCCTTGATTAGGGTTCGAACCTGTATGCAGGGTGTTCCCACTCACTGTATCCCATACCCCTGCATCATCACCCTGCAGAGTCTGGACCAGCTGCACTTTATAGGGATGGAAATGATGATTTCTAATAATTTGATGAGTTGGCGTTCTTGAGACACCGGTCTCATTCGATAATCTTCTTACAGACCTTTTTTTGGGGTATCTTGCAGGTGTGAGTATATCATATATCAGATATCATATCACATGTTTCCAAAGCAGTTACTACTTTTTACGCTATCGTTCGTGAAACGCTTCCTGTTTCTCTAAACCGTTTAAGCACTTTGCCAGCAAGTGTTACTGGCTGCTTATCAGGATGAATACGGCAACAACTCATCAATCGAAACATCTGTCTAGCATAAATGCGGATTTATATTGGCGAGTTCAACGCGAATTTATATTGGTAGTTTCAAAGCCATCTTGGATTTCATCGAAAATGAGAAAATTTACATGGGAAGCCAAATTGAATATGGAGCCTGGTATTTGCAACACCCTCGAGTATATTTTGGGCAATTTTAATGCTTTTCAGCTATCTAGCAACGATACCAGGCTTTCTTACAAACAGTATAAATAACTAACTCATAGACCTTTAAGCACAAGTACACTTTACTTTTACTACTCTGACTATAAATGATTTAGTGAAGAACTGAGATCAGAGAGATTTACAACAAACAAAAAATAATATAAGTTTTTTTTTCGTGATGACTATTTCGTATATTAACTATTTGTTCGTGACTCACGTGATGGATGATTATTATAATTGTATTTTCAGAAAGTATTCTTAAATTCAGAATTGATCACTAATATAAGCCTATAACACAAGACACATTGAGGTACAGAGTGATGCAACTTAGTCAGAAGCTTAAGGCAAACTGAACCCGTCTGTAAATGAACAATAATAATGTAACTTC
>WNGS01164447.1:3203755-3214566 GCA_020271785.1 Procambarus virginalis | reverse complement strand
AAGAAATGCAAAGTGCCGGTAGCACAGGCCTCAGTATAGTGTGGAGGATGAGCTTGGACACGGGGGAGATACCAGATGCACTTAAAGTAGCAGACATAGCCCCTCTACACAAGGGAGGGAGCAAAGCATTGGCAAAGAATTATAGACCAGTTGCACTAACATCGCACATAATAAAAGTATTTGAGAGAGTGATTAGGAGTCAGGTCACCAATTTCATGGAGACCAATGACCTTCACAACCCAGGCCAACATGGATTTCGAGCGGGAAGATCGTGCCTCTCACAGCTACTTGAGCACTACGATAAAGTCACTGAGGCATTAGAAGAAAAACAGAATGCTGATGTGATATACACGGACATCGCAAAGGCATTCGATAAATGTGACCATGGCACACAAAATGAAGTCAATGGGAATAACCGGTAAAGTAGGACGCTGGATACTCAGTTTTCTGTCAAACAGGACTCAGCGAGTAACGGTCAACCATATAAAATCTAGTCCAAGTGCAGTTAAAAGCTCTGTACCTCAGGGTACAGTCCTTGCACCGCTGCTTTTCCTTATTCTCATATCAGATATAGACAAAAATACAAGTCACAGCTTCGTATCATCCTTTGCAGACGACACAAAAATCAGTAAGAAAATTACCTCGGCTGAAGACATTGAAAAACTTCAAGCTGATATTAATAAAGTTTTCGACTGGGCATCAGAAAATAATATGATGTTTAACAGTGACAAATTCCAGGTACTCAGGTACGGTAAAAATGAGGACCTTAAACATAATACAGGGTACAAAAACACAATCAAATGTGCCCATAGTAGGAAAACAACATGTAAAGGATTTGGGAATAATGATGTCTGACGACCTAACGTTTAGGGAGCATAACCAAGCAAATATTGCGACAGCCAGAAAAATGATAGGATGGATTACGAGAACTTTCAAATCCAGGGATCCCATCACAATGCTTGTACTCTTCAAGTCACTTGTGCTGTCCCGTCTTGAGTACTGTTCAGTACTCACTTCCCCCTTTAGAGCAGGAGAGATTGCTGAAATAGAGGGAATACAGAGAACATATACGGCACGCATAGACGCGATAAAGCACCTAAATTATTGGGATCGTCTCAAAGCTCTCCAAATGTACTCACTAGAAAGAAGACGAGAGAGATATCAAATAATATACACCTGGAAGATACTGGAGGGCCAGGTCCCAAATCTACACAGTAAAATAACAACGTACTGGAGTGAACGATATGGAAGAAAATGCAGAATAGAACCAGTGAAGAGCAGGGGTGCCATAGGCACAATCAGAGAACACTGTATAAACATCAGAGGTCCACGGTTGTTCAACGTCCTCCCAGCAAGCATAAGAAATATTGCCGGAACAACCGTGGACATCTTCAAGAGGAAACTAGATTTATTCCTCCAAGGAGTTCCGGACCAGCCGGGCTGTGGTGGGTATGTGGGCCTGCGGGCCGCTCCAAGCAACAGCCTAGTGGACCAAACTCTCACAAGTCAAGCCTGGCCTCGGGCCGGGCTTGGGGAGTAAAAGAACTCCCAGAACCCCATCAACCAGGTATCAACCAGACTTAAGGGGGCGTCTCAATGGGTGCAGAAAAGTTGTTCAATGTCAACCAATATTTTTTGACTAGTTGTATATGAAAAGGGCTGCAATTGTCCAATGTTTCAGTACTTCAGCGTAAATAGAAGAGAGTTTTTTTTTTCAACGTTTTTTTCACATTTTCAAATCGACACTTCTTCACACACGTTTCAGATATAATTATTCTGTGACCCTTTTCTGACACATTGGCATATAATAAAGGATTGGACGTAAAACAATTTCCAAAACATCTTTAGTTTTCCTAATACAAATGTTCAAAGTTCCCCCCCAAAATTATGCAAATATGGCATGTTTATTGCTATTATAAAATCAATAAATGAACTTAGAGAAACATGAATACTTGCACATGTAGAGAGATGCCATACATTATATACTGTGTAAGTTTCATGTAAATTGAATAAAAAATTAAAAAGTTTTGTAAACGTTTGTGTCAATTGAAAAAAAAAACAGAAATTAATAAAGTCTAAGGTTCTAAAATCTGTGGCTGAGGTTGACATCAACCAATTTTCTCCAAAATTGGCATCCTTACAGATAGGCTTACGTACAGTAAGGTCTGTAAGTTTGATGCAAATCGCCCCAAAAAAAAATGAAAAAAAAAAAATTTTGAAAAAAAAAAAAATCCTTTTTTTTTTTTTCTCTTAAATTTTTTTCCAATTAAACTAATTATAATATTTGTTTAATATATGCTATTGTGATAGCAAAGAGTCATAGCTATGATTTCAGTTGACACTTTTGATTCATAATCGATAGTGACCATTTTGGCATAATTTTCACAACTACTTCATTATTTTTTTTCTCCCTTCCTATTTATGCTACGATGCTGAAACTTGGACCAGATGAAACACTTTTCATATAGAACTTGTCAAAAAAGTTTGATTGAAATCGAACGAGTTTTCATTTTTTGCATTTTTGGAGCCAAACAGGATTGAAACGCCCCCTTGGCTGATTTTGGCACGCACTCTCAAAAAGGTTGCCCACCCCTGCTCTAGAAGGTATATCAACCAGGGGGTTCTTCTCTAACAGGAGTTCAATGCTAATTATCACAACAATCCTGCTAACTGCAAAGGGCCTATTGGCCCATACTTCCTCTTGATGCTTCTATAGTCTTCTTCAAGACTCCGCACCAATATAGAAGCATCAAGAGGAAGTATGGGCCAATAGGCCCTTTGCAGTTACTTCCATTCTTCCCTCACATTTATCCAATTTATACCCATTGCACCGTGTTCTGTCTTGTGTTGATCAAAAGTTTGTTCACGTCATCCAAAATTGTTGCAACATATCACCTCACCCAAATGCGAGTATATAAGACAAGCTGTTCAATGTTAGCATTAAGTAAAACTCTGTTTAGTGTTTTCAGGTTACAGTTGTGTGTGTGTAAACTAAAGTCTTTGAAAATGTAATAAGTTATTACGAAATGCGTTCAAGCGTCGCATCAGACTAGAAATAAATATAAATTTGGGAGAATTGATTTTTCAATTACCATCGACAGTAATTAGTAATCTTACTTTTTCGGTCATATTTAATAACACCACACACACACACATATATATATATATATATATATATATATATATATATATATATATATATATATATATATATATATATATATATTCTAATGACAGTCACTTTACCTAAGGGGATGGCAGAAGAGGCCGCTACCAGGCAGCTCACCCCTCCCGAAGCCAATCAAAGGAGAGGCACCTGCAGTGTTTGTGGGAGCAACTTCAGCATCAACTCAGTCTCCAGAGTCATACGCCAGCATGGTGACTGTCCTGGGTCAGGGAGGCCTCCCGTGGGAGGAGGCAGCACTCAGGAGCCTGTTGCACCAGTACAAATCGCAACAGATTACATTGCAACAGACGACCTGCTAGAGGCAATTTAAGCAACGTCAACCAGGACACTCACCCACATCCCAAAGGCCTCTCGCCGATTTGCTGCCGGGAAATACACGGACCTCATGAGAAAAGTCAACAGAGGATCAAATAACCTTTATGCACCTGATACCATCAAAGCCTGGCACAATCTGTTACTTTTTGGCAATGCATGCTTAGGTGTACCAGACAGAGGAGGCAAGACACTGGCCTCATCCGTCAATAAAGCAATTAGGGATTTTCCTAGGGCTGACAACCTAGTCCGCCTCCCCAAACACACCAAACACCGCCGAGGCAGACCAAGTACGACAATCAGCGACAGCAGAAAATTAGGTACCCAAGTCAGCAAGAAAATTGAAGAGGGCAATACAGTCGGGGCACTCAGGTTGATCACAAGTGAGGACAAAATTTTGCCCAGGATGAAACCACAGCCCAAGCACTGAGAGAAAAACACCCCCTCAGGGCCGTAGGTGGACCTCCCCCGCAGGTCAGGGTCCCCCCTAACCAGGAACCTCTCGTCCTCCGGAGTCAGAGGTTTATAAAGCTATCGTTTCATTTCCCCCGGGCTCCTCAGGAGGCTACACAGGGGTAAGACCTCAACATGTGAAGGAAATGGTGAACCCTACTCTTGGTCCAGCTGCAGAAGCGCTCCTGACAGAAATCACAACGTTTGTCAACAACTGCCTCGCCGGGTTAATCCCTGATGAAATCAAACCATTCTTCTTTGGTGCATCCCTATGTGCCCTGAAAAAGAAGGGGGGAGGGGTCAGACACATTGCCGTTGGTAATACCCTTCGCCGCCTAGTTGCAAGGGCTGCTGTCAGAAGTATCCGAATGGAAGCAGCCACCATGCTGCAACCCAACCAGCTGGGGTATGGAGTCCCCCAAGGCTGTGAAGCAGCGGCCCATGCTGCACGAGCCTACATTAGCTCTCTTACTGAAGACCAGGCAGTAATTAAATTAGATTATAAAAACGCTTTCAACTCGGTCAAAAGGGAAGCAGTCCTCTCTGCAGTCCAGGAACATTGCCCAAGCATTCTCCCGTTTGTGTCAGCAGGCTACAGCAAAGACTCAACCCTCCTGTTTGGCAAACATGAAAATATCTCAGCAGAGGGAATTCAACTGGGAGACCCACTTGCACCCTTCCTCTTTTGCATAGCGGTTCGAGAAATTACAACCAGACGACTGTCCAGTGAGCTCAACATCTGGTTCCTGAATGATGGCACTCTGGCAGGCACACAAGACTCCCTGCTGGAAGACCTGCAGCTGGTGAAGACACGGGGGGAGACCATGGGTCTCGTTCTTAATCCCTCCAAGTGCGAAATTATTGCATCCAGTGAGGTAATTATTAGAGCAGTGAAATCAGTTTTACCAGAAGCCTCAGTCATTAAACCCACCGACAGCACACTACTTGGAGCACCTCTGGGCCACAATGCCATTGCTGCAGTCCTTGACGAAAAGTTTAGAGACCTAAAGAAGATGGAAGAGAGAATAGGGGACTTGGACTCCCATGATGCCCTCTACCTTCTCACAAAGTGCCTTACCTTGCCCAGGCTAACATACTTCTTAAGGTGTGCACCCACTTTTGGTAACCCGGTCGGCCGAGCGGACAGCACGCTGGACTTGTGATCCTGTGGTCCTGGGTTCGATCCCAGGCGCCGGCGAGAAACATTGGGCAGAGTTTCTTTCACCCTATGCCCCTGTTACCTAGCAGTAAATAGGTACCTGGGTGTTAGTCAGCTGTCACAGGCTGCTTCCTGGGGGTGGAGGCCTGGTCGAGGACCGGGCCGCGGGGACACTGAAAAGCCCCGAAATCATCTCAAGATAACCCACTTCTAAATCAATATGATGAGCTCCTCAGGTCAATATTCAGGAAGGCACTCAACCTAGATTTAGATGACAGTCAGTGGGACCAAGCAACACTACCAGTGAAATTTGGGGGGATAGGCATACGAAAGGCAACTGGGGTAGCACTTCCAGCATTCTTATCCTCATGTACAGCAGCAAACGAATTTGTAGGGCAGATCCTACCAGAGCGTATGAGAGAGACAGCGGGAACTCATGATCAAACGTTCATCGAAGCAGCCAGACAATGGGACACCAGTGCACACCCTCAATCCCGATCACAAGTCCCAAAAGACCACAAGCAGGCCCCCTGGGATAGCCCCATAATGGAAAAGACTGTCACAGCAATGACTGACAACGCTGATGCTGAAAACAAAGCCCGCCTCCTAGCGGTAACAGCACCCCACGCCGGGGATTTTTTATTTGCTGTGCCCAATGCAGCCCTGGGAACTCGCCTCAGTCATGACGCTCTCCGCATTGGAGTTGCCCTTCGCCTTGCCGCCCCCATCCTCACCGAACATAGGTGCATCTGAGGAACTGCGATGGCAGACCAATATGGTCGTCATGGTCTGGTATGTCGTAAATCACAGGGTAAGATTGCAAGACATGAAGAAGTCAATGACGTCATCAAGAGGAGCCTCGCCACAGCCCGCTGCCTGGCACAAAGAGAACCACACTTATCCAGACCTAATGACCCTCAGAAGCGCCCAGATGGGGTCACCTTGCTTCCTTGGAAGGATGGTAAGCAAGTGGTGTGGGACTACACCTGCGCTGCCACACTGGCCAGTACCTACCTCCACTACAGCACACGTGAAAGCGGTGGTGCTGCTTCTTTCAGGGAATCGCAGAAAATTATTAAATACAGAGGTCTGGCACACTGCTACAGCTTTGTTCCGATCGGTTCGTGGGGAAATGTGCATTGAAGTTCCTGAAGGAATCGGGGGACAAATTGATCAGCGCTACAAAAGACCAGAGAGCGAAATGTTTCTTGTTCCAGCGCCTCAGTGTTGCGATTCAGACGGGAAATGCATGTTGCGTCTTGGGCACTAGTCCAACTTCAGATGAATTCGAAGAAGTGTTTGACTTGCAACAATGATCGAACCCGTCTGTGACATTCATCAGTGTTTCCCACTGTCGTGCTTTTCAAGAGAGCCATAACCTTTAAGCACCTTTTTGTATTATTATTTTTGTATCAACCCATGTATATCTTGTAACCATCAAATATATAATAAAGCACATAAAAAGGAAGGGGGTGGTAGTAGAAAAGCACACAGAAACTGTATTGGAAGGGATCTAAACATTCCCTTTAATGCGTTATGCGTGGTTTCCTCCGAGGCTATGGGTCCCCCTTCTTCCAGCTAGAGGTGGTACTCATAAAAATATATATATATATATATATATATATATATATATATATATATATATATATATATATATATATATATATATATATATATATATATATATATATATATATATATATATATATATATATGCAAGAAATCTCGGTGACTAATTTTAGAATATGAGCAGATGGTGAACATGTTAATAACTCATTGGAGGGAGATGTCGATATTATGCTGACATGATGTGAGGTTCACAGGACATCTTGACCTCAAATGAGTCACAACTGTCATCAGAGGTGGATGTACTGTGTTGATCTCCTGCAATGAAGAAGAATTTAGTCTCCTGTGTTAGTGCTGGAGTGAAGAATACTTGTCGGGAAGTGAATGTTTGGCCGCGCCTTCACGAAACTCTAATTGTTGTACCTTCAAGAGGTACAAGTGAGCAGGCGTTTCTGTTGTGGAGCCGGTCCGGAAACGTTGTGGACTCTAGTCGGAGACTGCAGGAAGCTTTGTGAAGCAGTCCTAAAGTATTTTGGTGGCCGGCCTATGTAAGCGCCATGTCGAGCTTTAGTGAGGGAGTGTCCTCACGTCAGAAATTTCGGGGGGGGGGTGTAAACCTATTTAATCAGTTGTTAATTTTGCCACTAGTGTTTGATCGTGTGCCCAGCGACCATAATGAACATATGTGTATGTAGCATAGATAATTCATTGAGGCAGTGAGCTGAAATAAGAGAGTAGAGATAGAGGAACATCCTGGAGGGCGGAGTGATGCATCTAATCTCTCCGGAGGCCAGTGACTGACTAAGTGAGGGAGCCTCGTGAACGGGGGCTGCTGCCAGCAGGGTCCCAAATGGACTCGCCCAGATGGGGGAAGACCGTCGTGACGTGCTAGAGTTTAAAGAGATGTCAGATCATGGAGTTTTATTTTCTGTGAATACGTTTAATTATGTTAAAGTAGGGAAACATTTTTACTGGCATGACAATAGAATTGCAGGTTTGTTTGGAAAGAAATTAATGGAACTTCGAGGCTGGAGGAATGTATGCTGAACTCTGTGGGAGAGTAGAACCCTATAGTGAGGAGCTGACCTCAAGCAGTGTAGAGGAGCAGTGAAGAGGAGTTTTACATGTTTCTGTGGGATCAGTGGTGAAGCACCACAAAATGTTTGAGAAGAACTTCATTGTGTAGCAGTTTGGGAGAACTGCAGAAGAGCCTTTTGAATATTTTGGAGAACCTAGAGACGTACATGGTAGTGAGTCTCTAGAAGCAGAACATAAGTTCATGGTGGATACACTGGATTGTATATGGGGAGTGTTTGAATGCTTATTGGCTCTGTCAGTGAAGATGACCTTTTGGGGCCATCTTTTACTCCCTCCACTGTCAGTGAAGATGACCTTTTGGGGTCATCTTAACCCCTCCACTATCTGGAACATGACCTTTTGGGGTCAACTTATCCCCCCTCCACTGTCTGAAACGTGACCTTACCCTCAACTGCCCTTTCAGACCTGTCAGGTCACACTTTCCTTCACAACCATCATCTATAGGATCACTCTCCGTCTTCCACTTGGTAATATACATCTTATTACGTAACTTGCGTTCAACTCTTGTCGATCATATTCTATTTGTTCTAATATTCTCTATTCCAACCGAGGTGTTTAGCTATGAGCTACACTCTATTTTCAATTTTCTACCATTTGTCCTCTTGCTTAACCCTCATTCCACCAGTTATTCGATTTTTAATGTGTATAAAAGTATATTATTTTATATATGATAATTTTCAGGTGTCTAGTCACTTATATTTAACATTTCTATGATTTACAGTATCGAATAACACTAAAATTTCATCTCAGTGTTTAAACCACTTGGGGTGGAGGGGTAGAGCGTGGTTCCGCTTCATGCAGAGGTCGGCGTTTCAATCCCCGACCGTCCACAAGTGGTTGGGCACCATTTCCTTTCCCCCCGTCCCATCCCAAATCCTTATCCTGACTCCTTTTCAACTCGTTGTCAACCATGATCCCGCCTCCTCCCCACGCTTCTTCCAAGACAACTGTTCCCTCTATCACACTTTCAATTTTCTATCTTCAACACAGTGGTTTTAACTCCCTATTTACAATCCTCTTCATTCAACTCTGCACATTCAAAACTTCTACTCCTTATTGACTTAACCTCATCTCTTTATCTCAAGTCTTTTAGCCGCTTCAACGGTATATGTTCAACTATGTAACTCAATCCTATACTTACTGCACCCTATATGCAGTCTCTATATTTTTATAGCACCCTATATGCAGACCCCTATAATCATAGCACCCTTTTGCCTCCTACCTTCAATCTCGTTCCTTCAACCCTACCTTTCTGCTTCTATTTTCAACTCATTGCTAGCAACCCTATCATCTATATTATATACCCTATATAATGAAGCCTCTACCGTTCATCTTGCTATCAACTCCTCTCCCTTCTATGAGTTATCTTTCTATAACTTGACATTCCTTCAACTCCCTGTCCTCAACTGTATCTTGGTCAAATCTCTATGTTTCTACAATTAACTTATTCGTATTAATTTGAGGATGGCGAGTCTTCACTCGCAATTCTCAAGTCTCTACTCTCAATCTTTATTATAGGTCTGCTCTAATTCCTCGTCATTGATCTTTAGGCTGCGGTTCTCTATCGTCAATCCATAGTTGTCAATCCTTCCCACTCCAGCGTGCTTGCTTTCATTTATCTCTTTGAAGTCATTTATCTATTCTTACTCTTTTGATTCTTTAACCTTCTACTCTGTCATATATATATTACACTCACTGTTATATGTATACATGCCATGCCACATGTATACATGCCATGCCACATGTATATATGATATGTCCAACTGGCATATATACTACACCCGCTGTACATATATATATAGTCATCAACTCTTCAATCTTTAACGTGGTTATGCAATAAGCATGGATCGTAAACACGTTTTAAGAATAATAACTCATCTATCAGCCATCACTCCTCTAGTCTACTCTTTAATCCGCTCTTCATCTCTATTCTACTAATCCTTTACTCAACCCCAAAACCTCTAATCGAATTCTCTATCTGAAGCTTCAGATCTCTCTTTCAGCCTCTTTCAATGCTCGCTCTCGCTCTCTCTCTCTCCATCTCTTCTCTCTCTCTCTCTCTCTCTCCTCCTCTCTCTCTCTTTTGTTTTATTTTTTCTTTTCTCTCCTCTATCTCTCTCTCTATCTCTCTCTCTCTGTCAACACAGTTTCAATTTTTTTCTCTCAGTCTCTCCATCCTGTCTCAGTTCTCTTGTCTATTCTTCAGCCCTCTATATCTTTCTCAGAACCATGTACCTCTCTCTCTCTCTCTCTCTTTCGATCCTAACCATATTATCACACCTTGATAATATGGAGTGGACGGTAGAGCGACGGTCTCGCTTCATGGCTTCATGCAGGTCGGCGTTCAACCCCCCAACCGTTCACAAGTGAATTGGGCACCATTCCTTTCCTCCGTCCCATTCCAAATCTCCTGATCCTGATCCTTCACTGTGCTATATATGTCGCAATGGCTTGGCGCTTTCCCTTAAAAATTCCCCTCCCCCTGCCATATACACCGTGGAAGGGTGGAAGGACCTTCATAGACTTTGGAAGCATTGTTGACAAGATTCTCATCTTTCAAGACGTATACACCATCGAGATCCCAAAGCTAAACACAGGATTTGAAGAATCAGATGCTGTGGACTTGAACAGGACGCCTGAACTCCTCCACAGAAATTGGTTCAGAGAGTCCCTGAATCACCTTTATTTTTAATACTGATTTGCTAGAACTATGCGTCTAACTTTCTCCACTCCTGCATCGTAGCTTAGCAGTCAGCTCTGTACCATAGATACAGGTAAGGCTCAAATGCATAATTTTAACATATATATACATTATACACACCATTTACTAACTTTCAATACAATAGGCAGATTATATTGCTGCTGGATTGTACTAGCAAATTAACTCAAGAAAACGAGGTTGTGAAGGAAAATTTCCTTGGAAGAAAACGGGAGATATCATTGCCATATGTCGCCTTTAAATTTTACCAGCTATATTTAATGGGAATTAATTTGAAAACGTCAGTCTCTGGACTGTAAATATTATAAAAAAAATTC
>WNGS01164447.1:3151054-3175499 GCA_020271785.1 Procambarus virginalis | reverse complement strand
TTCCAGGGGGTTGACGTCATGATAATGTAAGTGATTCCAGGGAGAAGGTGACGTCCATTTATTGTGCATTTTGTCTTTATAATTTAATAATCAATTATATTCCGGCTATTGTCTCATATATGACGTCAATTCCCACTGGACATCAATATTAAGTCCTCTTATTATGAAGGAGCAGATTAACTTGTCCTTAAACATCATTAATTATTAGATAAGTTTGTTTTAAATAAAATTGTTTCTCAATTAGGTAATAAAAAATTTCCATAAAAGATTTCCTAATTAAATGATTCCGTATATAATTTCTAATCAAGTTCACTTCAAAAATTCCTAAATTTTTGTGTTCGACTGATCGGAGGAATCCAAAAAAGGTTAACGTTTGGCACTCTGTGGGAGACCGAGAAGTATTTTTGCTCAAAGTTACTGATGTGACGCTGAAGGAGAGAACAAATTAGTGAGAAGAACGCGGCTAAGAGGGCGGGTGAGGACACTATGCACGAAGGCTGTGAAAGGAATAACGAATGGCGGGGCGGGGGGACTTCCTCTCACAGCCGCTGTGTGGGGGATGCCGTGCCCGAACATGACTCTGTGTGTGGGGGGGGGGTCCCTCACCACTAAGGCCGATGTGGGGGAGGGTAACTCCATCCACAGCCGTGGTGATGGGGCTCCGTCCAACAGGCCGTGAAATGTGTGGGGGTTGGCATCCCCTCCACCAGCCGAGAATAGCTCGGCCCGGGTAGGTTCTATCCCCACAGCGCATAATGTTGTTGGGGTGGCTTCCTCTCATGCAGCCTTGTGGATGGGGGCTCCTCCTAACAGCCGTTGTGTGGAGGGGCTGCCTTCCAACAGGCCGTGTTGGGTTGGCTCATTCTTACACAGACTCAGTGTAGTGGGGTTGCTTCCTCCCAAGCCGTGAATTGTGGGGGCTTCCTCCATACATAGCCGTGGTTGGGGGGGCTCCTTGCCACAGCCGTTGTGACGTGTGGGGCTCCTCCACAGCCTGTGTGTGGTGGGGCTTCTCCTCAACAGCCGCTGTGGTTAGAAGGGGTGCTTCCTCCACAGCCTGAGTCGTGTGTGGGGCTTCGGCGCCTGTGGGGAGGACTCCACAGCCGTGTTTAGGAAGGGAGGGCTCCTAAAGGTGTGGGGAGGGGCTGACCCCTCCACAGCACCGATTGTGTGAGAGTGGGGAGGCTACTCCCTCACATGCAGGCGTGTGGGTGGGGGCAATCCTGCAAACAGTCCGTGTGTAGGGCGGTGCTCCTTTCCAACAGCCGATGTGTAAGGGGGCTCCTCCACAGCCGTCGTGTTGAGGGTCTCCTCCACCGTTTGATTCCTTCCAAGCCGTGTTGTGCGGGGGTGTACTCCTCCATCAGCTCGTGTGTGGTGTGTGTGGCTCACTTCCAACAGTTCCCGTGATCGTTGGGGGGGCTCCCTCCAACAGCACGTGTGATTGGAGTGGGGGGGGGGCTCCTCCACATGCCGTAGTGTTGGGTGGGGCTTCCCTCTCACAGCCTGTGGGTGGGGGGGCTTCCTCCTCCACCCAGGGCCCCGCTCCTGTGGTTGGGAGTAGGCCTCCTCTCAACACAGCCAGTGTGTGGCGGGGCTCCCTCCACAGCCGTGTGGGGGGAAGGGGGCCATCCCTCCACAGCCGTTGTTGTTGGGTGGCTCCTTCCAACTAGCGTGTTGTTGGTTGCCTCCCTCCCACTCCCCCCCCCCCCCCCCCCCGCCACCAGCCGTCGTCGCCTGCGCGGCCCCCCCTCCCCCCCCCTCCCCACCCCAGCCGCCCGTTGTGTGTGGTTGCTCCTCCATCACGCCGTGATGTGGGGGGCTTCCTCCCCCCACCACAGCCCCCCCCGCTGTGTCCGGTGGCTCTGCTTCTCTCCACAGCCGTGTATGTGGGAGGGGGGGGGAAGGACGACTGGTCTGCCATGGGGGGGCTACCCAAGAGTAATGTGGGGGAGGCTCACTCCATACTAGACCGTGTGGTGGGGGGAGCCCTCCTACACACGCCTTGTGTGTGGTGGGTGCTTCCTACCAACAGCAAAAGGCCAAATGTGGGAGCAAGGGACTCACTGCCTCTGAAAGCCAGAAAATGTTGGGGTGAGGCTTGGGCTCCTCCTAACATGCCTTGTGTGGGGGGGCTGTCCCTCCACTCGCCGTTTGGGGGGGGTGGCGCTCTCCCACAGGCCGTGGTGGGGGGGGGCGTGGCCTCCGACGAGTCCGTTGTGTGGGGGGACTTCTCTCTTCACAGAAGTACACGTATTGTGTGGGGGTTGAGGCCTCCCTCCAGCAAGGCGGCGTGATTAATGTGGTGGGGGGCCTCCTTCTCTCCACAGCCGTGTGTTGTGGGGGGACTCATTCCACAGCTCGTGTGGTGGGGTTGTGCCTCCTACCACCAAGCCGTGCTGTGGGGAGGCATACCTCCTCAGCCGTGTGTGGGGGGCTCCTCCTCAGCCGTGTGTGGGGGGCTCCTCCTCAGCCGTGTGTGGGGGGCTCCTCCTCAGCCGTGTGTGGGGGCTCCCCCCCACTTGGCCTCAGCCGTGTGTGGGAGGCTCCTCCACAGCCGTGTGTGAGGGGGCTCCTCCACAGCCACTAAGGGGGGGACTCCTCCACAGCACCGTGTGGTGAAGGGGAGGTACTCTTCCCATCAGTCCATTTTGTGGTGGGTCTCGTACTCTCAGCTAGCCTTGTTTTGGGGTGTGCTTCCTCCACAGCCGGGTTGGGGGCTCCTTTACCACACATGTCTTCGTGTTGTTGGAAGCGGCTAAACCTCCCCATCACAGCGACTAGTGTGGGTGGTCCATCAACGACGCCGACACCGTGTGGGGGTGCAAAGGACACTGCAACCTAACCTGCCGTTTGTTTGTGGGCGTTCTTCTCACACGCCGTGTTGTGTTGAGTTGGCTCCTTCCAACAGCATCGTGTGTGGGGGCTAAAGGTGTGTGGGCTTCCGTCCACTAAGCCGATGGGGAGGATGGGTGGTAGGGGTTTCACTCCTACCTAGCCGAATATGTGGGAGGGGGGCTCCTCTCACGAGCCGTGTGGGGGGGGCGTTTCCTCCAACTAGTCAACGTGGTGGGAAGAGAGGGTAAAGCGTGTGGAAGGGGTCCTCTGCACAGCACGTGTGGGGTTCTCCTCACATGCCGCTTGTGGGTGATGTGCATCCTTCCAACCCGATAGCAAATCCGTGTGGGAGTGGGGGTCTCTCCAACTAGCCGTTTGGTGGGCTCCGCCTACAAGCCGAAAAAATGTGGGGTAGGCCTGCACCCCCCAAGCCGATGATGGAGGACCGTGGGGCCACTACCCCACCACCATAAACCATCTATTAAAAGTACAATCATTGATTAATATTTTACACTGTACACTACCGTAACTTACAAGTTTTAATGTAGGAGTCACTCAAATTGAGATAATTCCACAAGAACGCTAATTGCTATCTACATTCGTATCCTGAATTTACCTGTTGGAAGTGGCAACTCTATAACCCTACGGTGGATCCTGCTCGACGGAGTGTGACAGGGCAAGGGGAGCGGCGGGGGGGGCTTGTCGAGAAGGGACGCTTGCCGTCGCAGGACCTTTGGTTTATCGCATGGATGGTGTGGAATCCAGGTATTTTGTAAGGTAGAGGAAGGAGTGGCAATGTAACGGCTTCAGGCGGGTTAGGGGGTTCCCATTGGCCTTTTAATGACCCTGTGAGGGTGTTATATTAGGATAAAACATTATTGAGTGTGAAAGTTTGGTATATTTTGAACTTCGCTGTATGAGGAAAGGAAACCTATACATATGATTCTATCTATCGGGCCGGTGGTTTTAGGCATGAGCCGGGACCCAGAATTGTCTGAAGCAGCGATCCCTGTAACATTATAGCCAAATGGGCGAGTACAATCTCCACAACCCAAGGTAATACCAAACCATACGTTAGTATTTGCATTAAGCCGTGAGCAAGGGACATGATACCGAAAGCTTTTTTTCGTATTGTAAACTGATGGTCTTTGCATTCGATGTCACCATGTGACGTGAGGTAATGAGGCCTTTGGGTTTGGTCACCAATTCAATTACTCGCTCAAGAAAGCCCTAGTTTACTCGCAGCTGTGGACTTTCCTAGACCACTGAAAGCATATTATCAATATTTATCTACAGTTACTACGCACTAACAGGGGGAGCGGGGTAGGTTGCGCACTGGAAATGTGATTTTCTTGAAGAAACAGCTAATGTTAGTTTACAAAAAATGTTATCTATTTCAAGTCATATTATTTGTGTTCTTTCACCTAAGTTTATTATATAATATTGTGAACTACCATTTGAATGTATTATTTTTAATTTCTTGCTCAATTTTTATAATAGTTTAGGTTAACGTAAGGTCTACAAAATTGTGTGGCATCATGTTTAAATTTATTTACATATTTATTGTTTAGCTTAACAATCCCCTGTCTGAAAGATTCGCTGTGTGTGTTTTGTAGTCTTTAGACAACAATGTGTGCACTCTAACCCCTCCATTAATGATTTACAATACTTTCACCAACTAGGTGTACCTTGTTATCACAATTCGTTAAATAAACAAATACATACATTTGAAGGGGGGAGACCAAACTTGAGTCTTGACACGCCTGCTTATCGGACCGCACCCCCCCCCCCCTAGGCTGAACACTATTGCTGCTGCTGCAGTGCTCGTTGTGTATCCCTGGGCAAGGGGACGTTCCGGCGGGAGGAAAAGGAAGTCCTAATTGTATGCAACGGTGCAGTATAAAATCTTTCAAATGGCAAGTGAACTCCATCAGTTGTAAAAAATGAGGAGCACTATCCCTAGGGGATGTAGGTAATTCTCCCACAATGGCACAATATTCGACCACCCGCTTCCTGTCACCACCTATCGACCCATCGGCTGGTTTGCCCTGGGGAATTGGAGTTTCCTGTGTTAGACCTCAGGGTCACATGTTAGACTTAGAAGCCATTTACAATGAGCTTCTTTCGGGCTTCGTTAATTCATTCAATCTTACCTATTGATGCATTCCATCCAGACTTGAGGCCTTCTGTAAGTCATAATTATTTGATGCATTCACCACGAACAGTGTTGGCCTTCTTGTAATTGCAATATATCTGATGCATTCCACAGGAACTTGGGCTTCTATAATTACATATATTCCCTTGACGTATCTACCACCATTATGATTTAGAGGCTTTCTGTTTAATTCATATATTCCTTATGAATGGCGTCATCCAGACTTGATGGCTTCCTGAAACTAGCATATTATTCTCTTGAGGCTTATCACCCCAAGGGACTAGGTCTGACCATTACCACCTAACAACCCCCCCGCGCCCCTCGAGACTCTTATACCGTGATAGGCAACCCTTATGGAAAAATATTTTAATTACCAAAAATTATAACATGCCCTAAATCTTTAGCACAAAAATTCCATTCGCAGACCAGACATGTTAAAATCTTTCAAGTTCTATATAATTCAGTTAGACACTTTTTGACATAAATATCAGAGAAGAGAATCTGGGCGATGTGATCGTGATACCAACCTGATTTTTCAAACTAGATGATGTATTTCAGGCGCACCCTTGCAAACAGCTCGACTAGGAAGGGAGGCGGAGTCAAAAATAATAACAACAGCACGCTTACTAAAAATAACTCCTCCTTGCGAGATCACCGCCTAGTAGTTTGCTGATGCCCTGCCTAGTCCTGTTGTAAGGGGGTATTCGCTATACTGGAGAACAAAATAAGTAGTTCCAAGTAGCACGGGCTATGAAGAGCCCATCTGGGATTTCGGAGTTTATGAATGCGTATTTTTCCGGATGATTATAGACGGGAGAATAGGTCAGCTGCTCGAATCTATAAGTAGTACTACAAGTAAGAAAGAAAGAAGCTAGAAAATGGTTCTCCCGCCCACAAATTATTGCAATACGTTCCACGACAGGGCGCATTATAATGACGTCACCTTGAAACTAAACTGGGGAGGTTCACTACCAGACTGGTACCCAAGCTGAGGGGCATGAGCTACGAGGAGGCCTAGTTTAACTGAACCTCATATCACTGGAAGACCAGGAGTTGATGGAGACATGATCACCACATACAAGATTCTCAGAGGAATTGATAGGGGAGATAAAAAGCTTTAATATGGGTGGTACACGCACAAGAGACACAGGTGAATACCTATATAAGTCGGAGGTCTTAGAAAGCAATGTTTCCGTGCTAAATGGCGGCTAATGGGACAGCTCTCGAGGGTCCTAGTCCTAAGGGGGCGTTTCAGTCCCGTTTTCTCCAAAATGCAAAAATGAAAACTCGTTCGATTTCAATCAAACTTTTTTGACAATTCTATATGAAAAGTGTTTCATCTGGTCCAAGTTTCAGCATCGTAGCATAAATAGGAAGGGAGAAAAAAAATATTGAAGTAGTTGTGAAAATTATGCCAAAATGGTCAAAATCGATTATGAATCAAAGTGTCAACTGAAATCATAGCTATGACTCTTTGCTATCACAATAGCATATATTAAAAAATATTATAATTAGTTTAATTGGAAAAAATTTAAGAAAAAAAAAAGGATTTTTTTTTTTCAATTTTTTTTTTTTCATTTTTTTTCGGCGATTTGCATCAAACTTACACCTTACTGTACTATACCTATCTGTAAGGATGCCAATTTTGGAGAAAAATTGGTTGATGTCAACCTCAGCCACAGATTTTAGAACCTTAGACTATTAATTTGTTTTTTTTTTTTTCAATTGACACAAACGTTTACAAACTGATTATTTTTTTATTCAATTTACATGAAACTTACACAGTATATGTGGAGGGCATGTCTCTACATGTGCAGATTTCATTTTTCTCTAAGTTCATTTATTGATTTTATAATAGCAATAAACATGCCATATTTGCATAATTTTTTGGGGGGGAACTTTGAACATTTGTATTAGGAAAACTAAAGATGTTTTGGAAATTCTAAATCACACAATCCTTTATTATATGCTAATGTGTCAGAAAGTGTCACAGAATATTATATCTGAAACGTGTGTTCTGAAGTGTAACTTGAAAATGTGTAAAAAACGTTGAAAAAAAAAAATCTCTTTACGCTGCAGTACTGAAACTTGGGACAATTTCAGCACTTTTCATATACAACTAGTTAAATAATATTGGTTGACATTGAACAACTTTTCCCACGTCACTGAAACTGCCCCTAAGGGCCAGGGTTCGATTTCCGGCTGTGGCCGAAACAAATTATCAGTTTCTTTCACCTGATACACCTGTCACCTAGCAGTAAACAGGTACCTGGGAGTTAAACAGCTGCTACGGATTGCATTTTGGCGAGGCAGGCGAGAGTGAGTGAGTGAGTGAGTGAGTGAGTGAGTGAGTGATGTGAGTGAGTGAGTGAGTGCGTGAGTGAGTGAGTGAGTGAGTGTGTGTGTGTGTGCGTGGTGTGGTGGAGTGAGTGTGAGTGAGTGTGAGTGAGTGTTTTTTCGAGAAATACATTTGGAGATGTAATAGAGGGGAAAATAGGACAGGAGTCAGTACATTAGAAAACCAACAATCAGAAAGGCGGGGTCCAAGAGCTTACACCTCGATTCTGTAAGCACAAATAGCAAAACAAAGGTAAAAAAATGAATTCAGACATATACGTAACGGCCCCATATGTCACGCCCCACCCCTTGGTGCTGGACGGTAGAGCGACGGTCTCGCTTCATGCAGGTCGGCGTTCAATCCCCGACCGTCCACAAGTGGTTGGGCACCATTCCTTTCCCCCGTCCCATCCCAAATCCTTATCCTGACCCCTTCCCAGCGCTATAGTCGTAATGGCTTGGCGCTTTCCCCTCCCGGTTATGTTAACCGGGTCTGACAATGCTATATCAGACTTGGCAAAGTCTACCCCGTTATAAGAACCATACCCGGGTAGTATATACTATATACCGTAGCCTAGGTATATATATCGGTATAAGAGCTGGAGGCTGCTGCTGTTTAAGATTCGCTACCTGGAACAAAAAGCTCAAAGTAGCACGGGCTATGGTGAGCCCGTCAGCTGAAGGCAATATACCACATGTAACAAAGCCTGAGGGGGGGGAGGGGGTCAGACATCGTTCATTCGCACCCACAGTAATTAATAAACAAGCGCTCCTTTTTTAATTTTGACAATGGGGCACCAACATTTGCATTTTAACAGAGATTGACTAATTCTGGTGTTCAAATATCAAATAGGTTCCGTTTTCACGCTCACCGATATGGGGAAAAAAAACGCGAATAATTAGACTCTTTCGCAGCCTCAGGCCTCGAACGCAGTGCGCGAGGCTATTGCTTATATCAGAGGCCGCATTTACAAACATTCTTCAACATTCACTAACGTATATCTTGGCCGTTTTGGTTTAAGATTCACTAATCTTGCCCGAAACGCTTTGCGTAATAGTGGCTTTAGGCATTGTATGTACTAGCTCTATCTATAAATCCATAAATCTTTGTAAAATCTCTTATGTGTATGTACCTTACCTAAATAAACATTTATTTATTTATTTATTTTAATCATAATCATGCCGTCATTGTTGAACACTTTACGACCTACGGAGCTTACTTGGAGAAGGTCTCTGAAGTCCTTTTCCTCCTTGAGCCCTTTATGTTTTGAAAAGCATTTCAAGGTGGTACTTAACTCCACCATATTACCGCTACACACGACTTCGAAGACCTTTTGATCTTGTAAACTTAAATAAATATCAAGTCATCGAGAACGAGACAAAAGCTAGCATATAAGCGAGCTCAATGTGCTCTGTATTATATTACGGGATCACCATAGCCCGTGCTACATGGACACTTCGTTCTGAGTAGCTAAATCTGAATCATCATCATCATGCCCTGTACTTCCGGTTCATGGGCGTCATGTATAACTTTTATTCAGGAAAAGTACATACATAAATGCATAGCTACAAATATACTGTAGGATTTATAGATAGAGCTAGTACATACAATACCTAAAGCCACTGTCTTGAGTTATCAACACAAGACAGAACACGAAACAATGGGTATAAATTGGATAAATTTAGATTTAGGAAAGACTTGGGTAAATACTGGTTCGGTAACAGGGGTGTTGATTTGTGGAACCAATTACCGCGTAACGTGGTGGAGGTGGGATCCCTCGATTGTTTCAAGCGCGGGTTGGACATGTATATGAGTGGGATTGGGTGCTTATAAATAGGAGCTGCCTCGTATGGGCCAATAGGCCTTCTGCAGTTACCTTTGTTCTTATGTTCACTAATACACATAGCGTTTCGGGCAAGCGGCAACTGTTTTAAACCTTTTAGAATCCGTATTTGAGCAATTTGTTAGGAACTGCTTAAGATTGAGCTACTGGATGGTGTCTGGTGTTCTTTGGATGTCACAAACGACAATATGGAAACAGTAAAGAGAATCTAATTGCCAGAAACGTTATGCGTACTAGTGGCTTTAGGTGTTGTATGTACTCTTTAAATCCAACATTATGTATGTAACTCAATGTATGTATATTTACCTGAATAAAAAATCTAAATCTAATCTAAATCTAATATAAACGGTAACGGTCTTGAAAGGTGGAAATGATTCTTTGTTTAGCGAGGCTGAGCCACTACCAGAATATTCAGCTTTTAAACTGTGACAAACCTTTAAGGCATTCACTTGAACACTATATAGTTGACTGAAACCGAAAAAGATTTTAGACCTGGTCTATTGAACCACCAACTGCATAATAGACCTGCATAATAGATTCAATAGACCTCCTGGTCTATTGAACCACCAATTGCATAACTATTTCATTGAATCTGGTGTACTGGACGACATCCTAACAATTTATCCTAAATTTTCTTGTCCATTTTAAAGAATGACCAATTTTATTTGTTTTTTTAAACTGCATCTCATAATTTTGTTTCAAGTCACTGCCGGGACAGGAAGCCAGAGTGTATTCAAACACATTAGGCTTTTATCGAGGTCCTTCTCAGGGTGAAATTACTGACCCCATCCAGGAGGCAACCCCACAACAAGCTGACTAACTCCTGGGGTTACCTACTTGCTGCTAGGTGAACAGAGGCATTAGGTGAAAGGAAATATGCCCAACCATTTCTGTCCCACCCGGAATTCTGGATTGTGCGTCGAGAACGCATCCGACTGTACTACGGGGGACCCCTTGATAAACCCATCCCTGCCCTTGTGTGGCAGTGCACAATATTAAGTCGGATTTACATATTCGTACATTGAAACATGTATACGGTCTAATGTAGTTGATTGTAACCATGATGATATGTGCTTTAGCCTACAGTTTAGACCTATTGTCTTGCGGCTCGAGCGGACAGAACACTGAACGCGTGATCCTGTGGGCCCGGGTTCGATCTCGTGCGCCGGCGAGAAACTATGGGCCAGTTTCTTTTACCCTGATGCTCCTGTTACCTAGCAGTAAATAGGTACCTGGGAGTTAGTCAGCTGTCACGGACTGCTTCCTGAGGGTGGAGGCCTGGTCGAGGACCGGGCCGCGGGGACACAAAGCCCAGAAATCATTTCAAGATAACCTCAAGATTGTGTATGACCCTCTGTCCTGAGTTACAGTGAATAGCATTATCCTCACTAATAAGACCTAACTGAATTCCTTACATTAGGCAAAATTGTAATTAAATTTTGCCTAAAGATGTTAATAATGCAGAATCCCTCCGCTTGAGCTTGACAGCTGATTTGCTATTTTTCTTTAAATGATAATGTATCATGATTGATTTGATTGATAAGATTAAGCCACCCAAGAAGTGGCACGGGCATGAATAACCCGTAAAATGTATTATGTAACTTGGTACTTACACAAGTCTCCCCTCGCGAGCTTGCCCCCCCCCCCTCCCGGAGCATCAGAGGTTACCATAGATATAAACTACATTAAATTTAGGACATAATTCCCAACTCTTGAATTACAAACTAAATGTAATAGTTTCCTTTATTTCTGCGTAAACTTTTGCGAGGGAGAGGTGGCAGGCAGCGCCCCTCGGTCATCTGTCTAAGGGAGAGCGAGCAACTTTGTCAATCAGTTTCCAGGGCTGGCGTTCTTTCTTCGGTCAATAACGCTACCTCGAATGTTAAAATTACGCTTTAGAAAACCGCGGCTGTCACAGAAAGTGTACCAAGAGGGAGGACTATGCTTGCGACTCTGCTACTAGGAGAGTCGTGCCACTTGCTGTGAGCCAGTAGCCAGAGGACCAGAGTATTTGAATTTTTTGTTGATGATGATGATGCTAGAGGTGGCTAGTTAATTGTGCATCCAATACCGTTATCGGGAGGACAAATCCTTCATGCACACTGCACCTACTATCAAGATGGAGGCTGTTGGTGGAGGCTGACTCCATACACAGTTTCAAGTGTAGATATGATAGAGCCCAATAGGCTCAGGAAACTGTACACCTGTTGATTGACGGTTGAGAGGCGGGACCAAAGAGCCAGAGCTCAACCCCCGCAAGCACAACTAGATGAGTACAACTAGGTGAGTACAAGAAGAAGCATGGTAGGAGAATGCTTGGACTGGTCAGTGAACCAGAGAGTCTTCAACACCTGAAAGACGTTTGTGATCTTTCTGTCGCGTATAAGATCAATGTTCTCAAGATTCCCCGCCTGACTCAATTTCGTGGCCAACCAGATGGGGGCAATCAAGGGGCTCAACCATCAATAAGCCATATACTGCCTATGGCATTATCTAGCGCATCACTCCGTCAGGGCTCAATCATTACTAGTCAATGATTTTGTAGCATGGTCGCTTAACACGTAGATTTCTAACACCAACTGGATTTCTAACACCAACTGGATTTCAACCGTCACCGACTGCATTTCATTTAAATCCAGTCAACCGTCCACGAGAAGGTTCTGGAACACAGGAGAACCCAGCTCATCACTTAATAAAGCTGAATCCTAATGGAAACAAATAAGCTCATCGACTGCGTTTATAGAATCGGGCTTCAGATAAGCTGATGTAGAATAAGAGCTCAAAGCTTGCAGTTCCATTAGAAATATCAATGACATTTTGAATAAACCAAAGCCTCATTTAAACAAAAACTAAATCACTAAACGATAAACGACACAGCAAAGGGCTTCAAGGCAGAAAAATGTGAAAAGAAAAGTTATCAGACATACAGAAACAATTATTGAAAGCAATGTGGTTAGATAGATTTGAGTGATGTATAGGAAGTTGCATAAAAAAATACGGAAAAACTTGAACAAAAAGGCACCAGCAGGAAGGGGAGAGGGTCGGATAGGAGAAAAGGCAACAGCCAGGATTAATGCTGTATAACAGAGCTTGGATAAACTAACCCCAGATAAAGATGTTATCAAGAGATGCTGACGTCAGAGTTTGTGGAGAGGGTTATTTGAAAGATACTACGATAACTGATGCATATCTCAAGGTGTTATTAGGCTGTTTATTAAATTTTTTTATCAAATATTTATCCAATTTGGCCATAGTAATTTAATCAGCCTGTTTTTAAAGTGAGGATGCTGCTCATATTCACTGCCACACAGGACAGTGAGGATGCTGCTCATATTTAATGCCACACAGGACAGTGAGAATGCTGCTCATATTCACTGCCACACAGGACAGTGAAGTGGTTGAGACAAAAATTAATCTAGAATTCAGGAATTAAGAAATAAATGTGGATATACAAATTTAGGCTAGATTATCAAGCCGCCGTCTTAGACACCAGAGTCAAGGAAATAGTTACATAGTTCACTCTACATCAACTCAGGCCAAAAATCTTGCTTTTTTTTAATTCAATTCAGTGTTTCATTGAACGGGGAGCCGGTCGGCCGAGCGAACAGTACGCTGTACTTGTGATCCTGTGGTCCTGGGTTCGAACCCAGGCGCCGGCGAGAAACAATGGGCAGAGTTTCTTTCACCCCTATGCCCGTTACCTAGCAGTAAAATAGGTACCTGGGTGTTAGTCAGCTGTCACGGGCTGCTTCCTGGGGGTGGATTCCTGCAACGACTACATCACATTGTCCAGTTCGGTTCCTCTAGTGATAACACAAAGACCTATTATTACAATGTTATCATAGTTTTAAATGCTTCCAGGTCTTTGTGGCCCTTCTTGCAACATGAAAATGAAAATACATTTCTATGTCACACTGGCTCCTCATTTGTACATTTTTATTTTTTGTATATAAATTCATTTTATCATCCGAAATCAGGTTTGAATTTGCTTTCTTAAGAGGCTCATTGGTCAATCGCTCTATAAAATCAGATTTCTAACTCAAAACATGGAATGAAATCCCCCACAAATTTATTAAGAAAACATCGTTGACATTATCAACAATCACTGTTTAATATTACACATTACTTAAGATACTGATTGTGATGACTATTTAAAGCCTACAGTACACTTTAATGGCCACGAAACAGCATTCGAATTTAAGAGAAATTGTAAGTCTGACAACATCAAGACAAGTTACAAACACACACTGGTGTTGTAAGTCCACTACGGGCTCACCATAGCCCGTGCTACTTGAAACTTTTGGTTCCAAGAAGCGAATCTTAAACAACAACAAAACTGTTGTTATAAAACCATGCAAAAAATGCTGAGTGGTCGACAGAGGTAATAAATTAGAAGATAGTAATGTATTCCAACACCTGGGGCCAGATTCACGAAGCAGTTACGCAAGCACTTACGAACGTGTACATCTTTCCTCAATCTTTGACGGCTTTGGTTACATTTATTAAACAGTTTACAAGCATGAAAACTTGCCAATCAACTGTTGTTATTGTTATAAACAGTCTCCTGGTGCTTCGGAGCTCATTAACTGTTTAATAATTGTAAACAAAGCCGCCAAAGACTGAGAAGAGACGTACAGGTTCGTAGGTGCTTGCCTAACTGCTTCGTGAATCTGGCCCCTGGATGTAAAACTATTAGCAGATCGTGATCTAGGGGAAACAAGACGGATACTGCTTTAAATGATGTGCAGTAGAAGGGTATGCAAGTCTACACAAGAGTTCCATCGTCAACCATCCCGTTCCCCAACGTTAAGAAACTGTTGTACTGAAGTGCCCTTATCCTAACCAACCAGAGGACCCAAAGCAGAAAACGAGACAGTATGTCAATTTCGCCAGCCACTGCCATTTTCTAGTACGACAATTTTTAGCCTTAGGTAGAGTATACGTCAAAATGCGACGTTCTTTTAGAACTGGTTGCGTCAAAAGCCACAGGAAGGCAGGAACACGCGCCCGCCTGAATGGCTGCCTGGCGCGCGTTCTACACTGTCCGTCAGCTTCGGATGCCGGCATAAAAAAAGATGGTTACTCAAACTGGAAAAGTAAGAGTAAGTAAAATAAGAGGCTTTTTTCCCAGAGAAAAATACCAAGTACATGAAACATTTTCCAGCAAGGCAATGTCAACATAGAGGAGCCATGTAACACGGAGCAAAAATCTCACGATCAACAAATTCACGAATTCGAACGTTTTCCCGCTATATTTGAAGGCGTATCAATGCGCGGGATGTCAATGGCGGGTTTTTCTTCTATACTAGCGACATTCAGCGCCAATAACTGCTTTGACTAATCGACAAGTCAAACTGCTCAACACCAACCGGCTCCGAGGAATACTGGAAATGGAATGATTTTTCCTTCAAGGACATTCGGATATGTTTATTGACGGAATTTTCAACATCGCGTAGCCTAGCCAAGTAAATAAAAATAGTATATTCCAAGAGTGTGACTTCACCAAAGTAGAAATGCTTTGCAAATCAAAGGTTCAATAATGTGGAATGACCTTTCAATCACGACAAAGACTGCCCCTCCCTCTCAACCAGTTTAAGAGAAAAACTAATATCTAATCGAATAGATAACTTACCTTAACCACTAAATTAAAACCTATGCCTTGCTATTATCAAACAGTAATGATTAATGACTAACTTTTAAAACTGCTGATATCTGTCATGTATAAATTTAATTATTTCAAGTCTTGCTTTTGATCTCAATTTGTTTTACGNGCAAAGGAAAAGATTTATTCATAAAACAAAGTCGCAGTGACAGTGGGAGAATGTTTTCCCAGGTAATTAAGGCCGCTTTATTTCAGAATAGTACAGTGCTTCAACTTCCGCACCTTGATGTTTGTACCGCTATAGTCAATTGTAACAGATGTGTAACTGTAAAGTGTTACAGCCGTTACATCAATGGGGGCCTGACAGCTGAGTGGACAGCGCTTCGGATTCATAGTCCTGAGGTTCCGCGTTCTATCCCCGGTGGAGACGGAAAACAAAAATGGGTAGAGTTTGTCACCTGATGCCCCCTGTTCAGCTAGTAGTAAATAGGTACCTGGGAGTTAGACAGCTGCTACGGGCTGCTTCCTGGGTGTAACAAAAAGGAGGCCTGGTCGAGGACCGGGCCGCGGGGACGCTAAGCCCCGTAATCACCTCAAGATAACCTCAAGATGGGGGATAAAGGAGCGCACCTTATAATTACAACAACGGTAAATTGTATTACGAAGGAAGATAGGGAATGATCAGGGGGAAAGCGCCAAGCCATTACGACTATATAGCACTGGGAAGGGGTCAGGATAAGGATTTGGGATGGGACGGGGGGAAGGGAATGGTGCCCAACCACTTGTGGACGGTCGGGGATTGAACGCCGACCTGCATGAAGCGAGACGGTCGCTCTACCATCCACCAAAGTGGTTGGGCAAATTGTATTACATGTTCAATTGTCTATGTATAATAATATATATATGCATGAAAAATGAGATATTTGCATCGAGTAAAATATTGGCGCTTCTGAAGTTCACAATACAAGTTAGCTTAAGTAAATCTGGATTACCGTAACATTGGTTAGTAGAAACGATGATTAGCAGTAATAACGATAGTTACCCTGGCCGGCTCCTAACACTGGCCGGCTCCTAACACTGGCCGGTCCCTAGACTGGCCGGCTCCTAACACTAGCCGGCTCCTAGACTGGCCGGCTCCTAACACTGGCGGTCCCTAGACTGGCCGGTCCCTAGACTGGCCGGTCCCTAGACTGGCCGGCTCCTAACACTGGCCGGTCCCTAGACTGGCCGGCTCCTAACACTAGCCGGCTCCTAACACTGGCCGGTCCCTAGACTGGCCGGTCCCTAGACTGGCCGGCTCCTAACACTAGCCGGCTCCTAACACTGGCCGGTCCCTAGACTGGCCGGCTCCTAACACTAGCCGGCTCCTAGACTGGCCGGCTCCTAACACTGGCGGCTCCTAACACTGGCCGGTCCCTAGACTGGCCGGTCCCTAGACTGGCCGGTCCCTAGACTGGCCGGCTCCTAACACTGGCCGGTCCCTAGACTGGCCGGCTCCTAACACTAGCCGGCTCCTAACACTGGCGGGCCCTAGACTGGCCGGTCCCTAGACTGGCCGGCTCCTAACACTAGCCGGCTCCTGTCAATGAGCAAACATTAATTATTGTTAAATACAGAAAAGCAATCAATATTGAATAAAATTCTCCGCACGTTAACTCCCACCACTGACTCCTGGCCATTTGAAGGCAGTCACCAGCAACGAAGTTATTTACGTATAATATCTAATAACTCCTTCGGTGATATACACGTTTATGTAAAAATTAAAATAGATTAATTGGCAGAAAACCCATAATACGAAGAAGCATTGACATGTTAGTGGGACCCACCTCCCCCCCCCCAAAAAATATATATTGCGAATTAATATACACAGGCATATTAACTTCATTATATGGGTTTCTTAGAAAAGAATATGTACTTCATCCTACATATTCGTGAAACATTTCTAGATCACAAGAGGATTTAGGAAGTATTCAGGGCAAAATGTTTAACAATTATCGCTAAAATTAGGATTTTATTTAACCAGTAGCCTCATTACGCTGTATAAAACTTTATAATAGATTCCTTGTTTCTTTACATAGGCAACAGTATTTAAATTCAACGCCAAAACCGGCAATCAAACGTATGGGGTCTCTTAGTGCAGTTGGCTTCGTTCTCAATCTAGGATCCCGGCCGAAACAAATAGACGGGCGCCTTTCCTATCACCTAATGCTTATGTTCACCTAGCAGCAAATAGGCACCCGGGAGTATAGGCAACTGTTTTGGGGTTGCTTCCTGTGGGGGGGGGGGTCGATTTATTATCGTACGTCATAGTCCGATTTATTATCGTACGTCATAGTTCGATTTATTATCGTACGTCATAGTTCGATTTATTATCGTACGTCATAGTTCGATTTATTATCGTACGTCATAGTTCGATTTATTATGTGAATACGGGTCTGGGAAAATCAAAATATGTATATCTGTCTCTCGCTATCTTTATATCTGTCTATCTTCGGCGCTCTGTCTCCACTGTCTCCTTATCTGTCTACGTGTAGATGTATCTATGTTACTCTGTCATTATTTCTGATTCTCTCTCTCTCTCAATGATGATGTTTTCTTTAGCCAGTTTCCATACAAGCTGTAACGTATCAAAATTTTGGCGGGAGAACCATTTCTAGCTTTCTTCTTCTTGTAGACACTTAAGATCGTCAGCTACCTTTCTCCCTCTATATCGGAAAAACGCATCATAAACTCCGAACTCCAAATGGGCTCTCCATAGCCCGTGCTACTTGGAACTTTTTGTTCCAGGTAGCGAATCTACAACAGCAGCAGCAGCAGCATCACAAACTACTATCTCCAAATTATTTTTAAAACGTCTTGTTAATATTTTCGTCTTTAGTCGAGCTGTTTCAATGCGCCTGTACATCATCTGTTTGAACCAGTTGTATCACGATCCATCGCCCAGATTCTCTTGATTATGTCAAAAGGTCTAAGTATAGAATGAAATTTTACAGTCTGCGAGGATTTTTGTGCTAAATTTTGGATGTATAATGTAATACATATTCCAAAGGGTTGCCTATACCTGGTATAAGAGTCTCAGGGTTTGTGGTAAATGCTCAGCCTAGTCTTGTGAAGCCTCAAGGAATATATGCATTCAGAAGCCTCAAGTCTGATGAAGCATCAAGGAATATATGAATTACAGAAGCCTCAAATCTGGTGAAACGTCAAGGAATATATGAATTACAGAAGCCACAAGTCTGGTGAAGCATCAATATATGAATTACAGAAGCCACACGTCTGGTGAAGCATCAATATATGAATTACAGAAGCCTCAAGTCTGGTGAAGCATCAAGGAATATATGAATTACAGAAGCCCGAAGAGCTCTTTAAGGCTTCAAGGCTAACAGTTGACCCTGAGTAAACGGAACTCCATCCCCAGGGCAAACCCAGGGGTGATAGTGGTGAGGAAGCGGTCGAATTTGTGCCATTGTGGGTACCTCATCCCTAGGGAAGCTCTCATTTTAACTGTGGAGTTCATTGCCATTGAAGTTTTATCGCACCGTTGCATACAAGACTTCCTTTCCCCCGCCGGCGTCCCCTTGCCAGGATACACACGAGCCTGCAGCAGCAGCATAGGTCAGCCTTAGGGGCGGTCCCTGCAGGCGTGTCAAGACCAAGTTGGTCTCCCCCTCAATGTATGTTTGTTTATTTACTTGTGTACAAGGTACACCTGGTGGTGAAAGTATGTAACATTGGGGGTTAGAGTGCAACATTGTTGCAAAGCTACAAACACACACAGCGTTTTAGACAGGTTGTTAAGCTAACCAATAAATGTAATAATTTAGACATTTGCAACAATTTGTATTCTACGTAACTACATTATAAATGGCAAGAATAAATTATACTAATGTATTACATTTATTAATAAACTAGGTGAGAACACAAGATATACTTGAAATTAGAAAATTTTTTGGTAACTAACATAGCTGTTTCTCAAGAAAATCACATTTCCAGTGGAATAGTCCTGTAGCGTAGACTGTAGAATAATTGATAAATCTTCAGTGTCTAGGAAAGCCAAGCTGCGAGAACTAGGCTTCTTGAGCAGTAATATGGACAAACCAAAAGCCTCTTACCTCACGTCACAGGGACACGAATGCAAGACCATCAGTTTCAACGAAAAAAGCTTGGTAACAGGTCCCTGCTCCTGGATAAGAAAACTAAGTAGGTTTGTATTACCTGGTTAATTGACTCGCTGGGCTATATTTACAGGGATCGTGCTTCAGCACTTGGTCCCGGCTCATGCCTAAAACCACCGGCCCGATAGATAGAATCATATTTCTATCTATCATATTTCTATCATAAAAAGGAAGGTTTCCTTTCCTCATCAGCGAGTCAAATATACACTTTCACACTCAAAATGTTTATCCTAATATACACCCACAGGGTTTTAAAGCCATGGAACCGCCCTACCCGGCGCGAAGCCGTAAATGCCCAAACTGTTTTAAAATCTGGATAAAACAAGGTAAATGGAGGAGGTCCTTTGACAAGCCGTCGTCTTCCTGTCCTCGTCGAGGTCACTAGGGTTAGTGGCCCCCTCAGGTAAATCAGGTACAGGTAGAAGCATGCAGTTCTTGATATCTCATTTGATACCTCGAAAAAGTGAATATCGAGTTCAGTAAATAACAATGTACTTTTATAGGGTTATGGTGGTGGGGGGCCCCCGCCAACGCTACCCCACACGGCTGTGGTGGACGCCCCACACGGCGTGGAGGAAGAGCCCCCACACGGCTGTGGAGGAGCCCCCCCATACGGCTGTGGAGGAGCCCCCCCACACGGCTGTGAGGAGCCCCCACACACGGCTGTGGAGGAGCCCCCACACACGGCTGTGGAGGAGCCCCCACACACGGCTGTGGAGGAGGCCCCCCCATACGGCTGTGGAGGAGCCCCCCCCACACGGCTGTTGGAGGAGCCCCCCCACACGGCTGTGGAGGAGGCCCCCCCATACGGCTGTGGAGGAGCCCCCACACACGGCTGTGGAGGAGCCCCCCACACACGGCTGTGGAGGAGCCCCCACACACGGCTGTGGAGGAGCCCCCACACACGGCTGTGGAGGCGCCCCCACACACGGCTGTGGAGGAGGCCCCCCACACGGCTGTGGAGGAGGCCCCCCCATACGGCTGTGGAGGAGCCCCCCACACGGCTGTGGAGGAGCCCACACACGGCTGTGGAGGAGGCCCCCCCATACGGCTGTGGAGGAGCCCCCCACACGGCTGTGGAGGAGCCCCCACACACACGGCTGTGGAGGAGCCCCCACACACGGCTGTGGAGGAGGCCCCCCACACGGCTGTGGAGGAGCCCCCCACACGGCTGTGGAGGAGCCCCCCCACACGGCTGTGGAGGAGCCCCCACACACGGCTGTGGAGGAGCCCCCACACACGGCTGTGGAGGAGGCCCCCCACACGGCTGTGGAGGAGGCCCCCACACACGGCTGTGGAGGAGCCCACACACGGCTGTGGAGGAGCCCCCCACACGGCTGTGGAGGAGCCCCCACACACACGGCTGTGGAGGAGCCCCCCACACCCGGCTGTGGAGGAGCCCCCACACACACGGCTGTGGAGGAGCCCCCACACACACGGCTGTGGAGGAGCCCCCCACACACGGCTGTGGAGGAGCCCCCCACACACATGGCTGTGGAGGAGCCCCACACACGGCTGTGGAGGAGCCCCCCCCACACACGGCTGTTTAGGAGCCCCCACACACGGCTGTGGAGGAGCCCCCACACCCGGCTGTGGAGGAGCCCCCACACACGGCTGTGGAGGAGGCCCCCCCATACGGCTGTGGAGGAGCCCCCCACACACGGCTGTGGAGGAGCCCCCACACACGGCTGAGGAGGAGCCCCCCACACACGGCTGTGGAGGAGCCCCCCACACGGCTGTGGAGGAGCCCCCACACACACGGCTGTGGAGGAGCCCCCCACACACGGCTGTGGAGGAGCCCCCACACACGGCTGTGGAGGAGCCCCCCACACACGGCTGTGGAGGAGCCCCCACACACACGGCTGTGGAGGAGCCCCCACACACACGGCTGTGGAGGAGCCCCCCACACACGGCTGTGGAGGAGCCCCCCACACACGGCTGTGGAGGAGCCCCCACACACACGGCTGTGGAGGAGCCCCCCACACACGGCTGTGGAGGAGCCCCCCACACACGGCTGTGGAGGAGGCCCCCACACACGGCTGTGGAGGAGCCCCCCACACACGGCTGTGGAGGAGCCCCCCACACACGGCTGTGGAGGAGCCCCCACACACACGGCTGTGGAGGAGCCCCCCACACACGGCTGTGGAGGAGCCCCCCACACACGGCTGTGGAGGAGCCCCCCACACACGGCTGTGGAGGAGCCCCCCACACACGGCTGTGGAGGAGCCCCCCACACACGGCTGTGGAGGAGCCCCCCCACACACGGCTGTGGAGGAGGCCCCCCACACACGGCTGTGGAGGAGCCCCACACACGGCTGGGAGGAGCCCCCCCACACACGGCTGTGGAGGAGCCCCCACACACGGCTGTGGAGGAGCCCCCCCACACACGGCTGTGGAGGGAGCACCCCCACACGGCTGTGGAGGAGGCCCCCCCATACGGCTGTGGAGGAGCCCCCCACACGGCTGTGGAGGAGCCCCCCCCCCACACGGCTGTGGAGGAGCCCCCACACACGGCTGTGGAGGAGCCCACACACGGCTGTGGAGGAGCCCCACACACGGCTGTGGAGGAGCGCCCCACACACGGCTGTGGAGGAGCGCCCCCCCACACGGCTGTGGAGGAGCCCCCACACACGGCTGTGGAGGGAGCGCCCCCCACACGGCTGTGTGAGGAGCCCCCCCACACACGGCTGTGGAGGAGCGCCCCACACACGGCTGTGGAGGAGCCCCCCACACGGCTGTAGAGGAGCCCCCCCACACGGCTGTGGAGGAGCCCCCCCACACGGGTGTGGAGGAGCGCCCCCACACGGCTGTAGAGGAGCCCCCACACACGGCTGTGGAGGAGCCCCCGCCCCGCCTTCGTTATTCTTTCACAGCCTCGTGCATGTTCCCGCCCCTCGCCGCGTCTCTCATATTTTCTCCAGCGCCTCAGTAAACTTTGACAAAATACCTCTGGTCTCCCACAGAGGCCAAACTTAACCTTTTTGGATTTCGTCGATTCAGCAAACAAAAATTTAGGAATTTTAGGATTGTTAGAAATTATTAGGAATCATTTAATTAGGAATCTTTTATGGAATTTTATTCCTAAATGAAAACAATTTATTTAAAACCTTTCTATTATTATGATGTTTAGGCAGTTATCTCCTTCATAAAGAGGTTTATATGACGTCAGTGGATGACGTCATAATGACAATAGCCGGAATATAATGATTATAAAATAAAGACAAATGACAATAATGACGTCACCCCTGGACACTACATTACAATGACGTCACCCCTGGACAGGTGCGCATTATAATGACGTCACCTTGAAACTAAACTGGGGAAGGTTCACTACCAGACTGGTACCCCAGCTGAGGGGCATGAGCTACGAGGAGGGCCTAGTTTAACTGAACCTTCATATCACTGGAAGACACAGGAGTTGATGGAGACATGATCACCACATACAAGATTCTCAGAGGAATTGATAGGGGAGATAAAAGCTTTAATATGGGTGGTACACGCACAAGTGAACACAGGTGGAATACCTAGATAAGTCGGAGGTCTTAGAAAGCAATGTTTCCGTGCTAAATGGCGGCTAAGTGGGACAGCTCTCGAGGGTCGTAGTCCTAAGGGGGCGTTTCAGTCCCGTTTTTCTCCAAAAAATGCAAAAAAATGAAAACTCGTTCGATTTCAATCAAACTTTTTGACAAGTTCTATATGAAATGTGTTTCATCTGGTCCGAGTTTCAGCATCGTAGCATAAATAGGAAGGGAGAAAAAAAATATTGAAGTCGTTGTGAAAATTATGCCAAAATGGTCAAAATCGATTATGAATCAAAGTGTCAACTGAAATCATAGCTATGACTCTTTGCTATCACAATAGCATATATTAAACAAATATTATAATTACTGTAGTTTAATTGGAAAAAAATCTAAGAAAAAAAAAGGATTTTTTTTTCAAACTTTTTTTTTTCATTTTTTTTTCGGGCGATTTGCATCAAACTTACAAAACTTACTGTACGTATACCTATCTGTAAGGATGCCAATTTTGGAGAAAACAGGTTGATGTCAACCTCAGCCACAGATTTTAGAACCTTAGACTATTAATTTGTTTTTTTTTTTCAATTGACACAAATGTTTATAAAACTGATTAATTTTTATTCAATTTACATGAAACTTACACAGTATATGTGGAGGCATGTCTCTACATGTGCAGGATTTCATTTTTCTCTAAGTTCATTTATTGATTTTATAATAGCAATAAACATGCTATATTTGCATAATTTTGGGTGGGAACTTTGAACATTTGTATTAGGAAAACTAAAGATGTTTTGGAAATTATAAATCACACAATCCTTTATTATATGCTAATGTGTCAGAAAAGTGTCACAGAATAATTATATCTGAAACGTGTGTTCTGAAGTGTAGACTTGATAATGTGTAAAAAACGTTGAAAAAAAAAAATCTATTTACGCTGCAGTACTGAAACTTGGGACAATTTCAGCACTTTTCATATACAACTAGTTAAATAATATTGGTTGACATTGAACAACTTTCCCACGTCACTGAAACTGCCCCTAAGGGCCAGGGTTCGATTTCCGGCTGTGGCCGAAACAAATTATCAGTTTCTTTCACCTGATACACCTGTTCACCTAGCAGAAACAGGTACCTGGGAGTTAACAGCTGCTACGGATTGCATTCTGGCGAGGCGAGGCGAGGCAGTGAGTGAGTGAGTGAGTGAGTGAGTGAGTGAGTGAGTGAGTGAGTGAGTGAGTGAGTGCGTGCGTGCCGTGCGTGCGTGCGTGCGTGCGTGCGTGCGTGCGTGCGTGCGTGCGTGCGTGCGTGCGTGCGTGCGTGTGAGAGAGTGCGTGTTGTTAGAGAAATGCATTTGGAGATGTAATAGAGGGGAAAATAAGACGGGAGTCAGTACATTAGAAAACCAACAATCAGAAAGGCGGGGTCCAAGAGCTTACACCTCGATTCTGTAAGCACAAATAGCAAAACAAAGGTAAACAAAAAATGAATTCAGACAATATACGTAACGGCCCCATATGTCACGCCCAACCCCTTGGTGCTGGATGGTAGAGCGACGGTCTCGCTTCATGCAGGTCGGCGTTCAATCCCCGACCGTCCACAAGTGGTTGGGCACCATTCCTTTCCCTCGTCCCATCCCAAATCCTTATCCTGACCCCTTCCCAGTGCTATAGTCGTAATGGCTTGGCGCTTTCCCCCTCCCGGTTATGTTAACCGGGTCTGACAATGCTATATCAGACTTGGCTAAGTCTACCCCGTTATAAGAACCATACCCGGGTAGTATATACTATACCGTAGCCTAGGTATATATATCGGTATAAGAGCTGGAGGCTGCTGCTGTTTAAGATTCGCTACCTGGAACAAAAAGCTCAAAGTAGCACGGGCTATGGTGAGCCCGTCAGCTGGAGGCAATATACCACATGTAACAAAGCCTGAGGGGGGGGAGGGGGGTCAGACATCGTTCATTCGCACCCACAGTAATT
>WNGS01164447.1:3086455-3115672 GCA_020271785.1 Procambarus virginalis | reverse complement strand
TACCGGTTTAAACAGTATCCTAAACTGTTTCATTCAATAATTACTAGCAATGAAAAATGATGGGAAAACACTGGGATAACTTTGCTGCATAGGAACTTTTATTTTCCCATCACTAGGGTATGGGACAGTATAAATAAACCAGTGGAAGAAGCTTTCCACAGAAGGGAATCCCCCACCCCCTCTCCCTTTAGGCAATGCACCACTGGAAAGATGCAGCACGAGGCTCGGGAATCCATCCCCATCATCCTCAGTGCACGAGACACGGCCACAAACTCCCGCACTGTAAAAGTACACCCAATGGAATGGAACCCTGGATGACCTGGTGAGCATGGTCACAAAGCCCCGTCCCAGAGCTGAAGCGTTTATAAAAATCCGAGTGACAGTAGAGAAAGGCGCCAAGAACTGAACCCAAAAAGCCAAAGAGGAAGCCAATGATGCAGCAGCCGATAAAGGGCGATCAGGGTCTAAACCCAAAAGTCACAGCAGTGGCAAAAGAGCGGAACAGGAGAAACCAGACCAGCCCCCAAGCCACATTATGCACTGTCGAAAAACCCCACAGACATAGTTCAGTCTCCTGCCAACCTCACACAGGATAGGACATACATAAATATTTAATTCTTACGCTCAACCTTGCCACATTTCCACCTTCTTACTTATATTTGACTTTATATACCACTCTCTCTCTCTCTCTCTTAACACGACTTGGTAATGGTCCATGTCCCTGCAAAAAAAAAAAAAAAATGTCCATGACGAACCAAAACACTGCCCCCCCTGTCCTTATTTTTCCAGATGTGTGTGTGTGTTGGTAACTAACTTTATAAGATAGGAACTTTTAGGACTATTAACTGTGCTCTTCTTTATTTAATCATTTCCTTTTGGTCAGTACAGTATACAGCAATTTGGACCTGGCATGTCTTAACCTTTTTCAGAGGAGGCCGTGGAAATATTAGGTCGTGGAGACAAAGAATCTGCAAGGAATCTGCTTCGCCAGGCGGGAATAGAATTGTTGGATTCTCCCGTGACATCGGCGAACAGGGAGGGGTCAGTAAGGACTCTTAGATTCGTTTATATAATGGCATAACTTTGCTTTCTTTTAACCCTTTCTCAGCTTCATCTATTTAATAATATACTGGGGAAAACATTCCCACTGAAGTAGACAACTATATTAACCATGAAATCATGCCTGCCAAATTAAGCCATGTTTCATTTCACTCACAATTCATGTGGCAGTTATTTTGTTCGATGACATCCTCTTTGAGATTTGAGAATTTGAAAGTCAATTTTAAAATTACAGATTCTTCATGGTGAAATCAATCTTCAGATTCCATGGTGAAATCTTAGTGGAACTTGTCAATAGGTTATGATCCTTAAAACTTTCTGAATATCCCTCATGAAAAATGTATTCACTACCACCAACTCGGTCAAATACTAGACAGACACAAAGACAGTGGCACCCCAAGTTGAGCACCCAACGCTTCCACAAAGACAGTAACATTATAGCATTTGCCAACATTCAGGGGGTATAAAACACGTCAAATCACACAGTCAACTTTATGGCTGACCTAAATGCGGCAAAAGCATTGTTTGCTGCCCTGACTGAAACCTCACATAAAGGATCACTATGATAGTGAAATTTGGATACCAAAGTATAGTCTTTTCATATGTGACAAGAAACACAGGTTACAGCCTGTCAAGCCTAGCCCCAGGCCGGGCTCAGGAAGTAGAAGAACTCCCAAAACATTCTCCAGGTATGGTCCAGGCACAGGGTGAGGTCAGCCTCACCTGTGACACACTCAACAGGAAGTAGAAGAACTCCCGAAACATTCTCCAGGTATGATCCAGGCAAAGGGTGAGGTCAGCCTCAACCTGTGACACACTCAGACACACTCATCTTCTCTGACTTGCTAAACACCACAAGTGATATGGTGGAAGTGCTGATAATCTAAATAGAGATCCTAAATGTGGTTATTGTCCTTGTGTATAGGTCACCAGGGGCAATTCTCAGCAGTTTAAACACCAACTAATGAAATAGACTACTGCTTAGAAAACCTCACACACCCAGCCCCAAACATCATCTTGCTTGGGGACTTCAACCTATGGCACCTAAATGGAATGCTGTGGCAAATACAGCCATATCTGAGACTCGATGCACAGTCACACCCAAATGACCTCTTATGGATTTGTGAAACATACTTGCCTTAAGCCAGCAAATAGTAGAACCAACCACTAAAGCTTATTTTTCGTAAGTAACGATGTATAGATCAGAAACATAATGATTACAAGTATGGGCAATAGACCTGTGCAGCCACTCCCAAATCCTAGAGTGAATCCCTTGTTCTGTATGAATCATTTGAAGAGTCATATGGGTGTTTTGAGGCATTGTTTTCTGTGAACCATTCAGTTGTCTGTAAAGCTTTGCCAACTTTCTGGACGCTGTAAAGCTTTGCCACTTTCTGGACGCTGTAAATCCTTGCCAACTTTCTGGACGCTCTCAGTGGGGTGGCAGATTGTCGCTCACCCCCTGTGCCTCTATTTTCACTTAGTTGCGCTTGCAGGGGTTGAGCTTCGGCTCTATGGTCCCGTCTCTGTGAGAGGGTAGCTGGGTTTCTGGCCCTGGGCCCCAGTAGGCAAACTGAACTTGTGCAATTAATGTGACTTTTTGTATAGAGCAATCTCAGCAAGTGGGCTTCAGAAAGCCACTGGGGCTCCTTCAGGAAGATGCATAGCATTACATTCAGTGAGAAAATCTACAGGAGCCGTGATGAGGATTCGAATCTGTGCGCTGGGTATTTCTAGGACACACGCTCTAAATGACTACACCACGACATGGTCAAAAGAATTTTAACCTTGTAATTGTAACCATGGTCAAATTGAATTGTAAGGCTTCAGAGAGCCACTGGGGCTCCTTCAGGAAAATACATTGCATGACATTCAACAAGAAAATCCACAGAAACCGTGATGAGAATTGGAACCTATACGCTTGGTATTCCCAGGACACACACGCTCTAAACGACTACACGACGACATGGTCAAAGAATTGTAACCTGGGGGTTTTATCAAACCCTCAAGGATTCCAAAGGGTTTTCTGTGGGGAGCCCCTACGGCTCCCTGGAGCTTATCGGGCTAATGTATGTTATGTTAGACCGGGACATTAGCTATGGAGTTCAGACCTACCAGGGACCAGCGCCAGAACCTGGCCCCTTCAGAGAGGTTTCAGGGAGCAATGGCCCTGGAAAACCCCATATGGTTGGGGTTTTCCTTATCTGCCATCGACCGGGGTTAGGCACCCAGAAAGGTAGGCGTAACAAAACAAACCCCACATGGTAAGAAACTACAACAAAAACCGAACAGAGGTAGAAAACTCCCTACAATCCCAAGGAAAACAATCAAACAATCACTTTACTGCCGCGCCGGTCGTCCGCGCAGCCCTCCCCTCCCCAGGAGGGGAGGGGGGGCCCCGGACCTCACCACGCCGGCTGCCTTCAGTTCGTAAGCTAATGTCAACCGGGATAGACGCTTCTCTGGCCTCAGTTTCCTAGGCGGTGTTTGCCTTGTGTGGCGTTCACTGCCATGTGTTGTGTTGTGCGGTGGCCAGGAGTACCTCATCAGTGCCGGGGCTGCATGTGCTTAGTGGTTGACTTCCCTAAGCGCCCTGTGAGTACTGCCCTTGCGTAACAGGGTTATCTTCCCTGGGGCGTTCGGGAACCATTCCCGTAGAGGTTCTTGCTGCTCGGCATTTGCCTCGCCCTTGGGGCCAGCTGGGGCTTGGGGCCCTTGTTTGGCCCTGGGTAGGGATTGGTATTGTGCTGGTTAGGGCGTCAAGGTGTTGCACAGCCTGCCACCTAAGCGGCGGCCGGTTCCTGTTGCCTCTGGGGACGGTGTACTTTTGCGGGGTTTTTCTTTTGTTTTTATTTTCTTGCCTGGTGGGGGTCTGCATAGTGTGGCTATAGTTCCACTGGTAGTGTTTGGTGGCCCTCTGCTAGGCCCCTGTGATTGTACACGTCCCAGGGGTTTTCAGTGTTATCCTCTACCCTCTTGTTATGTTTGGGTTTCTTAACCGGTTAGCAACACCTTGCCCGGGCTTCCCGTAGTTGTTACCCTACGGGCCCTGGAAACCCCTGTCTGGGCTCGGGGGACCATTGAATGTGTCTTCCGGGTACCAACCCGTCTTGTACGGGATCGTTGGTTGCTGTGCCCTTGTCTCCAGGTGACAGTCGCCACTTTTACACTTGCCTGTTGGGTCACTGACACCTTGACCCGGAGTCTTGCGAGAGAGTTTCTCTGCTTGTTCTCCAGTACTCCTGATGTTATTACTGTTCAGAGTACAGGCGGCATCCGTGTTGCAAGCTAGGTTAGGTTGCTGCAACATGTTAGGTTGGTTTCCCACTCGGATGCCCCGAGGCCGCCCCGTTTTGGTTAGGTGCTGTTCGCCCCTCCCTCCCTGTTCCCGGCTCCGGACCGTCTGCGGGTTTCGGGGTCGGGGCGGGGTTTAGTTGGGGCAGAGACTCGGGCGGTTTTCGGGGGCTGCCCCATTCGGGTTGGGGGACGGAGGTTTTCGAGCCTGTTCCTCCTGCCAAGGCTTCTGGGGCTTACCAGCGGCCCTTTCTTGCTGCCTTTCCATGGACTCTTGCTTTTCTTTAAGGGCGGAGGGCTTGGAGGACGGCTCTGCCCCGGGCCTCTGTTGCTGGTTCCCGGGGCTGTGGGGGATGCCTGCTAGCAGTTCTGGGGCGGTTTGCCCCTGCCGGGGTTTTTCTGCTTTTGGGCGGAGTTTTTAGCCCATCCAGTCTGCTTGCTTCCCACTTTTGCTGGCGTGTTTTGTGTATCTTAGCGTCAGGCACAGCCCCTGCTGGCGGCCATTTTCGTCTGCCTGTTTCCCGGCGTGGCCACCAGGGCGGCGTTGCGGTTTGTTTACATACGCCTGGGTGTGCGAGCGAGCGTCTGGGGTGAGTTTTTTCACCCTTTTTTCAGGGGTTTTATTCTCCTGTTGTCGTTTCTTTGCTTTTCTGGTGTTTTCTGCCCGTTACTGTTCCTCTGGGTACGTTTGGGTGTTGATTTTACACCGGGCTTCCCTTTTTTGTCTGTTTTGGGTCTGGGCCCATGGGTTTGGGCTCAGTGTCCTGGCTGTTAGGCTTGCTCCCACACCTTGTCCCTCGGTTTTCGGTCTGTTATGACCGTTTCCCAGAGGGTTCTGTCTGGGGGCTGCGCTTTGCCTTCTGTGGTGTTCTCCGCCGGCAAATGTGGTGGTTTGGCCTCCCCCTGGTTCGATTCTGGGTTCCTTTGGGTTCTTTGGTTTCGTTCCAGAGGTTTCTTCCTCTTGGGCCCCCTTTTGTGGGTTCAGGGGGCTTTGTTTCCTCATGTGACCCGGTTCTGCCTTCTGGGGTTCCGGGGTCTTCCTGGCTTGCAGACTGCTCTTTTTGGGTCTAGGCACATGTTGTGGTTGTGCTGGACTTTGAGGTTTTGCTGTCGAGGTGGGCCTTTTGATGCAGTTTAGTGCCTTCTTTGCCTGGCCGGCGTGGTGCTCTCTGCCCACTGGTCGGCGACTTGTACTTTACATTTACAATGTATGTACTCGCCTCGTTGTGCTTGCGGGGGTTGAGCTTTAGCTCTTTGGTCCCGCCTCTCAACCGTCGTTCAACAGGTGTACAGGTTCCTGAGCCTATTGGGCTCTATCATATCTACACTTGAAACTGTGTAGGGAGTCAGCCTCCGCCACATTGCTTCCTAATGCCTGTGTGTACGCTTGTGCATGTGTACGCTGTGTGTGTGTGTGCATGTGTATACACGTGTGTGTCACATATCTTGTATGTTTGTGTATATGTATGTGTATATACATAATGTGTATGTGTATTTTTTTTTTTTTTCTCTCTTGGAAGGGGCTCTGTTCCCTTCTCTGTTGGCGGGGCGCTGGGGGAGCAGCTTGCTCTATTGCCTCTCGCATGGTCCCGCTGTTGGTGGGCGCTTTGAGTTGTCTTCCGGCCTCTGGTGGCGTCGATGGACGGCTTCTCCCCCTTTGGGGGGTTCAGAGCTGGCGGGATGGGCTGCTTCCCCTGCGTTTCGTCGTGTCATCTTCGTGGGTGCGTTGGACGTGGTCGATCCGCCCCATCCTTCTGGGTTCCGGCTTCTGTTGGGGGCCGGGTGCCTGGATGGTGGCCCTGGACCTCCAGGTCACTTCTTGGCACGTTCCTCCCCGGTTTTCTGGGTCTGGCACGGTTGGTGGTGGGGCTTCAGGCTTGCTGCTTTTGTTGCCTGCCCTATTTTGTAATGGGCACTTGGTATAAAAATTTTTGCATCTTTACCGGATCTTAGTGCCCTGTCTGAGTCTGAGATTCGGTGTCTGGCCTACCTCGACGACTGGCTGGTGTGGGCTCCCAGTCAGTCCGCGTGTCTGCTCGCCAGGGGTGTGGTTCCTTCCAGATCGCCGGGTTTGGTGTCCTGGTGATCGGGAGGCTTTGCCATCTGTTTCCATCCCGGGTTCGGGCTTGGGCCTTGTTTAGGGCTATTGGGCCACTCATTGTCTTTCCCTCCAGAAGTGTTACTGCGGCTGTGGTCCCGCCTTCGGCTGTGCATGAGGAGGTCCCGGGTTGCTCAGCGGTTGCTTGAGCGGTTGTGCGGGAGTCTGAACTTCGCCGTGCTAGTCTACCCGCCGGGTCGGGTTTGGCTTCGGCGTCTGTCTTGGTTCCTTCGGGGATGTCCTTTCCGCCTCTCTCTCGCGATCGTTGGGTTCGTCCTCCGGGGGTCTTATGTCGGTTGCTGCGTCACCGGCTTCCTCTTCGGGGTTTTTCGGGGTTTGGTGCCTTGGCGCCTTCCCGAGCCCTCGCTCGATGTGTTCACGGACGCGTCGTCTCTCGGCTGGGGCTTTGTGACCAGTGCTCACCAGGCAGGCCAGGGACGGTGGGGTCCGTCCTTCCATCGGGCTCACAGCACGGTTCGGGAGTTCGCAGCTGTCTGGTTCGCGCTTTGGTGGATTCGGGTCGCTCGGGGATCGACCATTCACCTCCGTTTGGACTGTTCTCCAGTGGTTCATTGCCTGAACCGCGGGGGTTCTCTTCGGTCCTTAGATCTTGGGGTTGGTCCCTTCGAGTGGTTCGTCTGCTGGATTCTCGGGGTTTGGCTCTCCGTGCGGTTCACGTCCGGGGAGTGTCCAACGTTCTGGCGGACGGTCTGTCTCGCTTCCCTCCCCTGTCCACAGAGTGGACGACGACTCGTTTCGTTGGATCTGCCAGACGTACGGTCTCCCAGATGTGGACCTCTTCGCGTCGGCGTGGTCTCGGCGTCTCCCGATATGTGACGCCCTTCCCCGACTGCGCAGCGTTCGCGGTGGATGCCTTTCGGCAGGACTGGTCTAGGTGGGGTTCCCTGTACCTCTTTCCTCCGGTCCAGCTGTTGCTTCGGGTTCTGGTTCGTTTGGAGACATTCCCAGGGAGTGTAGTCCTTGTGGCCCCTTGGTGGCCGGCCCAGCCTTGGTTTCCGGTGCTTTTGACTCGGTGCCCGAACCCGGGACGTTTCCCGCGGCTCCGCCTCTTTCAGCAGGTCGGTCCGATCTGGTACGGGGCTGGTTCGACCTTCTCCTCTGCTCTTCGCGTCTGGTCTTTTTGACGCGGGTGTATCACCAATTCTATGGTGATCAGGTGGCTTCGTTGATGGTGTCCCACCTGAGAGCTTCGTTTCGGCGACAGTATGGAGTTTCCTGGCGTTCTTTTCGCCATTTTCTGGCTCTTCGTAGGTTGTCTTTCTTTCTTGGCTTGTTCAGGACTGTCATTTGATGCCTAATACTGTCGCCTCGTATCGTGCGGCGCTGGCGGAGCCGCTCAAGCTAGCTTTCGGGGTAGACGTTACATCCGCCCCGTTTAGTAAGCTTTCCCGTGCTATGTTTCACCTCCGGCCTGCTCATGCGCCTCCTGAGCCGTCCTGGTCCTTGGACAGGGTGCTCTCCTATCTTTCCACTCCTCGGTTTGTGGTGGCCCCTTCGGTTCCTGATTGTTTTTCCAAGGCTTTGTTTTTGTTGGCATTGGCCTCTGGGGGGCCGGGTAGGGGAGCTTCATGCTCTCCTCTGGCGCAGGGGTTTCTGCTCTTTTGGTCCTGGGGGTAGGTTTGTCCGTTTGCAGCCTTCTCCATCTTTTCTGGCGAAGAACGAGACGGCTGCTTTCCGGAGGGGTCCATGGGTCATTGATGCCTGGTTGGTTCGGCCGGGGGTGCATCATGTGTTGTCCTGTTGCGGCGCTTCGCCGTTACCTGCGCGCTTCAGCCAGGGTGGCTGGAGATGCGCTTTGGGTTGATCCGGTTTCCCTCGTTCCCTGTTCCTGGGCTCGGGTCTCCCAGGTTGTCCGCAGGGTTATTAAGTCTAGCCAGCCTGCGGTCTATCCTCGCGCCCATGATGTTAGGAAGTTGCGGCTTTGGCTGCTGTGTTTGGTAATATGTCTTGGGCACATATTCGGGCGCGTGGATTTTGGAAATCGAACAGGGTCCTGGCCGCCCGTTAATTGGTGAACGTCCCTGCTCCTCGGCGTTCTTGTGTTGCTTTGGGTCGCAGGTTGCGGTCAGTTGTCTCGACTTCACGTTGTGGAGTTTGTGGCCGCCGCCTCCCGGGTATGTCCCCTTTTTCCTTCTCTTTGGGTATGTAGCTCCAGGGAGCCGTAGGGGCTCCCCACAGAAAACCAGCGTTGAATGTAATGAAACGCCATTTTCTGGGTGAGCCCCGGAGGCTCCCTGGCACCCTCCCTCCCATCCGGTCGGCGGGGTTTTCGCGTTGGTTGACGCCTAGTTTCCGAACTAAAGGCAGCCGGCGTGGTGAGGTCCAGGGTCCCCCCCTCCCCCTCCCGGGGAATGGAAGGGCTGCGCGGACGACCGGCGCGGCAGTAAAGTGATTGTTTGATTGTTTTCCTTGGGATTGTAGGGAGTTTTCTACCTCTGTTCGGTTTTTGTTGTAGTTTCTTACCATGTGGGGTTTGTTTTGTTACGCCTACCTTTCTGGGTGCCTAACCCCGGTCGATGGCAGATAAGGAAAACCCCCAACCATATGAGGTTTTCCAGGGCCATTGCTCCCTGAAACCTCTCTGAAGTGGCCAGGTTCTGGCGCTAGTCCCTGGTAGGTCTGAACTCCATAGCTAATGTCCCGGTCTAACATAACATACATTAGCCCGATAAGCTCCAGGGAGCCTCCGGGGCTCACCCAAAAAATGGCGTTTCATTACATTCAACGCTGGTTTTTTGAGGGGGGACAGAATTTGATCTTGGAAGGCTGGAGTGTCTCAGAGAGTCAGTGTAGTCACTTAAGACCCCCACTTGAAAAGTGCAATACATTGCATTCAGTGCCTGATTTTTTACCAAGTGTTTAAATGTGATAGCCTCTGATTGATATATTTGTCTATAGGCTCTAATAAATGAGCTACTGTATAATCATCACAAATCAAAGATGTTGAAAATAGGTTATATGATGATTTATTTGCAGGAGCAAACATCCATGGCCAGTCTGATTGCAGGACTGACTAGTCAACTTCCCGTGGACATCTGGACGATGGATCTCTTGCTCCTGTAGGGGAATTAGATCCTGCAACTGGCCTTTTCTACAATCCTTCTAGTAGTAAGTTCTTATTTTTATAATATTTTCTGTAATAGTATTATTTAATTATATATCAACAGAATGGATACCAGTTATCTTCAAAGGTATTTTTGAATGTAATGGATACCTTCATAGAGCCCCTGGTGGATCTTTGAAGGTAATGGATACCTTCAAAGAGCCCTTACCTTGGAGTATTTCCAAGGCTTAGTGTCCCCGCGGCCCGGTCGTCGACCAGGCCTCCTCGTTGCTGGACTGGTCAAGCAGGCTGTTTGACGCGGCTGCTCGCAGTCTGACGTATGAATCACAGCCTGGTTGATCAGGTATCCTTTGGAGGTGCTTATCAAGTTCTCTCTTGAACACTGTGAGTGGTTGGCCAGTTATGCCCCTTATGTGTAGAGGAAGCATGTTGAACAGTCTCGGGGCTCTGATGTTGATAGAGTTCTCTCTCAGAGTACCTGTTGCACCTCTGCTTTTCAATGGGGGTATTCTGCACATCCTGCCATGCCTCCTGGTCTCATGTGGTGTTATTTCTGTGTGCAGGTTTGGGACCAGCCCCTCAATTATTTTCCACAAGCCCTTTGTGGCTCTTTGAAGCTACCCTAAAGAGGGCCCTGCAAGCCCATGCTCACTAAGTGCGAGCATAAAGGGTGGTCATCGCCTTTTCAAATGACAAAGGTCATTCTTTCTACCTCTGCCATGTTGGCTTCTGGATCAGTGCCACCTTTAACCCTGAGTCCTGTGAGATGTGATCTCCCTGGATCTTTGCCGTTACTGATTCAGTTAGTGGATTTTCTTAAACACTAGTGCTCTCTAGGGTGGAATATTATTGCACACTAACAGCCCCATTCAAAGCTGGAGAAATTGCTGACCTGGAGAACATGCACAGGTCTTTTATTGCAAGAATCCACTCAATAAAACAACTAAATTATTGGGACTTCATAAGAATTTTAAAGCATATTCTCCAGAGTGCAGCCAAGAGAGAGAGAGAGAAAATTTACACTTGAAATATATTAGAAGGACTGGTTCCAATTACTCCACTTAAAACCAGGAAGCATGGCAGGATGTACAAAGCAGCCCCATTGAAAAGTAAAGTTGCAATTGGTATGCTGAGAGAGAGAACTCTTTATCAACATCAAGTGCCCAAGACTTTTCAACACACTCCTTCTCCACATAAGACACATAACTGGCCAACCTCTCATCGTGTTCAAGGAAGAACTTGATAAACACCTCCAAAGGATATCTGATCAACCAGGCTGTGATTCATACATCAGGCTGCAAGCAGCTACACCCAACAGCCTGCTTGTCCAGACCACGAACCAGGCTGTTGTACCAGATAGACAACAGGTATTGGCACGTCTCCATCAATCCCAGGTTCAGGGACTGGCCAGGCTTTGTTGTTGGGCATCAGGCTTAATGCTTCAAAGTTCTTTCATTCAACTTTAACCCTTTAACTGCGCAACGCGCCTGCAGGCTCGCATCTGGTTTGCGCAACGCGCCTCCGGGTATTTGTATTTTTCACGTTCCATTCAAAACTCCCGCGGCTACACGGGGTTCACATCAGCTTCCTCAGGGCTCTTGTAAACAGACGCCATCTTTAAAAAAAATCGTGGTCCACATTCCCGGGTGTGGGAGCCTCAGTAGTGATTGAGTAACCAAGGCTGGCGCTCGCAGCATGAGCGCACAGCACTGCTGTTCAGCGTGTGACCACAGCATCACCTAATAATGTCAAAATATATATATAACTTGTATTATTTAGCTATGATAGTGTTATAGAAGAGCCTCAGTGTGATAATGACTGGGTACAATGTTCAAATATCAGTGATTCAATGCTGTTCACGATGTTCACAGCACTAGCCACAGCACCACAGCATTATTTCGTTCATCTAGGAATCTTCAAATGATTTCTTAGGTTCCTTTTCAAAATAAACATGTGGTCAATTATTCATTTACAGAATTAGTGACCAGGATTGTGGTTATAATTAGCGTTGTGCGTAGTATTGTGGAAGGAGGAATTTTGGTGAGGGAGGGAGGGCGAGAATTGAGGTAGCCTCATTGTGTGTGTGGCAGCCACTCTTGTTTTGCTCACCATACTAGCTTAGTGGTTTGCTATGGGCAAAACATATGTACATGGGTATATATAGTGTGTGTATATAGTGTAAGAACAGCAACAGGAGAATGTTGAGAGGAGCTATTTTGGTGAGGGAGGTGACGTAATCGTAGCGTCGTCTGCTGTGTGATTTTTCATGCAGTGTATGGTGGCCACTGTACTGATTGGACACAATACCGGCTTACTTGCATAGTTCTGGTAAATAAAACATGTAGATTGGTATATAGAACATGTGTAATAAGAACTATAACAGTATGGTGGGAGGAGCAATGTTGGCGAGTAAGATGTTGGAGTGAGGGAGACTGGCTGGGTGTGGCTGCTCTCACTCGAGGTGTTCTGAATGTGTTCATGGCCAAATGCTCCCATTGGCCCATACGAGGCAGCTGTTATTGGCATATACGAGGCAGCTGCTATTGGCCCATACGAGGCAGCTGCTATTGGCCCATATGAGGCAGCTGCTATTGGCCCATATGAGGCAGCTCGTATTGTCCCATACGAGGCAGCTGCTATTGGCATATACAAGGCAGCTGCTATTGGCCCATACGAGGCAGCTGCTATTGGCCCATACAAGGCAGCTGCTGTTGGCCCATATGAGGCAGCTGCTATTGGCCCATACGAAGCAGCTGCTACGCGATGTTCTGAATGTGTTGATGGTGAATGTATATAGTGTGTGACAGTGTATAGTGTGTAAATAGATTGTATATATACATAAATTAGCATGATACATAGTAAATGTGTGCTGCATATGTGTACACAAGTGTCATGCACGTAACACAGTGTCTTTGGACAGTACGGATGTTTTACTGCCATAATATAGTGTACGTGTTCACTAAACATAGGATTAGCACGTAAAAACAAATAAAATGTATTTGGAACTGTGCGAAAATAATGAACGAAAATATATTCGCGGCAACTTGCGCACCCCGCCCCGGGCGCCCTACTGGCCCCGGGAGCGTACGTCACGGGCGCACGGGGAATGATGACGTCACGCCCCAACTTACGGACCCCATAGCTGCCAAAGTAAGTACAATTTCGATTTTTTTTCTACATACCCATACTGAGGGAAGGGTTTCTGACACTTTAAAAAGAAAAAATAATTTTTTCCTGAGAATTTATTTCCTGCACACTGCGGGGGTGTCATATTTGGAGGCAACGCAGTTAAGGGGTTAAACCGGTCCTCCATGTGTTTACCAGGTTAAGTTCTGGTCATTGTGGCCTGGCTACATCTCTTAGGGGTTCATGTATTGCCCTACCTCGACGACTGGCTGGTGTGGGCCCCGAGTTGCTCCACTTATCAGGTGCCCAAGAATCTGGTTCTTTACCAACTTGCTGGGTTTGGGTTCATGTTGAACAGGAAGAAGTCCAATTTGATTCAATTCCATGTTTGAACTTGGCTGGACTTCCCTTGAGACTCAGTCAGCTTCTCTTTTCCTGCCTCTGCCAGCTTTGCTGTGCTTGCAGTTGCATTGCTATCAGGTGTTGGATTGGCCCCAGATGACTTGCCAGTTGGTCGAGCATTGTGCAGGAAAGCAGTTACACAAGTACTTACAAATGTGTACACTTTTCCTCAATCTTTGATTGCTTTGGTTACATTTATTAAACAGTTTACAAGCATGAAAACTTCCCAATCAACTGTTGTTGTTTTTATAAACAGCCTCCTGGTGCTTCGGAGCTCATTAACTGTTTAATAATTGTAAACAAAGCCGCCAAAGATTGAGAAAAGATGTACAGGTTCATAAGTGCTGGCATAACTGCCTCGTGAATCCGGGTCCTGAACTTTGCCTGTGTCGTTTCCCCACTTGTTTCTCCACTCCTGAGACCTGCTCACCCTTCATTAGCTCTTGCTTTCCCAGCTTCCCTTTTGGGGTTCAACTCTATGGTGCCATCCTTCCCCTATCACTCAGTGTGTTTGGACCTCTTTGGTGCTGGGTTGGGGGGCGTCATGACCAGCCCTTGCAAGGCCGCCCAGGATCAGTAGTCGGATACATTCCTTTGGGCACAACAAACACATTTCCTTTAGGTATGGTGTGCAAATTTGCAGCCCTGAGGAAGATTCGGCTTCCTTTGGGCTCTGTTCTCTGACTGCTCTTCAGTGGTTTATTACTTGAATTGAGGGGAAGTGGGATTGCTTCGGCCCATCAACCTGTGGAGCTGGGCATTTCGGATAACTTGGCTATCTGAAATGAATTGGATAGCCAGTTCCTTTGGCTATCCCATCCTTTTCCCCCATCCCATCCCAAATCCTTATCCTGACACTTTCCATGTGCTATATAAGATTGATAAAGATTAAGCCACCCAAGAGGTGGCACGGGCATGAATAGCCCGTAAAGGTGCTATATAGTCATAATTGCTTGGTGCTTTGCCCCGATAATTCCCTCCATCCCTCCCTCCCTCTCAACCCAGTGCCTACCTAGCACCACATCTGATAAGTTCCTTGCAGTATCAGTGTGGAATATCAACTTGCCCTGACATGATACTAACCAACAGAGTCCGAGGGAATTTTGCCTTAGAGGACTGACCGAATGTCCCTCTTTTGAATGAGGTTTTCAAATTTCCTCGAAGCCCTTTTTTTTTTTTTTTGCTCTCGTATATATTCAAGGATGGCTCCCCTCCTCATGAAAGTGGGAAACAAGGTAGTGATGATGAAATAGATAAAAATATTCTACAGTGCTGTTTAGTAAAGATTTGTTGTACGCAAGGTATTCAGTGGTTGTAATATTTTATACTTAGCCATCAATTTATTTGTATAATGTGTGTTTTAACTAAAGAGCAGAAAGTGTGATACTGTACATCAAATGATTTGAATTTAGGCATGGTTAGAATTATTGGAGCCCTGTTATACTCATGCTGAATACCGAGTTTAAGTAGCAGTGATGTAGAGATGTTTACGTAACAGTGATGTAGAGATGTTTACATAGCAGTGATGTAGAGATCTTTATGTACACATAGAAATCACAATAGCGTGATGCATCAAATGAACAAATCCACAAAGGCCGTGACGGCCCGTGTGGAATTGTTCATTTGATGCATCACGCTATTGTGATTTCTGTGTACTGTATAATGAAGTAAGAGCGAAGAGGTAGAATAGCTTATTGGCAGAGCTCAGGTGCATGGGGGAATTGTGTAAAAACCTGGTTTGTGTCTCGGAGAGACTGCAGGATCTGTGGTAGGTCAAGTTGATTTCCCGGTTGCAATTCTTTTACCATGTCGTAGCTCAGTCGATTAAGGCAGCGTCTGGGATCCTCTCGGACGTTGGTTCGAATCCTCGTCACGGCCCTTGTGGATTTGTTCATGCTTATGTAGCAGTGATGTAGAGATGTACATAGCAGGGATGTAAAGATTTTTACATAGTAGTGATGTAGAGATGTTTACATAGCAGTGATGTAGAGATGTTTACATAGCAGTGATGGAGAGATGTTTATGTAGCAGTGATGTAGAGATGTTTACATAGCAGTGATGTAGAGATGTTTACATAGCAGTGATGTAGAGATGTTTATGTAGCAGTGATGTAAAGATGTTTACATAGCAGTGATGTAGAGATGTTTACATAGCAGTGATGTAGAGATGTTTACATAGCAGTGATGTAGAGATGTTTATGTAGCAGTGATGTAGAGATGTTTGCATAGCAGGGCTGTAAAGATTTTACTTTGAACATAAATGAAAGATGAACTTATTAATGTTGTCACCTAGTTGTACTCGCAGAGTTTTGCTTGCGGGGGTTGAGCTTTGGCTCTTTGGTCCCGCCTCGTAGCCATCATTTAACTTGCTCATGTACAGGTTCCCGAGCCTATTGGGCTCTGTCAGATCTACACTAGAAACTTGTGTTGATTCATGTTCTTTTTCTTTCTTTTTACAGCTGAAAGTTCTTCTGATAGCAACAGTAACTCTGGTGAGAAAACCCATTTACTCTTTTTTAGTTTTGTTCTTTACAAAACTGTGTATATATATTTGTTTATTGCTCATTGTTGTGATAATTTTGAACAGTACTGTATTGTTCTTCCTGTTAGCATAACTGATGATTGTCACTCTTAACACTTTGATGCACCACGCCCACGAGACCCACACTGTCCCAGGTGGGCTCCAGCGTTTCACGGGAGCGCGTGGTAATTCTGAAAAGTGTATACTGTCTTCAATTTTGTCACCTCAATTCTCGTCCAGGGTTTTTCAATTTGGTATCATTGTGTTCGCAATAGAATTCTCTACATGACTAAAGACATATAAAATCCAAAAGCCCGGCGTACCATCCACACCAAACAGAGAGAGTGAGTGCGTGTTACCCGGGAGTGCATAAGAGCGATAAAATGTGTACACTCCTTTCACGTTTGTCACGTCAATTCCCGTCCTAGGGCTTTCATTTTGCTATCATTGTGTTCGCAATAGAATTCCCAACAAGAGCATATGCATATGAAGTAAAAAACTGCAGCACGCTCCACCCGCCGACCAGATGAATGTGGCCCAGAAAGAGAGCACTGCGCCATCCCAAGGCGCCTCTCATTACATTAGAGAGGGCGGTAATACTGAAAAGTGTATACTCGTTTCTACTTTTGTCATCTCATTTCTCATCCTAGGTTTTTCAATTTGGTATCATTGTGTTCGCAATAAAATTCTCTACACGACTAAAGACATATAAAGTCCAAAAGCCCGACGTACCATCCACAACAAACAGAAAAAGTGAGTGCGTGTTACCCGGAAGCGCATAAGAGCAATAAAATGTGTACACTCTCTTCTCTTTGGACATCTCAATTTTCATCCTAGGTCTTTCATTTTGGTAACATTGTGTTCGCAATAAAATTCCCTACAGGAGTATATGCAAATATAAAGTCCAAAATCCAGGCGTACCACCCACAGCGAACAGAGAAAGTGACGGAGCATAATCCCAGTGAGTGCTAATAAAATGGGTATACTGTTTTCAACTTTGTTACTTAAATTCTGGTCCTAGGTCTTTCATTTTGGTATCAATGTATTCGTAATGAAATTCCCTGCAAGAGTATATGCACATAATATCCAAAACCGCTGTGTGCCCCTCCTGAAGCCGCCGCCAATTTGTCGCCGAAAACGACGCAATGCTGCGTCGTTAGCGGGAATGCTTCAACTAAAAAAACGATGCAATGCTGCGTTGTTACCGGGCGAAAGTGTTATAATATGAATACATATATTGTGGTATAATCATTAATCTTTTATCAGTAAGTCAAAGAACAAGACATAGAAAATGTTCAAGATACATTATTGAAAACTGCAACAAATTTGACCTGAAACAAACCAAATATCATTCAGTGTGGTCTAATTTTATAGTACACGAGACAGTAGTCAACCACTGATTTTTTTCTATTTGTGCCTGCACAAAAAAAAAACAGAAGAATTACATGACTTGAATTCCTGGAAGCTATCGGTCCCTTGGAATACTAATCACAAATTTTACAAGCTCTCCACTTAAGACGTGACTTTTCTGGGGGGCTCCGGGGATCCTCAGGGACTCGCCCAGAAAATGGTGTTTCATTACATTCAATGCTGGGTTTTTTCTCGATTAGTTTAGGATGAGATGTACCCCTGAGTAAACATTGAAGTAGTGTAATTGAATTCCCATTACCAGGGATAGGAAACTTACAAGTCAAGCCTGGCCTCGGACTGGGCTTGGGGGAGTAGATCAACTCCCAGAACCCCATCAAGCAGGTATCAAGCAGGTAAACCTGTACTTAGGTTGTATGGAAGTCCTCCCTAGGTCAAACCTCTGACCTTTCCCAGGACTGTTGAGGATTGGCGCTCGGTAAATCCTCCCCGGCCAGGATACGAACCCAGGCTAAAGCGCTCACGAAACGCCGGTTGAGTGACTTTCCACTACACCATGGGGACTGCATGTGCTGTATATATGTAGCACATGCTGGCATGTTTCATGATACATGTATTATTGTCAATTATGGAAAAAATGGCACTATAAACATAATAAAAATATAATTTAAGTCATCAGAAATAACCACCTAGACAAAAGTTTTATTAGAATGGCTGAGTATGGGTCGTATTCTTCCTTCTACAAATTACTTGACTTTTTCTGGATTTATTCAATCTATTGGAAAATGATCAGGTGGAAAGTGCCAAGCCATTACAACTAACACTGGGAAGGGATCAGAATAAGGATTTGGGATGGGACAGGGGATAAGAAATGGTTGCCCAACCACTTGGACAGTGGGGGATTAAACCCCGACCTGCATGAAGCGAGACTGTTGTTCTACCGTCCACCCCAAGTGGTTGGGTGATATTTAGTCTATATCTATTCTTACTTTTCACAACTTTTTTTTTTTATAACTGTCCTTTCATTTCCTTGGGAGAGTCATTCCTTTTATACATAAAAACTTTCAAAACATTTAAGTTTCTACTTTGCTTCATTTTGAAGGATAAAAATTGTGTGTGTTGCGAAGGGTTGGAACTAGCTACTCAATGCAAGTGTATGCAAAATTCTGCATTTCTTGCAGAACCTTGATGAGCTAATTTATTTTTACATTTTCTTCGCAGCCTCGGATGAGCTGGATGCACCAGAAGAAAGAGAGTCCCAAGAGTAGCATTCACAGTGCCAACCAGAGTATAACTAAATACTTTATACATTATTTTTAAGACACACTTAATTTGTAGATACATTTTCTGTTTTGAAACAAATTCTATTTTAGTGATTTTATAAATTGTTATTGTACATACTGAATGTTCAGATTATCTTTTTCTTGCTTAATCGTTGATCTCACTTCTGGATGTGTAGTAAAAACTACAGTATATCTTTTTATGAAATATTGAAGATGTCTAAATTTTCTGCCTATTATATAACTTGTCCAAATGATGTCCTTGTATAAAAATTGCAATATTATCATAATTTCTTGTTAATAGATTATTCATTCTCATTCTTGGACAATAAATTGTGGTAACAATGTATATGTATAAGTTAAAGACATTGACATGGAATTTCAAAGAAATTTGCTAAGATAAAATACTGTATATTATTCATCTAAGCATAATGTCATCTTTCATTCTTGTTTTTCACCGACTTGAAAATCATTTATTTGTGATTTTATCTTCATAAATTCAGTTATGAAAGTTGTATTATATGAAGAAAATGATATTGATAACCTGTAACTCTAATATCATAAATACAGTAAGTCCATATTGAATATTTTAATTCTCTCAGTCCAAGGAATTTGATGTTTATATTAAGATCTCTGACATGAGTGGGTGGTATTGCAAATCACTTGACTGATTGAATGTCTAAATAATCCCACATGCTTTGTCATATAATATCTCCTTTTGAATCGGCATATGGAGGTCGTGCCATTTCCCGTGGCCCCCCCCCCCCTTTTTTCCTCTTGTGTCACTCCCACTGAAGAAATTTAAGAAATTAAAAACATGCATAATTGATGCAAATGTTATAATGGAAGGGGACTTGCCTTCCAAACAGTAACACCTGTCCTCCTCACCGTCTTCCATACGCCAACAAGTCATACGACAACATACGCCATCAATAAAGGTAAGCTATAACTTGTACATACTATAATACAAAATATGTGTGTGTATTATGTATGAAATGTATTTTGAAGTTAATATTTTTGGTAGTGTGGAATGGATTAATTCAATTTACATTATTTCTTATGGGAAAACTCGTTTTGGGTTGCGAATTTTTGAGTTACGACCCGTCTCTGGGAATGGAGCCGGGAGCCAGTCAGCCGAGCGGACAGCACACTGGACTTGTGATCCTGTGGTCCCGGGTTCGATCCCGGGCGCCGGCGAGAAACAATGGGCAGAGTTTCTTTCACCCTATGCCCCTGTTACCTAGCAGTAAAATAGGTACCTGGGGTGTTAGTCAGCTGTCATGGGCTGCTTCCTGGGGGTGGAGGCCTGGTCGAGGACCGGGCCGCGGGGACACTAAAAAAGCCCCGAAATCATCTCAAGAAAACCTCAAGATATGGATTAAATTCGTAAATGGAGATACCACTGTAAATGCAGTTATACATTGTGCTAATGGAGCAATATGGAGTGCCGTGTAGAAGCCGGGGGGGGGGGGACCTGCTGCATGGGTGACAGCTTCTCTGTATCAACCTACCCCTGGCTTTGCACCCTGGAGAGGCCCCTCCAGACTGACAACTAGAGCGCAACTCCATAGTCTCCTGAGACTGATAGATGCCTAACTACTACTAATAGCAAGAACTGTCAAATATATTCAACCTAGTATATGGTATATGTTCAATTTGTGTATATTAAGAACATTTCTTAATTTTACTAGGAAACTTGTAGAAACTAAAACGTCAGTACTTTTCATCATACATGCATTGAAAGTGGTTTTGTAAAAATTGTGTTTCGTACATGTAATACAGTGTAATGTACTCTACTGCAACTCACTAGGAAAACACAAGTTCTCTTTACTTGGTAATATTCGACTAACCCGTCAAATCCGTTGCAAGCTTATAAGATATCACTAGAAAAGGCATATGTGGGTATTGGTGAATTCAAGTACACAGCTGTCAACACACTAATGCGTGTGTGCTAAAGTGGGTGAGAGTGCGTGCGTTTATTTACGAGTACTGTACTAACAAATTGACCAGTACGTGTCATACCATGGTCAAATAGTATCACTATAGAGATGTGATAGTGCTAATGAAGCAGCCAATCCTCCTAAGGTTCCCCAACATAAAGAAAACAGTAAATTTAAATTGTCTTCTCCTCCAAAGGACAAGAAAACCGGTACTAGGTTTAGCCAGGTTTAACCAGGTTTAGGTACCAGAGGACCTAAATGTCCCTGGAGGTCACTTGAGGGGCCCCTGGAGGTCCCTGGAGGCTCCTAAAAGCCTCCCGGAGGTCCCTGAAGGCTCTTGGAGGTCCCTTGAGGCGCCTGGAGGCCATCTGAATGTCCCTGGAGGTCTCTGGTGGCCCCTAGAGGCCCTTGGAGGTCTGGAGGCCACCTGAATGTCCCTGGAGGTCTCTGGAGGCCCACTAGAGGCCCCATGAGGTCCCTGGAAGCCTCTGGAGGTCCCTGGAGGCCTCTGGAGACCACCTGAATGTCCCTGGAGGTCCCTTGAAGCCACTGGAGGTCCCTGGAGGCTCCTAAAAGCCTCCTGCAGGTCGATAAAGGCTCCTGGAGGTACCTGGAGGCCTTTGGAGGCCACCTGAATGTCCCTGGAGGTCCCTTGAGGCCCCTGAAGGCCCATGGAGGTCTCTGGAGGCCCCCCTAGAGGCCCTTTGAGGCCCCTGGAGGTCTCCAAGATGTCCCTGGAGGCTCCTCGAGGTACTTTGAGGTCCCTGGAGGTCTTGGGAAGTCCCTGCAGGCCTCTGGAGGACACCTGAATGTCCTTAGGCCCTGGAGGTCTCTGGAGGCCCCCCTAGAGGCTCCTCGAGTTCCCTGGGGGTCCTTGGGGCCTCTGGAGGTGCCTGGAGGCTTCTGGAGGTCTTTGAAGGCCTCCAGAATGTCCCTGGAGGCCCTTGAAGTCCCTGGAGGTCCATTAAGTTCCCTAAAGGGTCCTGGAGGTCCCTGAAGGCCCCTGGAGTTCTGGAGGCCACCTGAATGTCTTGAGGTCCCTTGAAGCACAGGAGGTCCCTGGAGGCTCCTAAAAGCCTCCAAGAGGTCCCTAAAGGCCACCTGAATGTCCCTTGAGGTCCCTGGAGGTCTCTGGAGGCCTTGGAGGTCTTTGGAGGCCCCCTAGTGGTCACTTGAGGTCCGTGGAGGCCTCTGGATACCACCTGAATGTCCCTGGAGGTCCCTTGAAGCCACTGGACGTACCTGTAGGCTTCTAAAAGCCTCCAAGAGGTCCCTAAAGGCCACATAAATGTCCCTTGAGGTCCCGGAGGTCTCTGGAGGCCCCCCTAGAGGCCCTGGAGCCCCCTAGAGGTACTTTGAGGTCCCTAGAGGCCCCCCTAGAGGTACTTTGAGGTCCCTGGAGGTCGCTGGAGTTCCCTGGAGGCATCTGGAGGCGACCTGAATGTCCCTGGAGGTCCCTTGAGGCCCCCTTGGAAGCCCCTTGAGGTCTTTGGAGGCTTCTGGAGGCTACCTGAATGTCCCTCGAGGTCCTTGAGGCCCCTGGAGGTCCCTAGAGGTCCCTGGAGGCCTCTGGAGGCCACCCGAATGTTCCTGGAGGTACCTTTAAGCCCCTGAAGGTACCTGGAGGTCCCTAAAGGCTCCTGGAGGCCACCTGAATGTCCCTAGAGGTTCCTGGAGGCTTCTGGAGGTCTCTGGAAGCCCCTTGAGGCCCCTAGAGGTCTCTGGAGGCCTCCAGGATGTCCCTGGAGACCCCTAGATGTACTTTTGAGGTCCCTGGAGGACCCTGAAGGTCTAGACGCCCCTAGAGGTCTCTGGAGGCCTCCAGCATGTCCCTGGAGCCCCCTAGAGGTACTTTGAGGACACTGGAGGCCCCTGGAGATCTCTGGAGGCCCCCTAGAAGCCACTTGAGGATCCTGGAGGCCCCCTAGAGGCCCCTTGAGGTCTTTGGAGGGCCCTGGAAGCCTTTGAAGGACACCTGAATGTCCCTGGAGATTTCTCGAGGCCCCTTGATGTCCCTGGAGGCTCCTAAAAGCCTCCTGGAGGTCCTTGGAGGCTCCTAAAAGCCTCCTGGAGGTCCCTGGAGGCCTCTGGAGGCGACCTGAATGTCCCTGCAAGTCCCTTCAGGCCCCTGGAGGTTTCTGGAGGCCCCCTAGAGGCCCCTTGAAGTCCTTGGGGGCCCCTGGAGGGCCATGGAGGCCCTATAGAGCCCTCTTGAGGTTCCTGGAGGCTACTGGAGGTCCCTAAAGGGCCCTGGAGGCCTCTGGAGGCCACCTGAATGTCCCTGGAGGTATCTGGAAGCCCCCTAGAGGCGCCTTGAGGTCCCTGGAGGCCTCTGGAGGCCACCTGAATGTCCCTGGAGGTCCCTTGAGGCTCATAAAAGCCTCCTGGAGGTCCCTAAAGGCCCCTAGAGGTCCCTGGGAGGCCTTTGGAGGCCACCTGTATGTCCCTGGAGGTCCCTTAAGGCCCATGGAGGTCTCTGGAGTGCCCCCTAGTGGCCTTGAGTGTCCCCTTGAGGTCCACAGAGGACTCCAGGATGTCCCTGGAGGCCCCGGGAGGTCTCTGGAGGCCACCTAAATGTCTCTGGAGGTCCCTTGAGGCCCCTGGAGGTCTCTGGAAGCCCCCTAGAGGCCCCTTGACGTCCTTGGAGGCCCATGGAGGTCCCTGGAGGCTCCTAAAAGCGTCCTGGAGGTCTCTAAAGGCCCTCTGGAGGTCCCTGAAGGCCCCTGGAGGCCACCTGAATGTCCCTTGAGGCCCCTGGGGGTCTCTAGAGGCCCATTGAGGTACCTGGAGGCCCCTGGAGGTCTCTGCAGGCCTCCAGGATGTCCTAGAGGTCCCTGGAGGCCCCCTAGAGGTAATTTAAGATCCATGGCGGTCCCTGGAGGCCTCCGGAGGCGACCTCAATGTCCCTGGAGGATTCTTGAGGCCTCGGGAGGTCCCTGGAGGGTCCTAAAGCCCTCCTGGAGGTCCCTAAAGGCCCCTGGAGGCCTCTGGAGGTCACCTGAATATTCTTGGAGGTCCCTTGAGGCCCCATGGAGGCCCCTCGAGGTCCCTGGAGGCCCCTGGAGGCCTCTGCAGGCCACCTGAATGTTCCTGGATGTCCCTTGAGGCCCCTGGAGGTCTCTGGAAGCCCCCTAGAGGCCTCTTGAGGTCCCTGGAGGCATCTGGAGGCCACCTAAATGTGCCTGAAGGTTTCTTGATGCCCCTGGAGGGTCTTAAAGCCCTCCTGGAGGTCCCTAAACGCCCCTGGAGTTCCCTGGAGGCCTCTGGAGGCAACCTGAATGTCCCTGGAGGTCCCTTGAGGCCCCCTTGGAAGCCCCTTGAGGTCTTTAGAGGCCCCTGGAGGCCTCTGGAGGCCCCCCTAGAGGTCCCTGGAGGCCACCCGAATGTTCCTGGAGGTCCCTTTAAGCCCCTGAAGGTACCTGGAGGTCCCTAAAGGCTCCTGAATGTCCCTAGAGGTCCCTGGAGGCTTCTGGAGGACTCTGGAAGCCCCCTTGAGGCACTGGAGGTGTCTGGAGGCCTCCAGGATGTCCCTGGAAACCCCTAGATGTACTTTTGAGGTCCCTGGAGGCCTTTGGAGGTCTCTAGAAGCCCCTATAGGTTCCTGGAGGTCTCTGGAGGCCTCCAGGATCTCCCTAGAGGTAATTTAAGGTCCTGGAGGTCCATGGCGGTCCCTGGAGGCCTCTGGAGGCAACCTCAATGTCCCTGGAGGATTCTTGAGGCCTCGGGAGGTCCCTGGAGGGTCCTAAAGCCCTCATGGAGGTCCCTAACGGCCCTTGGAGGCCTCTGGAGGCCACCTGAATGTCCTTGGAGGTCCCTTGAGGCCCCTCGAGGTCCCTGGAGGCCTCTGCAGGCCACCTGAATATTCCTGGATGTCCCTTGAGGCCCCTGGAGGTCTCTGGAGGCCCCCTAGAGGCCCCTTGAGGTCCCTGGAGGCCTCTGGAGGCCAACTAAATGTCCCTGGAGGTCTTTTGAGGTCTCTGGAGGCCTCTGGAGGTGAGTTGAATGTCCCTGGAGGTCTCTTGAGGCCCTCTGGTGGTCCTAAAGCCCTCCTGGAGGCCCCTGAAGGTCTTTGAAGGCCACACGAATGTTCCTAGAGGTCCCTTGAGGCCCCTGGAGGTCCGTCGAGGTCTCTGGAGCCCCCTAGAGGCCCCTTGAGGTCTTTAGAGGGCTCTGGAGATCCCTGGAGTCCTCTGGAGACCACCTGAATCTCCCTGGAGGTCCCTTGAAGAAACTGTAGGTCTCTGGACGCTCCTAAAAGCCTCCAAGAGGTCCCTTGAAGCCCTTGGAGGCACCCTGGAGGCCCCCCAAGAGGCCCCTATGGGTCTCCGGAGGCCACCTAGAGGCCGCGTGAGGTCCCTGGAGGTGCATGGAGACCTCCAGAATGTCCCTAGTGGTGCCTGGAGGCCTCCAGGATGTCCCTGGAGGTATCTGGAGGCCTCCAGAATGTCCCCGGAGGTCACTACAGGTACTTTGAGGTCCCTGGAGGCCCCCGGAGGCAACCTGAATGTCCCTGAAGGGCTCATAAGGCCCCTGGAGGGTCCTAAAGCCCTCCTAGAGGTCCCTAAAGGCCCCTGGAGGTCTGTGAAGTCCCCTTGAGGCCCCCTGGAGGCGTCTGGAGGCCACCTGAATGTCCCTGGAGGTCTCTGAAGGGCCCCCCTAGTGTCCCCTGGAGGCCCCTGGAGGCCCCCTAGTGGTACTTTGAGGCCCCTGGAGGGAAATAGAGGTCTATGGAGGCCACCTGAATGTCCCTGGAGGCTCCTAAAAGCCTCCTGGAGGTCCCTAAAGGCCTCTGGAGGTCCCTGAAGGCCCCTGGAGGTCCCTGGAGGCCACCTGAATGTCCCTTGAGGCCCCAGGAGGTCTCTGAAGGCCCCCTAGAGACCAATTGAGGTACCTGGAGGTCTCTGGAGGCCTTCAGGATGTCCCTAGAGGTCCCTGGAGGCCCCCCTAGAGGTAATTTGAGGTCCCTGGAGGTCCATGGCGGTCCCTGGAGGCCTCTTGGAGGCCACCTGAATGTCCCTGGAGGTCCTTGGAGGGTCCTAAAGCCCTCCTGGAGGTCCCTAAAGGCCTCTGGAGGCCACCTGAATGTCCTTGGAGGTCCCTTGAGGCCCCATGGAGGCCCCTCGAGGTCCCTGGAGGCCCCTGGAGGCCTCTGCAGGCCACCTGAATGTTCCTGGATGTCCCTTGAGGCCCTGGAGGTCTCTGGAGGCCCCCTAGAGGCCTCTGGAGGCCACCTAAATGTCCCTGGAGGTCTTTTGAGGTCCCTGGAGGCCTCTGGAGGTGAGTTGAATGTCCCCGGAGCTCTCTTGAGGCCCTCTGGGGGGTCCTAAAGCCCTCCTGGAGGCCCTGAAGGTCTTTGAAGGCCACACGAATGTTCCTGGAGGTCCCTTGAGGCCCCTGGAGGCCCGTCAAGGTCTCTGAAGCCCCCCTAGAGGCCCCTTGAGGTCTTTAGAGGGCTCTGGAGATCCCTGGAGTCCTCTGGAGACCACCTGAATGTTCCTGGAGGTCCCTTGAAGACACTGGAGGTCTCTGGACGCACCTAAAAGCCTCCAAGAGGTCCCTTGAAGCCCTTGGAGGCCCCTGGAGGTCTCTGGAGGCCCCCTAGAGGCCCCTTTGGGTCTTTGGAGGCCACCTAGAGGCCGCGTGAGGTCCCTGGAGGTCTCTGGAGGCCTCCAGGATGTCCCTGGAGGTGCATGGAGACCTCCAGAATGTCCCTGGAGGCCTCCAGGATGTCCCTGGAGGTGCCTGGAGGCCTCCAGGATGTCCCTGGAGGTATCTGGAGGCCTCCAGAATGTCCCCGGAGGCCACTACAGGTACTTTGAGGTCCCTGGAGGCCCCTGGAGGCAACCTGAATGTCCCTTGAGGCCCCTGGAGGTCTCTGGAGGCCCCCTAGAGGCCCATTGAGGTACCTGGAGGCCCCTGGAGGTCTCTGCAGGCCTCCAGGATGTCCCTAGAGGTCCCTGGAGGCCCCCTAGAGGTAATTAAGGTCCCTGGAGGTTCATGGCGGTCCCTGGAGGCCTCCGGAGGCGACCTCAATGTCCCTGGAGGATTCCTGAGGCCTCGGGAGGTCCCTGGAGGGTCCTAAAGCCCTCCTGGAGGTCCCTAAAGGCCCCTGGAGGCCTCTGGAGGCCACCTGAATATCCTTGGAGGTCCCTTGAGGCCCCATGGAGGCCCCTTGAGGTCCCTGGAGGCCCCTGGAGGCCTCTGCAGGCCACCTGAATGTTCCTGGATGTCCCTTGAGGCCCCTGGAGGTCTCTGGAAGCCCCCTAGAGGCCTCTTGAGGTTCCTGGAGGCATCTGGAGGCCACCTAAATGTCCCTGAAGGTTTCTTGATGCCCCTGGAGGGTCTTAAAGCCCTCTGGAGGTCCCTAAACGCCCCTGGAGTTCCCTGTAGGCCTCTGGAGGCAACCTGAATGTCCCTGGAGGTCCCTTGAGGCCCCTTGGAAGCCCCTTGAGGTCTTTGGAGGCCTCTGGAGGCCCCCTAGAGGTCCCTGGAGGCCCCTGGAGGCCTCTGGAAGCCACCCGAATGTTCCTGGAGGTCCCTTTAAGCCCCTGAAGGTACCTGGAGGTCCCTAAAGGCTCCTGAATGTCCCTAGAGGTCCCTAGAGGCTTCTGGAGGACTCTGGAAGCCCCCTTGAGGCCACTGGAGGTCGCTGGAGGTGTCTGGAGGCCTCCAGGATGTCCCTGGAGACCCCTAGATGTACTTTTGAGGTCCCTGGAGGCCTTTGGAGGTCTCTAGACGCCCCTAGAGGTTCCTGGAGGTCTCTGGAGGCCTCCAGGATCTCCCTAGAGGTAATTTAAGGTCCCTGGAGGTCCATGGCGGTCCCTGGAGGCCTCTGGAGGCGACTTCAATGTCCCTGGAGGATTCTTGAGGCCTCGGGAGGTCCCTGGAGGGTCCTAAAGCCCTCATGGAGGTCCCTAACGGCCCCTGGAGGCCTCTGGAGGCCTCCTGAATGTCCTTGGAGGTCCCTTGAGGCCCCATGGAGGCCCCTCGAGGTCCCTGGAGGCCACTGCAGGCCACCTGAATGTTCCTGGATGTCCTAGACGCCCCTAGAGGTTCCTGGAGGTCTCTGGAGGCCTCCAGGATCTCCCTAGAGGTAATTTAAGGTCCCTGGAGGTCCATGGCGGTCCCTGGAGGCCTCTGGAGGCGACCTCAATGTCCCTGGAGGATTCTTGAGGCCTCGGGAGGTCCCTGGAGGGCCCTAAAGCCCTCATGGAGGTCCCTAACGGCCCCTGGAGGCCTCTGGAGGCCACCTGAATGTCCTTGGAGGTCCCTTGAGGCCCCATGGAGGCCCCTCGAGTCCCTGGAGGCCTCTGCAGGCCACCTGAATGTTCCTGGATGTCCCTTGAAGCCCCTGGAGGTCTCTGGAAGCCCCCTAGAGGCCTCTTGAGGTCCCTGGAGGCATCTGGAGGCCACCTAAATGTCCCTGAAGGTTTCTTGATGCCCCTGGAGGGTCTTAAAGCCCTCCTGGAGGTCCCTAAACGCCCCTGGAGTTCCTGGAGGCCTCTGGAGGCCACCTGAATGTCCTTGGAGGTCCCTTGAGGCCCCATGGAGGCCCTCGAGGTCCCTAGAGGCCTCTGCAGGCCACCTGAATATTCCTGGATGTCCCTTGAGGCCCCTGGAGGTCTCTGGAGGCCCCCTAGAGGCCTCTTGAGGTCCCTGGAGGCCTCTGGAGGCCAACTAAATGTCCCTGGAGGTCTTTTGAGGTCCCTGGAGGCCTCTGCAGGCCACCTGAATGTTCCTGGATGTCCCTTGAGGCCCCTGGAGGTCTCTGGAAGCCCCCTAGAGGCCTCTTGAGGTCCCTGGAGGCCTCTGGAGGTCACCTGAATGTCCTTGGAGGTCCCTTGAGGCCCATGGAGGCCCCTCGAGGTCCCTGGAGGCCACTGCAGGCCACCTGAATTTTCCTGGATGTCCTAGACGCCCCTAGAGGTTCCTGGAGGTCTCTGGAGGCCTCCAGGATCTCCCTAGAGGTAATTAAGGTCCCTGGAGGTCCATGGCGGTCCCTGGAGGCCTCTGGAGGCGACCTTAATGTCCCTGGAGGATTCTTGGGGCCTCGGGAGGTCCCTGGAGGGCCCTAAAGCCCTCATGGAGGTCCCTAACGGCCCCTGGAGGCCTCTGGAGGCCACCTGAATGTCCTTGGAGGTTCCTTGAGGCCCCATGGAGGCCCCTCGAGGTCCCTGGAGGCCTCTGCAGGCCACCTGAATGTTCCTGGATGTCCCTTGAGGCCCCTGGAGGTCTCTGGAAGCCCCCTAGAGGCCTCTTGAGGTCCCTGGAGGCATCTGGAGGCCACCTAAATGTCCCTGAAGGTTTCTTGATGCCCCTGGAGGGTCTTAAAGCCCTCCTGGAGGTCCCTAAACGCCCCTGGAGTTCCCTGGAGGCCACCTGAATGTCCTTGGAGGTCCCTTGAGGCCCCATGGAGGCCCCTCGAGGTCCCTGGAGGCCTCTGCAGGCCACCTGAATATTCCTGGATGTCCCTTGAGGCCCCTGAGGTCTCTGGAGGCCCCTAGAGGCCTCTTGAGGTCCCTGGAGGCCTCTGGAGGCCAACTAAATGTCCCTGGAGGTCTTTTGAGGTCTCTGGAGGCCTCTGGAGGTGAGTTGAATGTCCCTGGAGGTCTCTTGAGGCCCTCTGGTGGTCCTAAAGCCCTCCTGGAGGCCCCTGAAGGTCTTTGAAGGCCACACGAATGTTCCTGGAGGTCCCTTGAGGCCCCTGGAGGTCCGTCGAGGTCTCTGGAGCCCCCCTAGAGGCCCCTTGAGGTCTTTAGAGGGCTCTGGAGATCCCTGGAGTCCTCTGGAGACCACCTGAATCTCCCTGGAGGTCCCTTGAAGACACTGGAGGTCTCTGGACGCTCCTAAAAGCCTCCAAGAGGTCCCTTGAAGCCCTTGGAGGCCCCCTAGAGGCCCCTGGAGGCCCCCTTTGGGTCTCTGGAGGCCACCTAGAGGCCACGTGAGGTCCCTGGAGGCCTCCAGGATGTCCCTGGAGGTGCATGGAGACCTCCAGAATGTCCCTAGTGGTGCCTGGAGGCCTGCAGGATGTCCCTGGAGGTATCT
>WNGS01164447.1:3039966-3058947 GCA_020271785.1 Procambarus virginalis | reverse complement strand
TTCTATGCCCTCATCGAAGGACTGTTGTCTCCTGTCCGGCTTCTGTTGGGGCCGGTGCCTGGATGGTGGCCCTGACCTCCAGGTCAATTCTTGGCATGTTCCTCTCCATTTTCCGTGACTGGCACAGTTGGTGTGGGGCTTCAGGCTTACTGCTTTTGTTGCCTTCCCTATTTTGTAATTGGCACTTGGTGTATTTACGCATCTTTCTGGATGTTGGTGCCCTGTCTGAGTCTGCTTGGGATTCGGTATCTGGCCCACCTCGACAACTGGCTGGTGTGGGCTCCCAGTCAGTCCGCTGTCTGCTCGCCAGGGGTGTGGTTCTTTCCAGATCGCCGGGTTTGGTTTCCTAGTGATCTGGAGGCCGTTCCATTTGTTTCCGTCCCGGGTTCAGACCTGGCTGGGTCTTGTTTAGGGCTCTTGGCCGCTCTTTGTCTTTCTTTCCAAAAGTGTTGCTGCGGCTGTGGTCCCGCCTTCAGCTGTTCATGAGGGGGTCCCGGGTTGCTCGGCGGTTGCTCGAGCAGTTGTGCGGGAGTCTGAACTTCGACGTGCTGGTCTGCCCGTGGAGTCGGGTTTGGCTTCGGCATCTGTTTGGTTCCTTCGGAGACTCCCCTTCTGCCTCTCTTGCAATCGTTGAGTTCGTTCCTCCGGGGATCTTGTGTTGGTGCTGCGTCACCAGCTTCCTCTTTGGGGTTTTCGGGGTTCCATGTCTTGGCACCCCTCCGAGCCTTCGCTCGATGTGTTCATGGACGGGTCATCTCTCGGCTGGGGCTTTGTGACCAGTGCTCAACAGGTCGGCCGAGGATGGTAGGGTCTGTCCGTTCGTCTGCCTAACAGCACGGTTCTGGAGTTTGTGGCTGTCTGATTTGCGCTTCGGAGGGTTTGGGTCACTTGGTGCTCTACCATTCAGCTCCATTTGGACTGTTCTTTGGCGGTTCTTTTCAGGACCCACAGGCTTTGTCTTAGGTGTTTGACCTTTGGGGTTGGTCCCTTAGAGTGGCTCATTTGCTGGATTCTCGGGGTTTGGCTAACCGTGAGGTTCATGTCCGGGGTGTGTCCTGCGTCCTGGCGGACAGCTGTCTCGGTTCATTCCTCTGTTCGCGGATTGGCCAGTCGTCACTGACTCGTTTTGTTGGCTCTACCGGACGTATGGACTCCTGGCCATGGATGTCTTCGAGTCGGCATGGTCTAGGCGTCGCCCATTCTATGCCTGCGAGGCATTCACAGTGGATGTCTTTTGGCAGGACTGGTCGAGGTGGGGGTACAAGGTGGGCTGCGCCTCTTTCAGCAGGTTAGACCTGTCCTGTACGTGACTGGTTCGGACTTCTCCTCGGCTCTTCGCGTCTGGTATTTTCACGCGGGTATCACCATCTCTGTGGTGATCAGGTGGCTTTGTTGATAGTGTCCCACCTGCGAGCCCGTCTCAGCGACAGTATGACGTTCCTGGTGTTTCTATGCACTTTTTCTTGCTCTTCGTAGGTTGTCTTCTCTTTTGCATCGGGTTGTCTTGTCCTTTATTGGGTTTTCAGGACTACAGTTTTGATGTTTCTTACTGTCGCCTCGTTTTGTGCGGCGCTGGCGGAGCCGCTCCGGCTTGTGTTCTGGGTGGACTTCGCATCTGCCCCGTTTCGTACACATTCTTGTGTTTTGTTTCACCTCCGGCCTACTCATGCGTTGCCTGAGCCGTCCTGGTCCTTGATCAGGGTGCCTTCTTAACTTCTCCTCAGTTTGTGGTAACCCCTTCGGTTCAGGTTTCTGCTCTTTGGTACTGGTGGTAGGTTTGTACATTTGCAACCTTTCTCTGTCCTGGCGACGGTCGAGACGACTGCTTTCTGGAGGGGATTCTTGGGTTATTGATGCTTGATTGGTTCGGCCGGGGGGTGCATCCTGTATTGTCCGGTTGTGCTTTTTTTGCCGTTACCTGCGTACCGTGTCTGGGGATGCGCTTTGGGTTGATCCGGTTCCCCTCGTTCCCTGTTTCAGGGCTCGGGTCTCCCAGGTCGTCCGCAGAGTTTTTAAGTCTTCCAGCCTGCAGTCTGTCCTTGCACCAATGCTGATCGTTTGCAGCTTTTGCTACTGTGTTGGTGATGTCTAGGGCTCATTTCAGGCGCAGGGATTTGAGGGTCGCACAGGTTCTTGGCCACCCATTCTTTATGCGCGTCTGCTCCTGTGCGTTCTTGTTGCTTTGGGTCGCAGGTTGCAGCCTGTTGTCTTGGCTTCGCGTTGCGGAGTTTGTGGCGGCCGCCTCCCGGGTTAGCCCTTTCTTTTCCTTCTCTTTGGGTATGAAGCTCCAGGGAGTCGTAGGGGCTCCCCACAGAAAACCAGCGTTGAATGTAATGAAACGCCATTTTCTGGGTGAGCCCCGGAGGCTCCCTGGCAACCCTCCCTCCCACCGGTTGGCTGTTTTTTTGCGTTGGTTGAAGCTTAGCTTCTGAACTGATGCTAGTTAGCCGGCGCGGTAGGGCCGGGGCTCCCCCTCCCCCTCCCGGGGCGGGGAGGGGAGGGCTGCGCGGACGATCGGCGCTGCAGTAAAGTGTGATGTTTGCTTGTTTCCTTGGGATTGTAGGGAGTTTCTATCTCTCTGTTTGTTTTTTTGTTTCAGTTTTTTACCATGTGGGATTTTTGTTTTGCCTACCTTTCTGGGTGCAAACCCCGGTCGATGGCAGATAAGGAAAACCCCAACTACAAGGGAATTTTCCAGGGCCATTGCTCCCTGAAACCTCTCTGAAGGGGCCAGGTTCTGGCGCTGGTCCCTGGTAGGTCTGAACTCCTTAGCTAATGTCCTGGTCTAATATAACATACATTAGCCCAATAAGCTGCAGGGAGCCCCCGGGGCTCACCCAGAAAATGGCATTTCATTACATTCAACACTGGTTTTTTTACTTGTTTCTTTGCACATAAAGTTACTAATACTTGTATTGTCACTGCATGTGATGGATAGCATTTGTAAATTATTCTTTTATCATTTACAGGATGCAAATCACAACTTGTCATGGTATTGCTTCTGTTATATGCATCTCCCTTTCCTTCTTCCTAAGTGGAAAATGACTAAAGAAATATGTAAATTAAAAAATAGAACAATAATTATATTTTTCCCAACTGGTACTAGTACTTGCCTCAATGCACTTATCTTCTCTTGTATGTCAAGCCCCCTCAGCAGCTCATCTGAGCTTATGTCACAAGCACAAAACTGTACATCTCGAATATGCCAGGCTCCAGGGGCCAGGTTCACGAAGCAGTTACTCAAGCACTTACGAACGTGTACATCTTTCCTCAATCTTGGACAGCTTTGGTTACATTTATTAAACAGTTTACAAGCATGAAAACTTCCCAATCAACTGTTGTTATTGTTATAAACAGCCTTCTAGTGCTTTGGAGCTCATTAACTGTTTAATAATTGTAAATAAAGCTGCCAAAGAATGAGAAAAGATGTACAGGTTCGTAAGTGCTTGAGTAACTGCTTCGTTACTCTGGCCCCTGGTGATTATCTAACTTGCTGAAAACAGTTACCCTTACAAATTATCCTGACCTCAAACAGAGCAGGGAGCTCATAAGGATTAGAGACCCACTACCATGGTATCCTACCACAAAAATGTTTAAGAGCATCATTACAAATTTAAAAACTCCTCAAAACTCGTATGAGGAAAAATTGGAAACACTGAATCGCCAAACAAAACTATTAATGATGCAAACAGCCATTAATCTTTAACCAGGTGGTGGTCAATGTAGTAATGGCCCGATAAGAGGTGACCACTGAATTTTTGGCTCGGAACAAACAAGACCTTGTACATTAACTGAGATCACATCATAGGGATGGGGAACGGCACCTTTGGTCAGGTTTCACTAGATTGCTGCATAGTAGTCTTTATTTAACCTGTGGCACCTTTGCCCTTCTCTGTTGATGTGAGATGGTGATCTGTTTTTGTAGTGTGTATTCTGTGCATCATTTATATAACTGGGTTTCTTATCAGTGTGTGTGGTTTGGGCCGCATATATTCATTTCCCTAGTACCGGTAAGGTTGTTTCTCATTATTACCTTGAGGTTACCTTAAGGTGATTTCGGGGCTTAGCGACTCCGCGGCCAGTCGTCGACCAGGCCTCCTCGTTGCTGGACTGGTCAACCAGCAATGTTGGTAGTTGGGTTGTGTTAGCTACCCTGACCAGTTCTGAGCCAGAGTCTGCCACTGGTGGCTATCTTGGGTGTTCAGCTGTAAGATTGACCCTCATCTCTGTGGGACAAGATTCTACTGATTGTAAGCTGTGGTTATCATCATTTATCATCTGTTTGTTGTCCGAGATGCATACACTTGTTTCTTGAACACCCGTAGAAAGGTTTACCTCATTTCTCTACCGCTTGTTGATAACCAGAGTATTGGAGAGACTAAGATGAACAGGAAATAGAGTAGACACCAACAGCATTGGAAGCAGGAGATGTGTGAACCAGATTACTACAAAGTTTGTTAGTTTGTTGAAAGGCGAGTTTTGCATCATGAGGACTCAGAGTATTAGTGAGATTTTAGAGTTCAGATATGAATGGAAAGCAGAGCAGTGTCACTATTGGAAACACGTTTGGGAAAATGGAAATTTTTCTGTGGGGAGCCCCTACGGCTCCCTGGAGCTTATCGGGCTAATGTATGTTATGTTAGACCGGACACTAGCTATGGAGTTCAGACCTACCAGGGACCAGCGCCAGAACCTGGCCCCTTCAGAGAGGTTTCAGGGAGCAATGGCCCTGGAAAACCCCATATGGTTGGGGGTTTTCCTTATCTGCCATCGACCGGGGTTAGGCACCCAGAAAGGTAGGCGTAACAAAACAAACCCCACNAAAAAGATGCGAGAAAAACTACACGGCAGGAGGAGAGAGGCAGAAAGAAATTTTGAAAAGGGATTGCAGACAAATGTAAAACAGAACAGGTCTATTCTATAAATTCACAAACAACAAATTGCAGGTAAAGGATAATATTCGAGGTTGAAAATGGGAAATAGATTCACGTAAAACGAAAAAGGGAATGTGTGAAACATTAAACGAAAAGTTCCAAAGTGTGTTTGTACAAAATGAAATCTTCAAGGAACCAGACACAATAAGAATTTCAGAGAACAACATAGAGCACATAGAGGTCTAGAGACGAGTGGAAAAAATGCTCAAGGAGCTAAATAAGAACAAAGCAGTTTGTCCAGATGGAGTTTCACCATGGGTTCTGAGAGAATGTGCACCTGAGCTCAGATTCCACTTCAACTGATTTTTCAGGCATCCCTGTTTACAGGAGTTGTAGCTGATGTGTGGAAAAGGCTAACATAGTTCCAATCTACAAAAGTGGAAGCAGGGAAGACCCCCTTAATTATAGACCAGTATCATTGACAAGTGTAATAGTCAAAATATTGTAAAAAATAATTAAAACTAAATGGGTAGAACACCTGGAGAGAAATTATATAATATCAGACAGTATGGTTTTCGATCTGGAAGATCCTGTGTATCGAATTTACTCAGTTTCTATGATCGAGCAACAGAGATATTACAGGAAAGAGATGGTTGGGTTGACTGCATCTATCTGGACCTAACAAAGGCTTTCGACATAAGAGGTTGTTCTGGAAACTGGAAAATATTGGAGGGGTAATAGGTAAGTTTCTAACATGGATGAAAAATTTTCTGACTGATAGAAAAATGAGGGCAGTGATCAGAGGCAATGTATCGGACTGGAGAAATGTCACAAGTGGAGTACCACAGGGTTCAGTTCTTGCACCAGTGATGTTTATTGTCTACATAAATGATCTACCAGTTGGTATACAGAATTATATGAACATGTTTGCTGATGATGCTAAAATAATAGGAAGGATAAGAAACTTATATGATTGTCATGCCCTTCAAGATGACCTGGACAAAATAAGTATATGGAGCACCACTTGGCAAATGGAATTTAATGTTAATAAATGCCATGTTATGGAATGTGGAATAGGAAAACATAGACCCCACACAACCTATATATTATGTGAGAAATCTTTAAAGAATTCTGATAAAGAAAGAGATCTTGGGGTGGTTCTAGATAGAAAACTATCACCCGAGGACAACATAAAAAATATTGTGCGAGGAGCCTATGCCATGCTTTCAATTTCAGAATTGCTTTTAAATACATGGATGGCGATATACTAAAGAAATTGTTCACGACTTTTGTTAGGCCAAAGCTAGAATATGCAGCGGTCGTGTGATGCCCATATCTTAAGAAGCACATCAACAAACTGGAAAAGGTGCAACGACATGCTACTAAGTGGCTCCCAGAACTGAAGGGCAAGAGCTACGAGCAGAGGTTAGAGGCATTAAATATGCCAAAACTAGAAGACAGAAGAAAAAGAGGTGATATGATCACTACATACAAAATGGTAACAGGAATTGATAAAATTGATAGGGAAAATTTCCTGAGACCTGGAACTTTAAGAACAAGAGGTCATAGATTTAAGCTAGCTAAACACAGATGCTGAAGAAATATAAGAAAATTCACTTTCGCGAACAGAGTGGTAGACGGTTGGAACAAGTTAGGTGAGAAGGTGGTGGAGGCCAAGACCGTCAGTAGTTTCAAAGCGTTATATGACAGAGTGCTGGGAAGACAGGCCACCACGAGTGTAGCTCTCATCCTGTAACTACACTTAGGCAATTACACATCCCCAGGAAGCAGCCCTAGCAGCTGTCTAACTCCCATGTTCCTATTTACTGCTAGGTAAACAAGGGCATCAGGGTGAAAGAAACTGCCCATTTGTTTCTGCCTCTGACGGGGATTAAACCCAGACTCTTAGGACTAGGAGCACCGAGCGCTGTCCACTTGGCCATCAGGGCCCCCTGACCCCCTGCACTGCACACCTGTTTCATGTGACAAATTTGTGGTGCAGTTGTTGATGAATTACAGAGGAATCTCGTGTGATGAGCAGCCCCATCTACGAGCATTTCAGGTAACGAGCGATCCACTTTGCAGAAAATTTGTATTGATTGATGCACTTCCACTCGATTAACGAGAAAATCATGTGGTGGTTCCTAGCATTCCTGCTGGTTCTTGCAAATTCTCGGACGCCGCCGACAACAGTGTTGTTGTTTTATCGCACAGGATAAGCATCCCTCTGCATTTATTTCTGCTTTTCTTTGGGTTTTCTGTAATTTGTGAGTACAATTTGTAACCCACGATGTCCCCAAAGAAGCTGCTTGCTAAAGATAGTGTTGTCAAGAGGAAGAAAGACACAATTACTGAAGATTTGAAGAAGGAAATCACCTGACTCAGAGGTGGATTCTCCTTCCACACCGTAACCCTCTTCTCCTCCCCACCTCCCCATCGTCTCCCTCAAGCTAGCAACGACATTTCAAAAGATAGTACAATTGAAAATATTTATAATAATTACATGTACTGTATTATAATTACATTATAAAATTTCATATTGATGTTTTTCGCGGGTGAACCGGATTAATTTTATTTACATTATTTTAAATGGGGAAATTCATTTCACAAGATGAGCATTTCACATGATGAGCTCGGTGCCGGAACGGATTAAATTTTTTTATTGAGGTTCCTCTATACTCTAGGCCCCACCTCACTTCACTATTTAAAGTGAGGGCAAAGGGGTAGAACAGCTTGTTGGCAGAGACCCCAAGTGCATGGGGGAATTGTGTAAAGCCTAGTAGAGCGGACAGAACACTGTACGCGTGATCCTGTGGTCCCGGGTTCGATCTCGGGCGCCGGCGAGAAACAATGGGCAGAGTTTCTTCCACCCTGATGCCCCTGTTACCTAGCAGTAAATAGATACCTGAGAGTTAGTCAGCTATCACGGGTTGCTTGCTGGGGGTGGAGGCCTGGTCGAGGACCGGGCCGCGGGGACACTAAAGCCCCGAAATCATCTCAAGATAACGTTTTAACACTTGGCTGTAGTGAGACATCACATTGTCTCACTATGAATGATCTCTTGTTTTTCCTCTAGCGTCATCCCCACAACAATTTTCTTGGGTTGAACATTACCACTGATGTTCTTGGAACTCATGGCATGATATATAATAAAACTTTTATGTTTAGAAACCAAAAAAAAAGCACAAAAATAATGAAATTCTTCACAAAGAATTCAAGCATGATCCTCACTAGGCGGGAGACACAGGTAAACTTAAGCGCCTTGTGCTCAGTGGACCCGTACGTGTATAAACAAACTTCGAAAACTGAGGCAAACAACAAGTACCGAATCAAATTTTTTGAAGAAATTAAGTTCAAGTACCGAAAAATACAAAAACAGAGGCATACGAAAACCGAGGTTCCACTGTATTAACATTTACCGAAAAAGTTGTTAAAACTAAAACAATGTCAAAATATTGCCAAATTCAACAATTTTCATTTCAAATAACAAAGAGTAAAAAAAAAAAATGAGAAACATTAAAATATTGCTGAATTCAGAGACCACCTGTTGAGTGTTGCGCAATGGTTGAGAATGAATCATTGCTACACTTTACTTATCATTAAATAAAGACTATTAGTAATTAAGTTAAATGTAATGCAAGAATTTGAATTAGTGCCCCAGCATTGCAATGCCCTCAGCCATGACGGGCACCAATGACAGCTGGGTAGATAGCGCTTCAGATTCGTAGTCCTGAGGTTCCGGGTTTGATCCCCGGTGGAGGCGGAGACAAATGGGCAAAATGCTTCTTTCACCCTGATGCCCCTGTTACCTAGCAGTAAATAGGTACCTGGGAGTTAGACAGCTGCTACGGGCTGCTTCCTGGGGGATGTGTAACAAAAAGGAGGCCTGGTCGAGGACCGGGCCGCTGGGACGCTAAGCCCCGAAATCATCTCAAGATAACCTCAAGAAGAAGATGATTTAATACCTTATTTGTTTGGTTTGGTATCCTTAATTATACCTAGTTTCAGTGTTTATGAATTCACGTACAGTATATATATTCACGAATTCATGTATATGTAGGTAGAATTCTTTTCTACTTACATTGCATTCACTTACACTCGCAAAAAATATTGTTTTGGTGTGATCTTACAGTATTTTAATAGGTAGAACAAATTCTGCCTTGTTAAATAGTAAATATTATAGTAATAACATCTTGTGTATTAACATTAAAAAACAGTATTGAAATATTTGAAATATTTGTGGGATGGTAGTAACAGTGTCTGAACATTCAAAATGTTAATAATTGTTGATTTTTTAATAAATATAACTTTAGGATATGCATGAAAGCTATACAACTTTATCCTCAAAATTCACTAGTGCATGTAGAAATAGAGGCAATAATACTGGAGGAACACTGGTTAATAATTGTATATCTTTGCTAATGTCTTTGTTTAATCCATAGACAGGGTTCCAAAGGTTCAATTTGTAACAGAAAACGGGAGAAATCTTTTTTAATACTGTACCATCGATAGAGCATAGTGTTGATTGTAATGACACGGCAATTGTAATGATTGTAATGAGCCTCACTGCCTCCCTGAAGCTATACAATGAGATGGATTCCATCTACCATGTCTCATCAGCTGTGGAGTTCTATAGGCCTACCAGGGACTCATGCCAGAACCTGGGGTCAGATTCACGAAGCAGTTACGCAAGCACTTGCGAACCTGGGGCCAGATTCACGAAGCAGTTACGCAAGCACTTGCGAACCTGGGGCCAGATTCACGAAGCAGTTACGCAAACACTAACGAACCTGTCCATCTTTTCTCAATCTTTGGCGGCTTTGTTTGCAATTATTAAACAGTTAATGAGCTCCGAAGCACCAGGAGGGTATTTATAACAATAACAACAGTTGATTGGCAAGTTTTCATGCTTGTAAACTGTTTAATAAATGTAACCAAAGCTGTCAAAGATTGAGGAAAGATGTACACGTTTGTAAGTACATGCGTAACTGCTTCGTAAATCTGGGCCCAGGTCCGTAAGTACTTGCGTAACTGCTTTGTGAATCTGACCCCTGGCGTGCAGGTGTCCCGGGCTGCGACTTAATAGCAGTCAGGCACATTGTGGTTAGGTAGTTTACCAAGCTACAATGATCTGGTTACATTAGGGTACTTAATTTTTTCAAGAAATAGGACTAGGGAACATGGGTGGAAACTGGACTTGCAATTGAGTTAGAGAGATGTAAGGAAGTTCTTGTTCCCTGTACAGATGATTGGTCAGTGGAAAGCATTAAAAGGAAGTTGTTGTTGAAGCCAATTCTATCCACCAATTTAAAAAGAAATGTGATGAAAATGTTAATGTTATGAGGTGTAATTAATGCACCAGGTATAAATGGCTAGAAGCCAGGGAATAGAAAGAGGCACAGTCTGGTCCTGGCAGGCCATGGCCCGATGTATCTCCCTAGGGCTTGGCTGGACGAACACAGCTCTAAGAGCTACTGTGACCACCTCCAGAACAAGAGCGTTTCATTACTTTCAGTGCTTGATGTTTCAATATTTTCATTGCTTCAACAGTATGGTAATTTTCAATGTATCATGTTTCAGGAACTGGTCCACGTGTAGTAACTGTGAATACCATAAATGCTCCGAAGGCTTCAGTGAGTGGTGTACGGACACCAGCTCCAGCAACGCTGGTATCTGTTGGTTCCAAGACAATACAAACAGTACGAGTAACACCTCAGGGTCCTTCTGGTCTTCGACCAGTGCTGAGTGGTACAAAATCTAACGTGATTGTTGTGCATAAAGGAGCCCCTTCTCCTGGAACAAGACCCATGAGCATTCAGGGAATCAGGGTAAGATGCATGTGTAATGCTATTTAAAATTTGATTATTAACCTTCCTATCTAGCGATTATTCAGTTTGTAAACCACTGATGCTTGTTCCCTATTTTATGCGACACCTTGAAGTTGATCCATCACTAAAATACCCTACACCATTATAGTTCAGTATTAACTTTTTGGGGGAGGGCTTTCCACTGTACTTCCTTGAGCTATTTTAGCCCAGAAAGGAAACATCAACGGAGGAAACTGTGGTACAAAGGGGAGCAAAATCAAAAGACACAAATCCAAACAACTGACCTAGCCCAGAAAGCCAAGAAACAGACAAGACTGCAAACCGCATATGGAATAGGCATGCATAGAACAAGGTGAGCAAACCCACACAGTATGCCAGCAAGAAAGTCGGGTACTGAGACAAGCAGCCAATGGCACAAGTCCAACAAAATGAAGCACCCACTCAACCATCCCAAGCAGAATGCAAGGGAAGGGCACTGCTTCCAATGAACAGAGTGCCAAGGGAACACAAAGCCATTGTTACCCAGCCCTACCAAGAGTCGCCCCCCCCCCCCAAATACCAGACGATAAAGCACCTAAACTATTGGGATCATCTCAAAGCTCTCCAAATGTACTTGCTAGAAAGGAAACGAGAGAGATATCAAATAATACACACAAGGAAAGTACTTCCCAAATTTACACAGTAAAATAAAAACATACTGGAATGAAGGATATGGAAGAATGAAGTGAAGAGTGAAGAGCAGGGGTGCCATAGACACAATCAGAGAACACTGCATGAACATCAGAGGTCCATGGTTGTTCAACATACTCCCAGTGAGTATAAGAAATATTGCCGGAACAAACGTGGACACCTTCAAAAGAAAACTAGACAGTTTTCTTTTTAGAGAAGTGCCGGACCAACCGGACTGTGGTGGATATGTGGGCCTGTGGGCTGCTCCAAGCAACAGCCTGTCAGACCAAGCTCTCATAAGTCAAGCCTACTAGTCTACTATAAGTCTACTTGGAGAGTAGAAGAACTCTCAGAACCCCATCCAGGTACATTCCAGGTACCAGCATAATGCCAGAAAAGACAACAGGGACAAGAGAGAGAGACCAATATTATGATCAGCATCAGTGGGAAAGGGAAGGGGCAGAAATTAAATAGCCATGGAAAAGAGTCAATAGCAGCCATTAACAGCCAAGAGGCAGCCCCAAAACCAGCTTGAGGAACACAAGATGGCCAAAATTTGACACCAGATAGAGATGAAACAGGACTGTCAAAAAAAACACAGCAAGCTACCCAACACATTGGTCAGAATGGCAACTGCAGATTAAGGGGAAAAAGAAGAGCTGCCAGAAGTCTTATCATATTAATTATAACTTCCATGGAGTGCAGCACCTGCAATGCATACCCTCACACCACTGATAAACTACGTAGAAAGGGAAAACCTGCAACAAGGAGAGTTTCAAGGCAACCACCCATCCAAGAATTAACCAAACACAGAGCAGCTGCACGTTGATGAGTGGATGGGAAATGGCATCAGCTATGAGAGGCAGCTGGCTGCAAAAGGGGTCGCCAGGAGGAAGCAGCCACAGGAAATAAGAATGAAGGCAACTACAGAAAGCCTATTGGCCCATAAGAGGCAGCTCCTATTAATATCCACCCAATCTTATTCATATACATGTCTTGTGGAAAAGGGGCACTTTTTAGTGCACTAGTGTGTGCTAGGGAAGAATATTCTTGCATATTAACAGCCCCATTCAAAACTGGAGAAATTGCTGACCTGCAAAACATGTTGGATTCTTTTACAGATTGAAACTATTTAATAAATCATCTAAATTACCAAAAACTAATAAAATTTCCCATACAGTACTGTATTCTCTAGAGCACAAGCAAGAGAGAGAGATATAATAATTTACACTTGGAAAATATTAATGGTTCGAAATTTACACATTAAAATAACTCCTTACTAAACCAGAAGACATGACAGGAAGTGCAAAAATAGCCGCATTGAAAAGCAAAGGTACAGTAGGACAAGACAAGACAATTCTATTAACATTAAGAGACCATGACTTTTCAGCACTCTCTCTCCAAACATAGGGGTCATTCCCTGGAAACACAAACCGAAACTGTCTCTATTTTCCGTTTGTTACAACTTGTAATAAAGTTGTTACATCTTGGCTTAACGTGTTTATGACGTATTAGAACGTTGTTACAACTTGCTATATTGGTGGTTATAACTGGTTAGGAGGCGTTAAAACTTGTTCGAACGTTGTACCAACGTCGTTGTTTCCGTGTGTGTTTGGCGGGTTACTAGCTGACCTATTACAATATTCAAAAGAGAACCCTGAACTTGATAAATGTCTCCAAAGGATACCTGATTAACCGGGCTGTGATTCATAAGTCAGAATGTGAGCAGCAACATTTAACAGCCAGGTTAACCAGACCAATAGCCAGGAAGCCTGGTTAGAGACTGGGCTGTGGGAACATTGATTCTCAGAATAAACAACAGGTAGACTAGAAGCTTCGGGGCTCACCCACATGCTGACGTGACTGGACAGCCCGTCCTCCTAAGGTTTCCCAACGTCAAGAAAATGGTCAATTTAAAGTGTTCTCTCCTAACCTATCTTGAGGTTATCTTGAGATGATTTTGGGGCTTTAGTGTCCCCGAGGCCCGGTCCTCGACCAGGCCTCCACCCCCCCAGGAAGCAGCCGTGACAGCTGAGTCAGCTGTCACGGGCTGCCACCTATCAGAGGATCCAAACAGAAAATGAGACAGAATATCACTTTCGCAAGCAGCTTCCATTTTCTAGTACGACAATTTTTGGCCTTGTGTAACGCATACGAGCGAAATGCGATGTTCTTTGTAGGACAGGTTGGACTGGAAACACTACAAGTTGGTGTGGAGACACCTACATCAGAAACAGAACTGACGAGGGGAGCCGGCTGGGAGCTGGGACCAGGCAATTTCATGAAGATAACTTCAGAGAGCTACAAGAGAAGGACTCGAGAAAATTACATCTCACAAATGACTCCTGAATGCATCTTAGGATGCAATGAATCCCACACTCCAATGAATTGTGGTTGGTTTCTCACCGAATTGAGGTTGCACTGTACCTTAAGTTTGGCAGCCAGCTTAGGCCCAGTTGCAAGTATTTCTGTTAGAAATAGTCAATACATTTCCCAATTGTTTCCCATAATGTTATGAAATATAAAATGAGACTATTTCTTACATGGGCTGTGCCCCTTGTTTATAAACTATGAATTGTGGTACAGTGTTAATTAAAATAGTTTAAATAATTGAAAATATTTTTAATAATATACGGTTATAATTTTTTAATTAATATGGTGTGGTGGCAATTTAGGAAATACTTAGCAGTATATTTGTATATTTTGTTACTTTCCTCAGGAGGGACCCACTAAAATCACCATAGGAAAAAGTCTTGGTGGAAGTTCCAGCACAACTATGTTACAGAAGCCTCTACCTTCGCCTCGGGGGGCTATCGCAGCTCCGAGTGTTGTTCCAATCAGCACACCTACGTCTCAGGGCAATGTCATTGTGGTGGATTTGAGTCCCGAGAGCAGCAGTGCGAGCAATAACAATGCTCTGGCTGACATTCTGCAGGCCACAGGTATTCTGAGTACTGGTGGACCAAGTAGTGTTGATAGTGGAAACATCCGTGCTGGTGGTGGTGGTGGTGAAGTAGGCAACAATGAGGGGGCAACCCCAAGAATCCCTCCTCCTTCTAGCTCGGTTCCTCTTCTGTCACGGACAGTATCCACTTCCACGAGTGTGCCAACAACCACTCAATCTTCCATCACTTCACACTGCCAGTCAATCAGTCAGTATTTTTTTTCTCACATTGAAATGCCTAGAAGCATAACAGTGTATGATTCGCAACATAAAATTACCAAGACGAATACAAAAAGTAGTCTGGCATATTCAGTCACATCATTATTTGCATACATATCTAATTTCTGCACAGTAACAGGTTCCAGATCCTGATCTGCTCCTTAGAAATATCATATTTTGCTCTATTAGAATTCAGTAGTTTTACCATCACCTCAACAGTAAAATGCCTAGTAAAAATCTCGGACATAATTTTGAGCATCTTCGTGGAATAATTTTTAAGGACATTCCATTTACTGTACACACAGTCAATTTATCGGTGTAATTCTGATAATGCCATAAAGCACAAATGAGTCGGTTTTAAATTTTAAATTGAGAGGAAAATTCACATAAATATTTGCTGATATTCAGTGTAAAATCAGGTCTTCCTTTACTTTGTACCCCACTACAAAACGCATGTCTGTCTCACGTAAACCACTGCTCTGAAGTTTGCAAAGATAAGTCCCCCAACCTCTTTTAACCATACACTGCTTGTAATCCCAACTTGTCCTCTTGCAAACTACGTCTGAATTTGGCCATTTGCCTGTATGGCCGAAAATGGACGTACAGTAATTTGAAAAATAAATATAATTGAAAATAAATTTTGGATTTTTTGTTTCCAAAACAGCAAGTTAAGGGTCCTCTGGTAGGTTAGGAGGACAGGAAGTTCTCCTAAGGTTTCAAAACATCATGAAAACCGTTAATTGAAAGTTTCCTCTCCTAACCTAACAAGTAAGCCGAAAGACCCATAACAGAAAATGGGACAGAACGTCACATTCGCGAGGCGATTTCATCTCAAATTCCATCCATCTTTGGCCATGCGAGTGTACGCGCAAATAGTGACGTAATTTTAAGAGAACAGGTTGGTAATCCAGGCTTCTGCTGCGCTCCGTATCCTTGATATGGTTTAAACTTTAGTAATTCTTTCTTCCACATCTGTCCATATGTTTTGTATTCTTCTTTACTCATTTGATTAACCCTTAAATGGCGCCTGGCTATTTAGCATGTGTCACCACAGGTGCATTCCAAAAAAAAAAAAAAAAATCTAAACCTGTTAATTTGTGTTTACTGATCATGGGAAAAATAATAACAAAATCGTAAGTGGCATATATTGCCCACTATAGGGCGGGGAAGTCTGGCAAAAAACAGGTGCCGACTCAGCGTGCGTCCCAGGCGGTCTGTTGCTCGCCAGCTGTCAGGCCGGAGTTGCCACAAAGAGATAATTACCTAATTATTTCAATGTCTCTGATTGATTTTTCGTAGTTTTTTGCTGTAATGTTATTCAATAGTGTGTAGTATGATATATTTATATAATGAGTGAATCATCGCTGTACTCAAAAATATGGTGTGCATATTGTTGATTCAGTTATGTTCATCAAACAGTGAACAAATACTTTGTCGGTTATTACACTATATACACAGGTTATATATAAGTATCTGCATGTTTTGTTCACCATAACGAACCACTAAGTTGCTATTATGAGTAAAAAAGTAACGAGGAGTGAGGAGAACGCCACACACCAGCCAGCCACTCACTCCCTCAACACCTCACTCGCCCACATTCTCCTCCCACCATACTGTTTTTGCTTTTATTCATTATATACAGACGTTATATATAAGTATCTACATTCATGTTCACCATAACGAACCACTAAGTTGGCATGCTGAGTGGCAGTGGCAGCCCGCCACTGGCTGCTACTTCCTCCCTCCCTCAAGTCACCTGACTCACCTACATTCTCCTTTCACAATACTGTTTTTGCTTTTATTCACTATATACAGACATTATATATAAGTATCTACATTCGTGTTCACCATAACGAACCAATAAGTTGGTATGCTGAGTGGCAGTGGCAGCCAGTGGCAGCCCGCCACTGGCTGCCATTCCCTCCCTCCCTCCCTCACCTCACCTGACTTGCCACCATTCTCCTCCCACCATACTGTTTTTGCTTTTATATACAGACGTTATATAAAAGTATTTACATGTTTTGTTCACCATAACTGTACATCTAAGCTTGTATGATGAATAAAGGCACAAAGACGTAGCTACTCACACAGTCAGCTGGTGGCGGCCGCCCTCAAGGCCAGACGCACTAATATTTCTCCTCCAACAATACTGTTTGTGGTGTTATTACGCTATATACACACATTATATATTAGTATCTACCTGTTTTATTCACCATACTTGTACAAGTAAACTGGTATGGTGCCCAAAGACCATAGTGGTCACCAGTAAACAACATAAGTTGTGCAGACGATGCCACCTCCCTCACCAAAATGACGGCTCCCAACCTACTCCTATTGCTGTTTATACCCTCTATATACACGTTATATAAGTATCTACATTTGTGTTCACCATAGCGAACCACTAAGCTGGTGTGGTGAGTGCAGTCAATAATAGGTGGCCACACAGTCAGAAGACGACGCCACCACCCTCCCTCCCACAACATTACTCCTCCCTCCATGGAGCACAGCGCTAAATATCACCATAATCCTGCTATTATCAGAACCCTGGTCAGTTTTATCACAGTCAGGGGACTTCTGTAATAATATCATTGCTAAATAATAGCAAGAACATGTATATTATGGCATTTTTAGGCGATGCTGTGGTCACAAGCTGAACAGCAGTGCTGTGAGCTCATGCTGCGTGCGTCAGGCTTGGTTGCTCACTCAATACTGAGGCCCCTCACACCCGGGAATTTGGCCTACGATTTTTTTTTAAATGGCGTCTGTTTACAAGAGCCCTGATGAAGGTGTGGTGAACCCCCGTGTATACCACGGGCCGTTTAAATCTTGCGCGGTACTCCAAAACATCATATGATGTTGAGCGCAATCTACTGCAAGTCACTCAACGCATCATATGATGTTGAGCGCAACTAAAGGGTTAATACTCTAAATGTATTTGAACCATCATCCCATACAGCTTTAACGAAGATGCTTTTCTTTATATTCCATTGTCACTTGTTAATTGTTGATGCTCTCAGCATTATCATCTCCCACTTAATTATATAGTACTTGGTACTTTTCTGTGGGGAGCCCCTTCAGCTCCCTGGAGCTTATCGGGCTAATGTATGTTATATTAGATCGGGACATTAGCTAAGGAGTTCAGACCTACCAGGGACCAGCGCCAGAACCTGGTCCCTTCAGAGAGGTTTCAGGGAGCAATGACCCTGGAAAACCCCGTTGTGGTTGGGGTTTTCCTTATCTGCCATTGACTTGGGTTTGCACCCAGAAAGGCAGGCATAACAAAACAAACCCCACATGGTAAAAAACTAAAACAAAAAACCAAACAGAGAGATAGAAACTCCTACAATCCCAAGAAAACAAGCAAACAAGCAAACATCACACTTTACTGCCGCGCCGATCGTCCGCGCAGCCCTCCCCGCCCCAGGAAGGGGAGGGGGGAGCCCCGGACCTACCACGCCGGCTGCCTAGCATCAGTTCGTAAGCTAATGTCAACCGGAATAGACGCTTCTCTGGCCTCAGTTTCCTAGGCGGTGTTTGCTTTGTGTGGCGTTCACTGCCGTGTGCTGTGTCATGCGGTGGCCAGGAGTACCTCATCTGTGCCGGGGCTGCATGCGCTTAGGGGCTTCCTTCCCTAAGCGCCCTGTGAGTACTGCCCCTGCGTGACAGGGTTTTCTTCCCTGGGGCCTTTGGGAACCATTCCCGTAGAGGTTCTTGCTGCTCGGCATTTGCCTCGCCCTTGGGGCCAGCTGGGGCTTGGGGCCCTTGTTTGGTCCTGGGTAGGGATTGGTATTGTTCTGGTTAGGGCGTCAAGTTGTTGTGCGACCTGCCACCTAAGCGGCGACGGGTTCCTGTTGCCTCTGGAGATGGTGTACTTTTGTGGGGTTTTTCTTTTGTTTTTATTTTCATTTGCCTAGTGGGGTCTACCTAGTGTGGCTATAGTTCCACTGGTAGTGTTTGGTGGCCCTCTGCTAGGCCCCCGTGATTGTACACATCGCAGGGGTTTTCAGTGTTGTCCTCTACCCCTTGTTATTTTTGGGTGTTTAACCGGTTAGCAACACCTTGCCTGGGCTTCCCATAGTTGTTACCCCTATGGACCCCGGAAACCCCTGTCAGGGCTCGGTGGACCATTGAATGTGTGTTCTGGGTCCCAACCCGTCTTGTACGGATCGTTGGTTGCTGTGCCCTTGTCTCCAAGTGACAGTCGCCACTTTTACCTCCGTCATGTTGCCTGTTGGGTCATTGACACCTCGACCCAGAGTCTTGTGAGCGAGATTCTCTGCTTGTTCTCCAGTACTCTCTTGATGTTATTACTGTTCAGAGTGCAGGCGGCATCCGTGTTGCAAGCTAGTTAGGTTAGGTTGCTGCAACACGCTAGGTTGGTTTCCCACTCGGACGCCCCGAGGCCGCCCCGTTTTGGTTAGGTGCTGTTCGCCCCTTTCCCTCCCTG
>WNGS01164447.1:2988166-3039941 GCA_020271785.1 Procambarus virginalis | reverse complement strand
GCTATGTGCCGGATTCTACCTATGCTCTTACTTTTTATAGTTCTCTTCCTTATAGAAACAATTTTATTGCGAACACATTGGTACCCAAACAAACAAATACCCACATAGAAAAATAAGGGCCGGGAACACTATAAATGTATAAACTTTCCAAGCCGTGATTTCCCGCATGTGTTTTCGCTGGTGCGCTCGTGGCTAACTCATTCTCAACTTCCCACACTCTTGCGGGTGGGACACGACCTAGAATATACATTCATATGCATATGTCCGTATAGAGAATTTAGTTGCGATTCCAATGATACCAAAATTACGATGTAGGACGACTGTGGGCTTCACAACCATTAATAGAGTGGAAACATTTTGTTGCTGTTTGGCCGCTTTCGGCGAGTAATGTCCATACTTTTTAATGTGGTGCAGCTATGCATTATGATTTGGCCGAGCATTTCTATTACATATGTTCTTATAGACAATTCTTTTGCAAACACAGTGATACCAATTTTAAATACGTAGGCCAACAAATAATGTCAGGGAGTAATAGAGTATACACTTTTTTGTCTCACTGCTTGGCCACCCGAGGTGCCGAAAGCACAAGCCCAATGTTTTCTCTCTTACGCGGGGGGCGGCAAAGTGTTAACTTCTCCTCAGTTTGTGGTAAACCCTTCGGCTCAGGTTTCTGCTCTTTGGTACTGGGGTAGGTTTGTACATTTGCAACCTTTCTTCTCTGTCCTGGCGACGGTCGACACGGCTGCTTCTGGAGGGGAATTCTTGGGTATTTGATGCTTGATTTGGTTCGGCGGGCCCGGGGGGGTTGCTTCCTTTGTTGTTCGGTTGCGTTTTTTTGCCGTTACCTGCGTACCGTTTCTGGGGATGCGCTTTGGTTTTATCCGGTTCCCCTCGTTCCCTGTTTCAGGGCTTCGGTTCTCCCAGGTCGTCCGCAGAGTTTTAAGTCTTCCAGCCTGCAGTCTGTCCTTGCACCAATGCTGATCGTTTGCAGCTTTGCTACTGTGTTGGTGATGTCTAAGGCTCATTTCAGGCGCAGGGATTTGAGGGTCACACAGTTTCTTGGCCGCCCATTCTTTATGCGCGTCTGCTTCTGTGCGTTCTTGTTGCTTTGGGGTCGCAGGTTGCAGCCTGTTGTCTCGGCTCCGCGTTGCGGAGTTTGTGGGCGGCCGCCTCCCGGGTTAGCCCTTCCTTTTCCTTCTCTTTGGGTATGAAAGCTCCAGGGAGTCGTAGGGGGCTCCCCACAGAAACCAGCGTTGAAAGTAATAAAACGGGGGTGTCCAATTTTCTGGGTGAGCCCTGGAGGCGCCCTGGCAACCCTCCCTTCCCACCGGTCGCCCTTGTTTTTTTGGCGTTGGTTAAGCTTAGCTTACAACTGATGCTAGTATGCCAGCGGGTAGGCCGGGGCTCCCCCTCCCTCTCCTGGGGGCGTGGAGGGCTGCGCGGAAGACGATCGGCGCGGCATAAAGTGTGATGTTTGCTTGTTTCTTGTCTTGGATTGTAGGATTTTCTATCTCTCTGTTTGTTTTTTGTGTTTGTTTTTTTTACCATGTGGGGTATTGTTTTGTACCCTGGCCTTTCTGGGTGCAAACCCAGGTCATGGCAGATAAGGAAAACCCCAACACACGGGTTTTCCAGGGCCAGTGCTCCCTGAAACCTCTCTGAAGGGGCCAGGTCCTGGCCTGGTCCCTGGTAGTCAACTCCTTAGCTAATGTCCGGATCTAATATAACATACATTAGACCAATAAGCTTCAGGGAGCCGGGGCTCCCCAGAAATGGCATTTCATTACATTCAACACTGGTTTTTTACTTGTTTCGTTGCACATAAGAGTTACTAATACTTGTACTTGTCCACCGGCATGTTGAGGGATACATTTGAAATTATCCTTTTATCTTTACAAGGTGCAAATCACAACTTTTCAGGTATTGCTTCTGTTATAAATATGGCATCTTCCCCTTTCCTCTTCCTAAGTGGAAAATGACTAAAGAACTATGTAAATTAAAAAATAGAACAATAATTCTATTTTTCTCCCAACTGGTCTAGTACTGCCTCAATACACTTATCTTTTTTTTCCCCACTCTTGTCTGTCAAGCCCCCCAACCCTCCAGCAGCAGCTCATCTGAGCTTATGTCACAAGCACAAAACTGTACATTCTCGAATATGCCAAGCTCCAGGGCCAGTTTCACGAAGCCAGTTAACTCAAGCACTTACGAACGTGTAAACCTTTCCCCATCTTGACAGCTTTGTTAACATTTATTAACATTTTCAGCTGAAAACTTCCCAATCAACTGTTGTCCATTGTTATAAACAGCCTCTAGGTACTTCGGAGTTAATTAACTGTTTTAATAATTGTAAATAAAGCTGCCAAAGAATGATAAAAGATGTACAGTTCGTAGTGCTTGAGTAACTGCTTCGTTACTCTGGCCCCTGGTGATTAAATCTAACTTGCTGAAAACAGTTACCCTTACAAATTATCCTGACCTCAAACAGAGCAGGGAGCTCATAAGGATTAAGACACGACTACCATGGTATCCTACCCAAAAATGTTTAAGAGCATCATTAAAGACAAATTTAGTCTAAAACTCCTCAAAACTCGTATGAGGAAAATTGGAAACACTGAATCGCCAAACAAACTATATGATGCAAACAGCCTATTAATCTTTAACCAGGTGGTGGTCAATGTAGTAATGGCCCGATAAGAGGTGACCCACTGAATTTTTTTGGCTCGGAACAAACAAGACCTTGTACATTAACTGAGATCACATCATAGGGATGGGGAACGGCACCTTTGGTCAGGTTTCACTAGATTGCTGCATAGTAGCTTTTTTAACCGTGGCACCCTTTGCCCTTCTTCTGTTTGATGTGAGATTGTGATCTGTTTTTGTAGTGTGTATTCTGTGCATCATTTATATAACTGGGTTTTTATCAGTGTGTGTGGTTTGGGCCGCATATATATTCATTTCCCTAAGTAACACCGGTCAAAGGTTGTTTCTCATTTTATCTTTAGGTTATCTTGAAGTGATTTTCGGGGCTTAGCGACTCCGCGGCCATCGTCGACCAGGCCTCCTCGTTGCCTGGACTGGTCAACCAGGCTAATTTGTAGTTGGGTTGGGTGTTAGCTACCGAACCAGTTCTGAGCCAGAGTCGCCACTGGTGGCTATCTGGGTGTTCAGCTGTAAGGATTGACCCTCCCTCTGGGTACAGAGTCTATCTACTGAGTGTAAGCTGTGGTTATCCCATCATTTATCATCTGTTTGTTGTCCGAGATGCATACACTTGTTTCTTGAACACCCTAGAAAAGGTTTACCTCATTTTCTCTAACCCGCTTGTTGATAACCAGAGTATTGGAGAGACTAAGATGAACAGGAAATATAGTAGACACCAACAGCATTAGAAGTAGGAGGAGCAGTGTGAAGTAGATTGTTACGAAGTGTGTTAATTTGTCTAAAGGCGAGCTTTATGTCAATAGGACGAAGGGTATTAGTGATAATTTTGAGTTCAGATATGAATGGAAAGCAGAGCAGTGTCACTATTGGAAACACGTTTGGGAAAATGGAAATTTTTTTTATCTGGGAATAGGCACACTTACAACATATAAGGGGTAACCAAGGTGAAAGAAAGACTTGTAAATAGTAGAAATTTGAGAATAAAGAAACTGAGGGTGACTGATGTGTAGGAGCTGGAGGAAGAGAGAGAGACTAGAAACTTTCCTAAATGAAGGTGGATGGGTAGGGGTAGGAAAGAAGTGAATGTACATACCACTGTGCATAGGCCGTTCATTGAAACAAGAGAGATATAAAAAAAAAAAAACAGACAAGAGCTGTGAACATGAAAGTCTAGGAAAGGAAGGAAGTAATTAGATTCCCTGAAAAAGTGTGCATTAGATTCTCTTTAAACTTTAAAACTAATAAGAGCCAGCTTGTTAACACAGTCTGGGGAGTTCAAGAAAAACATTGGTAAGAAGCAGGCGATGAAGAAGGCCCTCAGTCACCTGACTAAGGAAAGAGAGATCATCATCAAAAGGGGAACATTCAGTGAAAAAAAGAATCATCAAGACTCGTACAGGAGGACTGTAGGCACAATCTTCTTCGATGAAGTCCCCCCCCTGAGAGTGATCTTCTTGAGATGAGGAAAGTAGGAGAAGGAAAGTAGAATGGGGAAAGTGATGACGGAGGGCAGGAGAAAGGATCTTATTGCTTATTGTTTCCACCATGTCTTTCCATTATACAACTGATAATGGTTTGGGATGGACCTGGAAATTTGGTAATGTCTTTCATTTTCTGATGGGTGTGGTTTGGATATCCCAGTTTAGGTACAGTATTTTTCATTTATTTATTTCAGTGTAATAAGATATCCTCACTCTTCAAAAACAGCTGACATTTACAAGCAGGATAATTCTTCCTGTCTGATGACTAATATGCACGGCGGTTCTTGGTACTGTTTCCCAAAAATATTGCTTTAATGGATTTTTAGTGCGGTCTGGGAATGCATCCCTATGTTGTAACATTGAGGATCTCGTCCGCATTCCGAACAGACAGCTTTTCAAATGGCCTTTTAGAATGAAACCTGTCAGTAGATGGGACATTGCCTGTCTTCAAAATAAAGACTAGTCAGCTTATGAGAGGTGGGACATAATTTGAGAAGCAATGTTATACCAAAAAATTTGATTGAACCTCTAACAATTAATATGTTCCTTTGGACATTGTATTTTTATTTTTGGAAAGTGAAGAATTGGTAATTAGGAATTTTAAAAGGGTTTTACTTCTGTCCTCAGTTTGAGGTTTATCTATACAAGTATTGTAAAAAGTTTAAACAGAAACATTTTTACACCATATATATGGTCCCTACAAAAATTAAGATTTTGATAATATTTATTAATCACTTTGAATTTCTAGGCATTTAGTAAAGTTGAAAGATCTTTTTGTTAGAATACTAGTTTTCAGCAACTAATGGCACTAACTTTGATTGCTTTGTTCTCTTGTTGTAATATTACATGTACAAAAAAAATGGCATGGTAAGATATTGTGCTTGTCCACTTGTTTATTTAATTAGTATCTGATATAATTATAAAATGTTTCTAATTAATTTGTCTTAAATAGTTACACACAGAAATCACAATAGCGTGATGCATCAAATGAACAAATCCACAAGGGCCGTGATGAGAGTTCGAACCTACGTCCGAGAGGATCCCAGACGCTGCCTTAATCGACTGAGCTGGATGGGAGCCGGTCCGCCGAGCGGACAGCACGCTGGACTTGTGATCCTGTGGTCCTGGGTTCGATCCCAGGTGCCGGCGAGAAACAGTGGGCAGAGTTTCTTTCACCCTATGCCCCTGTTACTTAGCAGTAAAATAGGTACCTGGGTGTTAGTCAGCTGTCACGGGCTGCTTCCTGGGGGTGGAGGCCTGGTCGAGGACCGGGCCGCGGGGACACTAAAAGCCCTAAAATCATCTCAAGATAACTTCAAGATAACCTCAAGCTACGACATGGTTAAAAGATTCGAACATGGTTCAAACCCTCGTTACGGCCCCTTGTGGATTTGTTCATTTTATAATAGTTGTTTGACAGTTTTATCTAAAATACGATACATTAGTTTAATCATATACTCTTACACTGAATACTCTCTCTTGTCAATCTTTGAGTTGCCAGAATAATTCCGCATTCTCAGCAGTTTAAATTTACATTGACATTGGTGCTATGAAGATAATGAGATGAATTTGTTGTATTGAATTTGCCAAATTTGTCAGAATATTAATATGTAACAATTGTTGTTTTATTCATTATGGTCTCATATAACGTTCATATAATGATGTTATAAAGCATATAACGTTCTTGTTTCGTGTAGCAAAATATTGTTTTGAGAGTATAGTTTACCGTAAAACATTTGTTCAGTATTGCCTTCCAAATACAGTAAGTGGAAAATTTAGACCCAAAAAATTTATAACTGAACGTTATGGCTTTATGACTAAACCACAAGAAGAACACCCTAAAACTAAGAACTATGCACATAATATGTAAAAATGGTAAGAATCGGTCAGAAATAGAATTTTTGACCGTGTCTCAAAGTTGAAAATACTGTTCAAGGAGAAAAACAAAGTTAAAGTATAATAGGACTTTGAATTTATGACATATCTTGGATGTTTTAATTAAGATTGCTTGGTATTCGTACTCGAATATGTGAAAGTTGTAGGTCAATATGTGTAGAAATGAAGTCGAGAAAAAATAACCCCATAAAAAAAACAAAATACAATGGCACCTCAATTAACGAGCGGCTCTATCTACGAGCATTTCGAGTAACGAGCGAGCCACTCGCAGAACATTTGTCACTACTAATGAGCTTTTCCACAATTAACGAGCGTTTCCGCTGGTTCTCGGACACCTTTTACGACAGTTTTGTTGTTGTTTCGCAAGACGAGTTTTCCACATGACGAGCTCGATGCCAGAACGGATTAAACTCGTTAATCGAGGTGCCACTGTATAGGGATACGTTAGAGATAACTGTGAAACAGACACTGGGCCCCTTAAGTGTCTAATAATAGGTTAAACATATATATGAATAATATTGGCTGGATATAAATAGGAGCTGCCTTGTATGGCCCAATAGGCCTTCTGCAGTTACCTTCATTCTTATGTTCTTGCGTTCTTACAACAGACATATATATTGCAGTAACTTTATTGCCCATATATAAGTGATAAAGTCCTCATTCATCAATACAACCTAAATAGACAAAGCAAATCGAGTTTGAAATCTGTAAATAAATTTGCCCAAAAAATAAAAGTCACAACTTTTGCCACCTGTGGCTCATTAACATGTTGACCAATTTCAATCCAACTTAACATGCTTAGGGCTGGATATGCATTCTCCAAGATGTAGAAGTTACAACAAAATCCGCATCGAAACAACGGAGAGAAAAAAGCAGTAAAAACAATAATAAAAAAGCGGTGGTTGTTTTTCGTACAAAGGGACATAAGAAATATTGCCATTGGGCAATGTATTTATATGATATATAATAAAATACAGCATAATAACATACTAACTCATTATTATATGTGAAATCTGGTCCTCCAGATGACACCAGCGACATACTCACTTTATGGACCCTCCTTACCACTACTTGTTTTCCTTGTGTGTCAGACAGGTGCTTGTACCTTTTTATCCCTGATTGGCAGTAAATAGGAGGTGTTATCGTTTTTATCAGTACAGGTTGCCACCTGTCGTGCACGCATTTATTTGTCAAAAATTTGTAAAAAAATCATTTCTTAACATATCGGGAAGAAATTTTCACGATGCTGATGCCAAATAACGGGAGATCTGTTTAAAAATTTCCACTATTTTTCATATTTGGAAAAATCTCCTCTATCACCGGGCCACTTAATGTCATTTTACTTGAATTGTTGTCGGAGGTGGCTAGTTTATTGTGCACCCCATACTCATCCTGTGAGCGGTAGCGCAGAAAGCATTACAGAGGGCACAAAAGGTCTTTATCAGACCTCAACTTAGAATATTACATAAACAATTTCATCTATCCTACTGTTTATGAATCCTGTCTATGCCATAGCAAGCTTTTCACTTAGGAAACTACCATAAAGATGCTCAAGTGCATTTCTTAGTGGTGCTAACATTTTCCTATCAAGTATCTTATATATAATAATTTTATTCCAGGCGACTCGCCATCAGCAACCAGCAGCGGAAGCAGCGTATCCACAACGACCAGCACGACCACCACCGCCACCAACACATCTGCCACCACACTGGCAAACATTATGACCAACACGACTACTTCCTCTACCACTGTTGCCACTCCTACAACAAACAGTAGTGGTGGTGGTGACAGTAGTGGGGGTAGTAGCAGTGAAGGAAATGCTGGTACCGGAGGCAGTGGAGGCAGCAATAGTGGTTGTGCTGGTGATGGGGATGGTGAATGGCTTAATTTAGGGCTCGAAGGTGAAGACTCTCCTGGACACAGTTTACCAGAGGGTCAGATGCAAATGTTAGGTATGGGCTGATACACCTACGTATCTATTTTGTGGAAATCATAATATTTCCCTTTTTCAAGGACTTGCATGGACTGCAGTCATTGTAATATTATGTTATATAACATGGTAGACAGTATAGAGCAGCTAGACTATGATGTATTCACCTAGTTGTGCTTGTGGGGGGGGTTGAGCTCTGACTCTTTCGGCCTACTTCTCAACTGTCAATTAGTCAACTTTCTGTTTTTTCCTCTCTCCACACACCCACCCTCCTCCCAAGGAAGCAGCCTGTAACAGCTGTCTGACTCCCAGGTATCTATTTACTGGTAGGTGAGCAGGTGCATCAGGGTGAAAGAAACTCTGCCCATTTGTTTCTGCCATCGCCAGGGATCGATCCCCGGACCCTAGGATTATGAATACTGAGCGCTGTCCACTCAGCCATCAGGCCCCTGGGTAGCTTACCTCCAACATGAATAGCTAGGTATGAAATTCATATACGCTTCTAAAAGGATCTTATCTTTTTTGGCATGAACATAAAGAAGTTATATATTTAATTTCATTCACCTGAGCACTAGGAAACTCGAACTACTGACCCCCACGAGTGGGAGACAGAAGCTCTGTCCACCTTTCTGTCTATCATCTTTCTGGTGTGCCACTCCAAGAAAATGACCACTCCAGGATGACCTGAGACACATGAATCCTGGAACAGGGAACTAAAGAAAGAGGATCAACACAGTGTCCACTGAGGTAGAACTGGTGGCATGAAGGTAGCGGCAAAGAATTATCACTTGGCACAGTACATGATGCACCCTATGACCGGGGTGGCCATCAACAGCCAGAGGATCCCTCTGGAAGCCCACCTAGCTACAGATGACCTTAATGTCCACCAGGGCCAAACAAAAACTATGCCTCCTGAGAAGAGCATGAAGTTCCCCAACCCTACAACAAAAGGCAAGTGCCAACAAGAAAATAGCTTTAGAAAAAGAATCCTGGACTGAAGGGAACATTGTTAACTGTGGAGATGAAAGAAAGGCAAGGACACAGTCCAAGGAGCAAGTAGGTTCAGGTGACACATAAGTAGACAGGAGGTGAAATGGTGCGCAAGATAGCTTCCGAAATGACTTTAGAGTACTGTAGTATCAATGCTGAACACAAGTAGCAGCAGCTCCACCAGCACCAAATGATAAGAGGCAATAGTAATCTGCATTAGATGCTGATCGAGAAACAACCAAGAAAGGAATGAAAGCACCACACAAATGGAGACAGAAGAATGATGATGATGAATGGAAAGGTGGCAGCAAAGAGCGTGTCAAGACACCTCATACTGCCACCGAGAAGACAAACACAGGTGGAACTCCATCAAAGTAGCCACCTGCTTGCTTTAGAGATGGTGATAAAGACACATCAGGAAGACCAAGTGCGGAGAGCAAAGGAGAAATTTGAACCAGTGAGGTACGTCATCTGGCTGATCTTCTGAAAGAGGCAGAGCTGCCAAAAAGTGTCCAATGCACCGAGCAAGCAGTGCCCGAAACCAAGGCTGAAATAGCTAAAAAGGGTCCAAAAGAACCACCTTTCCCTGGTAGGATGCCAACCTGCCAAGACCTGGAGCAACAGTGGGACTGGGGAAAAAGCATAGAAACCCTCATTGCGATCAGTGGAGCTGAAAGGCAGCCACCACGATGGCATTGCAATTGGGGAACTGAGCCATGTAGAGGGGAAGGCACCGATTCCAAGCCGACACAGAGATCCATGTCGCAAAGCCACTGGAAGGAGGCAACATCAACAGTCCACCTTGTGGAAATGGGAAAGAAATGAGAAAGACCATCCATTAAAGCATTGGACACCCCAAATATGAACAGCATGGAGAACCAAACCTAGAGAATCCAGTAGACGAGCCACCCGCAGTGTCCAGCTCCCAAGGGCAACGGACCGAAGGTGTAGAGGAAAGGGGGGATTATTGCTCTCTGGTCAATGTATTCCTAACTTTAAATCCAGTTAAGAAGAACCAGTTTTGTGGTGGAATATTACGTGTGGGTATGATATAGAACGACTTATCAGAGGTCAGTAGACCTGATAAAGGGAATTTAGACTAGTTTGTAACTACTGTATTTTGAAGGACTATCTCCTGGTGGAGAAACTATAGAAAGTAATAATGAAGTTATTCTTGGAATTAAATGATGGACTTTTAATGATCACCAGGGAAAACAATTATTAGAAAATATGTCCAAGTGTTCATAAAAATGATGGTGAACACGTTGGCACAAGTTACCGGTTTAAACAGTATCCTAAACTGTTTCATTCAATAATTACTAGCAATGAATAAAATGATGGGAAAACACTGGGATAACTTTGCTGCATAGGAACTTTTATTTTCCCCATCACTAGGGTATGGGACAGTATAAATAAACCAGTGGAAGAAGCTTTCCACAGAAGGGAATCCCCCCACCCCCTCTCCCTTTAGGCAATGCACCACTGGAAAAGATGCAGCACGAGGCTCGGGGAATTCCAATTCATCCTCAGTGCACGAGACACGGCCACAAACTCCCGCACTGTAAAAGTACACCCAATGGAATGGAACCCTGGATGACCTGGTGAGCAATGGTCACAAAGCCCCGTCCCAGAGCTGAAGCGTTTATAAAAATGTCGAGTGACAGTAGAGAAAGGCGCCAAGGAACTGAACCCCAAAAAGCCAGAAGAGGAAGCCAATGATGCAGCAGCCGATAAAGGGCGATCAGGGTCTAAACCCAAAAGTCACAGCAGTGGCAAAAGGAGCGGAACAGGAGAAACCAGACCAGCCCCCAAAGCCACATTATGCACTGTCGAAAAACCCCACAGACATAGTTCAGTCTCCTGCCCAACCTCACACAGGATAGGACATACATAAATATTTAATTCTTACGCTCAACCTTGCCACATTTCACCTTCTTACCTTATATTTTGACTTTATATACCACTCTCTCTCTCTCTCTCTTAACACGACTTGGTAATGGTCCATGTCCCTGCAAAAAAAAAAAAAAAATGTCCATGACGAACCAAAACACTGCCCCCCCCTGTCCTTATTTTTCCAGATGTGTGTGTGTGTTGGGTAACTAACTTTATAAGATAGGAACTTTTAGGACTATTAACTGTGCTCTTCTTTATTTAATCATTTCCTTTTGGTCAGTACAGTATACAGCAATTTGGACCTGGCATGTCTTAACCTTTTTCAGAGGAGGCCGTGGAAATATTAGGTCGTGGAGACAAAGAATCTGCAAGGAATCTGCTTCGCCAGGCGGGAATAGAATTGTTGGATTCTCCCGGTGACATCGGCGAACAGGGAGGGGTCAGTAAGGACTCTTAGATTCGTTTTATATAATGGCATAACTTTGCTTTCTTTTAACCCTTTCTCAGCTTCATCTATTTAATAATATACTGGGGAAAACATTCCCACTGAAGTAGACAACTATATTAACCATGAAATCATGCCTGCCAAAAATTAAGCCATGTTTCATTTCACTCACAAATTCATGTGGCAGTTATTTTGTTCGATGACATCCTCTTTGAGATTTGAGAATTTGAAAGTCAATTTTAAAATTACAGATTCTTCATGGTGAAATCAATCTTCAGATTCCATGGTGAAATCTTAGTGGAAACTTGTCAATAGGTTATGATCCTTAAAACTTTCTGAATATCCCTCATGAAAATGTATACACTACCACCAACTCGGTCAAATACTAGACAGAACACAAAGACAGTGGCACCCCAAGTTGAGCACCCAACGCTTCCACAAAGACAGTAACATTATAGCATTTGCCAACATTCAGGGGGGTATAAAAACACGTCAAATCACACAGTCAACTTTATGGCTGACCTAAATGCGGCAAAAGCATTGTTTGCTGCCCTGACTGAAACCTCACATAAAGGATCACTATGATAGTGAAATTTGGATACCAAAGTATAGTCTTTTCATATGTGACAAGAAACACAGGTTACAGCCTGTCAAGCCTAGCCCCAGGCCGGGCTCAGGAAGTAGAAGAACTCCCAAAACATTCTCCAGGTATGGTCCAGGCACAGGGTGAGGTCAGCCTCACCCTGTGACACACTCAACAGGAAGTAGAAGAACTCCCGAAACATTCTCCAGGTATGATCCAGGCAAAGGGTGAGGTCAGCCTCAACCTGTGACACACTCAGACACACTCATCTTCTCTGACTTGCTAAACACCACAAGTGATATGGTGGAAGTGCTGATAATCTAAATAGAGATCCTAAATGTGGTTATTGTCCTTGTGTATAGGTCACCAGGGGCAATTCTCAGCAGTTTAAACACCAACTAATGAAAATAGACTACTGCTTAGAAAACCTCACACACCCAGCCCCAAACATCATCTTGCTTGGGGACTTCAACCTATGGCACCTAAAATGGAATGCTGTGGCAAATACAGCCATATCTGAGACTCGATGCACAGTCACACCCAAATGACCTCTTATGGATTTGTGAAACATACTTGCCTTAAGCCAGCAAATAGTAGAACCAACCACTAAAGCTTATTTTTCGTAAGTAACGATGTATAGATCAGAAACATAATGATTACAAGTATGGGCAATAGACCTGTGCAGCCACTCCCAAATCCTAGAGTGAATCCCTTGTTCTGTATGAATCATTTGAAGAGTCATATGGGTGTTTTGAGGCATTGTTTTCTGTGAACCATTCAGTTGTCTGTAAAGCTTTGCCAACTTTCTGGACGCTGTAAAGCTTTGCCAACTTTCTGGACGCTGTAAATCCTTGCCAACTTTCTGGACGCTCTCAGTGGGGTGGCAGATTGTCGCTCACCCCCTGTGCCTCTATTTTCACTTAGTTGCGCTTGCAGGGGTTGAGCTTCGGCTCTATGGTCCCGTCTCTGTGAGAGGGTAGCTGGGTTTCTGGCCCTGGGCCCCAGTAGGCCAAACTGAACTTGTGCAATTAATGTGACTTTTTGTATAGAGCAATCTCAGCAAGTGGGCTTCAGAAAGCCACTGGGGCTCCTTCAGGAAGATGCATAGCATTACATTCAGTGAGAAAATCTACAGGAGCCGTGATGAGGATTCGAATCTGTGCGCTGGGTATTTCTAGGACACACGCTCTAAATGACTACACCACGACATGGTCAAAAGAATTTTAACCTTGTAATTGTAACCATGGTCAAATTGAATTGTAAGGCTTCAGAGAGCCACTGGGGCTCCTTCAGGAAAATACATTGCATGACATTCAACAAGAAAATCCACAGAAACCGTGATGAGAATTGGAACCTATACGCTTGGTATTCCCAGGACACACACGCTCTAAACGACTACACGACGACATGGTCAAAAGAATTGTAACCTGGGGGTTTTATCAAACCCTCAAGGATTCCAAAGGGGTTTTCTGTGGGGAGCCCCTACGGCTCCCTGGAGCTTATCGGGCTAGTGTATGTTATGTTAGACCGGGACATTAGCTATGGAGTTCAGACCTACCAGGGACCAGCGCCAGAACCTGGCCCCTTCAGAGAGGTTTCAGGGAGCAATGGCCCTGGAAAACCCCATATGGTTGGGGGTTTTCCTTATCTGCCATCGACCGGGGTTAGGCACCCAGAAAGGTAGGCGTAACAAAACAAACCCCACATGGTAAGAAACTACAACAAAAACCGAACAGAGGTAGAAAACTCCCTACAATCCCAAGGAAAACAATCAAACAATCACTTTACTGCCGCGCCGGTCGTCCGCGCAGCCCTCCCCTCCCCAGGAGGGGGAGGGGGGGCCCCGGACCTCACCACGCCGGCTGCCTTCAGTTCGTAAGCTAATGTCAACCGGGATAGACGCTTCTCTGGCCTCAGTTTCCTAGGCGGTGTTTGCCTTGTGTGGCGTTCACTGCCATGTGTTGTGTTGTGCGGTGGCCAGGAGTACCTCATCAGTGCCGGGGCTGCATGTGCTTAGTTGTTGACTTCCCTAAGCGCCCTGTGAGTACTGCCCTTGCGTAACAGGGTTATCTTCCCTGGGGCGTTCGGGAACCATTTCCGTAGAGGTTCTTGCTGCTCGGCATTTGCCTCGCCCTTGGGGCCAGCTGGGGCTTGGGGCCCTTATTTGGTCCTGGGTAGGGATTGATATTGTGCTGGTTAGGGCGTCAAGGTGTTGCACAGCCTGCCACCTAAGCGGCGGCCGATTCCTGTTGCCTCTGGGGACGGTGTACTTTTGCGGGGTTTTTCTTTTGTTTTTATTTTCTTGCCTGGTGGGGGTCTGCATAGTGTGGCTATAGTTCCACTGGTAGTGTTTGGTGGCCCTCTGCTAGGCCCCTGTGATTGTACACGTCCCAGGGGTTTTCAGTGTTATCCTCTACCCTCTTGTTATGTTTGGGTTTCTTAACCGGTTAGCAACACCTTGCCCGGGCTTCCCGTAGTTGTTACCACTACGGGCCCTGGAAACCCCTGTCTGGGCTCGGGGGACCATTAACTGTGTCTTCCAGGTGCCACCCGTCTTGTACGGGATCGTTGGTTGCTGTGCCCTTGTCTCCAAGTGACAGTCGCCACTTTTACACTTGCCTGTTGGGTCACTGACACCTGACCCAGAGTCTTGCGAGCGAGATTCTCTGCTTGTTCTCCAGTACTCCTGATGTTATTACTGTTCAGAGTACAGGTGGCATCCGTGTTGCAAGCTAGGTTATGTTGCTGCAACATGTTAGGTTGGTTTCCCACTCGGATGCCCCGAGGCCGCCCCGTTTTGGTTAGGTGCTGTTCGCCCCTCCCTCCCTGTTCCCGGCTCCGGACCGTCTGCGGGTTTCGGGGTCGGGGCGGGGTTTAGTTGGGGCAGAGACTCGGGTGGTTTTCGGGGGCTGCCCCATTCAGGTTGGGGGACGGAGGTTTTCGAGCCTGTTTCTCCTGCCAAGGCTTTGGGGCTTACCAGCGGCCCTTTCTTGCTGCCTTTCCAGTGGACTCTTGCTTTTTTTTAAGGGCGGAGGGCTTGGAGGACAGCTCTGCCCCGGGGCCTCTGCTGCTGGTTCCTGGGGCTGTGGGGGATGCCTGCTAGCAGTTCTGGGGCGGTTTGCCCCTGCCGGGGTTTTTCTGCTTTTGGGCGGAGTTTTTAGCCCATCCAGTCTGCTTGCTTCCCACTTTTGCTGGCGTGTTTTGTGTATCTTAGCATCAGGCACAGCCCCTGCTGGCGGCAATTTTCATCTGCCTGTTTCCCGGCGTGGCCACCAGGGCGGCGTTGCGGTTTGTTTACATACACCTGGGTGTGCGAGCGAGCGTCTGGGGTGAGTTTTTTCACCCTTTTTTCAGGGGTTTTATTCTCCTGTTGTCGTTTCTTTGCTTTTCTGGTGTTTTCTGCCAGTTACTGTTCATCTGGGTATGTTTGGGTGTTGAATTTACACCGGGCTTCCCTTTTTTGTCTGTTTTGGGTCTGGGCCCATGGGTTTGGGCTCAGTGTACCTGGCTGTTAGGCTTGCTCCCACACCTTGTCCCTCGGTTTTCGGTCTGTTATGACCGTTTCCCAGAGGATTCTGTCTGGGGGCTGCGCTTTGCCTTCTGTGGTGTTCTCCGCCGGCAAATGTGGTGGTTTGGGCTCCCCCTGGTTCGATTCTGGGTTCCTTTGGGTTCTTTGGTTTCGTTCCAGAGGTTTCTTCCTCTTGGGGCCCCCTTTTGTGGGTTCAGGGGGCTTTGTTTCCTCATGTGACCCGATTCTGACTTCTGGGGTTGGGGGGTCTTCCTGGCTTGCAGACTGCTCTTTTTGGGTCTAGGCACTTGTTGTGGTTGTGCTGGAGCTTTGAGGTTTTGCTGTCGAGGTGGGCCTTTTGATGCAGTTTAGTGCCTTCTTTGCCTGGCCGGCGTGGTGCTCTCTGCCCACTGGTCGGCGACTTGTCCTTTACATTTACAATGTATGTACTCGCCTCGTTGTGCTTGCGGGGGTTGAGCTTTAGCTCTTTGGTCCCGCATCTCAACCGTCGTTCATCAGGTGTACAGGTTCCTGAGCCTATTGGGCTCTATCATCTCTACACTTGAAACTGTGTAGGGAGTCAGCCTCCGCCCCATTGCTTCCTAATGCCTGTGTGTACGCTTGTGCATGTGTACGCTGTGTGTGTGTGTGTGCATGTGTATACACGTGTGTGTCACATATCTTGTATGTTTGTGTATATGTATGTGTATATACATAATGTGTATGTGTATTTTTTTTTTTTTTTTTCTCTCTTGGAAGGGGCTCTGTTCCCTTCTCTGTTGGCGGGGCGCTGGGGGAGCAGCTTGCTCTATTGCCTCTTGCATGGTCCCGCTGTTGGTGGGCGCTTTGAGTTGTCTTCCGGCCTCTGGTGGCGTCGATGGACAGCTTCTCCCCCTTTGGGGGGTTCAGAGCTGGCGGGATGGGCTGCTTCCCCTGCGTTTCGTCGTGTCATCTTCGTGGGTGCGTTGGACGTGGTCGATCCGCCCCATCCTTCTGGGTTCCGGCTTCTGTTGGGGGCCGGGTGCCTGGATGGTGGCCCTGGACCTCCAGGTCACTTCTTGGCACGTTCCTCCCCGGTTTTCTGGGTCTGGCACGGTTGGTGGTGGGGCTTCAGGCTTGCTGCTTTTGTTGCCTGCCCTATTTTGTAATGGGCACTTGGTATAAAAATTTTTGCATCTTTACCGGATCTTAGTGCCCTGTCTGAGTCTGAGATTCGGTGTCTGGCCTACCTCGACGACTGGCTGGTGTGGGCTCCCAGTCAGTCCGCGTGTCTGCTCGCCAGGGGTGTGGTTCCTTCCAGATCGCCGGGTTTGGTGTCCTGGTGATCGGGAGGCTTTGCCATCTGTTTCCATCCCGGGTTCGGGCTTGGGCCTTGTTTAGGGCTATTGGGCCACTCATTGTCTTTCCCTCCAGAAGTGTTACTGCGGCTGTGGTCCCGCCTTCGGCTGTGCATGAGGAGGTCCCGGGTTGCTCAGCGGTTGCTTGAGCGGTTGTGCGGGAGTCTGAACTTCGCCGTGCTAGTCTACCCGCCGGGTCGGGTTTGGCTTCGGCGTCTGTCTTGGTTCCTTCGGGGATCCTTTCCGCTCTCTCGCGATCGTTGGGTTCGTCCTCCGGGGGTCTTATGTCGGTTGCTGCGTCACCGGCTTCCTCTTCGGGGTTTTTCGGGGTTTGGTGCCTTGGCGCCTTCCTGAGCCCTCGCTCGATGTGTTCACGGACGCGTCGTCTCTCGGCTGGGGCTTTGTGACCAGTGCTCACCAGGCAGGCCAGGCATGGTGGGGTCCGTCCTTCCATCGGGCTCACAGCACGGTTCGGGAGTTCGCAGCTGTCTGGTTCGCGCTTTGGTGGATTCGGGTCACTCGGGGATCGACCATTCGCCTCCGTTTGGACTGTTCTCCAGTGGTTCACTGCCTGAACTGCGGGGGTTCTCTTCGGTCCTTAGATCTTGGGTTGGTCCCTTCGAGTGGTTCGTCTGCTGGATTCTCGGGGTTTGGCTCTCCGTGCGGTTCACGTCCGGGGAATGTCCAACGTTCTGGCGGACGATCTGTCTCGCTTCCCTCCCCTGTTCACAGAGTGGACGACGACTCATTTCGTTGGATCTGCCAGACGTACGGTCTCCCAGATGTGGATCTCTTCGCGTCGGCGTGGTCTCGGCGTCTCCCGATATGTGACGCCCTTCCCCGACTGCGCAGCGTTCGCGGTGGATGCCTTTCGGCAGGACTGGTCTAGGTGGGGTTCCCTGTACCTTTTCCTCCGGTCCAGCTGTTGCTTCGGGTTCTGGTTCGTTTGGAGACATTCCCAGGGAGTGTAGTCCTTGTGGCCCCTTGGTGGCCGGCCCAGCCTTGGTTTCCGGTGCTTTTGACTCGGTGCCCGAACCCGGGACGTTTCCCGCGGCTCCGCCTCTTTCAGCAGGTCGGTCCGATCTGGTACGGGGCTGGTTCGACCTTCTCCTCTGCTCTTCGCGTCTGGTCTTTTTGACGCGGGTGTATCACCAATTCTATGGTGATCAGGTGGCTTCGTTGATGGTGTCCCACCTGAGAGCTTCGTTTCGGCGACAGTATGGAGTTTCCTGGCGTTCTTTTCGCCATTTTCTGGCTCTTCGTAGGTTGTCTTTCTTTCTTTCTTGGCTTGTTCAGGACTGTCATTTGATGCCTAATACTGTCGCCTCGTATCGTGCGGCGCTGGCGGAGCCGCTCAAGCTAGCTTTCGGGGTAGACGTTACATCCGCCCCGTTTAGTAAGCTTTCCCGTGCTATGTTTCACCTCCGGCCTGCTCATGCGCCTCCTGAGCCGTCCTGGTCCTTGGACAGGGTGCTCTCCTATCTCTTCCACTCCTCGGTTTGTGGTGGCCCCTTCGGTTCCTGATTGTTTTTCCCAGGCTTTGTTTTTGTTGGCATTGGCCTCTGGGGGCCGGGTAGGGGAGCTTCATGCTCTCCTCTGGCGCAGGGGTTTCTGCTCTTTTGGTCCTGGGGGTAGGTTTGTCCGTTTGCAGCCTTCTCCATCTTTTCTGGCGAAGAACGAGACGGCTGCTTTCCGGAGGGTCCATGGGTCATTGATGCCTGGTTGGTTCGGCCGGGGGTGCATCATGTGTTGTCCTGTTGCGGCGCTTCGCCGTTACCTGCGCGCTTCAGCCAGGGTGGCTGGAGATGCGCTTTGGGTTGATCCGGTTTCCCTCGTTCCCTGTTCCTGGGCTCGGGTCTCCCAGGTTGTCCGCAGGGTTATTAAGTCTAGCCAGCCTGCGGTCTATCCTCGCGCCCATGATGTTAGGAAGTTTGCGGCTTTGGCTGCTGTGTTTGGTAATATGTCTTGGGCACATATTCGGGCGCGTGGATTTTGGAAATCGAACAGGGTCCTGGCCGCCCGTTAATTGGTGAACGTCCCTGCTCCTCGGCGTTCTTGTGTTGCTTTGGGTCGGGTTGCGGTCAGTTGTCTCGACTTCACGTTGTGGAGTTTGTGGCCGCCGCCTCCCGGGTATGTCCCCTTTTTCCTTCTCTTTGGGTATGTAGCTCCAGGAGCCGTAGGGGCTCCCCACAGAAAACCAGCGTTGAATGTAATGAAACGCCATTTTCTGGTGAGCCCCGAGGCTCCCTGGCTACCCTCCCTCCCATCCGGTCGGCGGGGTTTTCGCGTTGGTTGACGCCTAGTTTCCGAACTAAAGGCAGCCGGCGTGGTGAGGTCCGGGGCCCCCCCTCCCCCTCCCGGGGAGGGGAGGGCTGCGCGGACGACCGGCGCGGCAGTAAAGTGATTGTTTGATTGTTTTCCTTGGGATTGTAGGGAGTTTTCTACCTCTGTTCGGTTTTTGTTGTAGTTTCTTACCATGTGGGGTTTGTTTTGTTACGCCTACCTTTCTGGGTGCCTAACCCCGGTCGATGGCAGATAAGGAAAACCCCCAACCATATGGGGTTTTCCAGGGCCATTGCTCCCTGAAACCTCTCTGAAGGGCCAGGTTCTGGCGCTGGTCCCTGGTAGGTCTGACTCCATAGCTAATGTCCCGGTCTAACATAACATACATTAGCCCGATAAGCTCCAGGGAGCCTCCGGGGCTCACCCAGAAAATGGCGTTTCATTACATTCAACGCTTTTTTTTTNTAAGCTCCAGGGAGCCTCCGGGGCTCACCCAGAAAATGGCGTTTCATTACATTCCGCTGTTTTTTTGTGGATGGGCTCTTAGTGTGGCTTGGCTTCTAAAGGGTTAAGTTCTCCATGCAATTCCTGTACAAGGTGTGTCCAATGTTCTCGTAGACATTTGATATTGGTTCTGGCTCGTTTCCTTGGTGTGGACCGTCAACGACATATCCTTCTGATGGCTCTGCGAGGCATTCGGTGTTCCCAAGTGGACTTCTTCACGTCACTTGGAACCGGCTGCTTCCCTCCCACATGACTTCATTCCTAGATCACAAGGCTCTCATAGTGGATGATTTGTGGCTGGACTGGTCGAGGTGGGCTTTCATTGGCCTCTTTCCCCAGGATCAGCTGTTGCTCTGTGTACTGTTAAGGTTGGAGATGTTTGTCGGGAAAGGTAATCCTTCAGGCTCTTTGGTGGCCAGCTCTGCCTTAGATTCTAAGTGGACCAGGCTGCCCCGAGCCTGGTTCTTCGGACTCAAAGTCCGATCCATGGTTTTCCATGGCTCTGAATCTTGCAGCAGATTGGCCCAGTGACTTATCTTACTGGTTTGTGCTCTGCTGATTTCCATGTCTGTAAGTTTTGGTCTCAAGTGTACCACTGTTTGTATGTGGTGCTGGTGGCTGATTTGTTGTTGTCCCACCCTGTGTCTTCATCAAGGAGATGGTATGAATTGTCCTGGAACTCTTTGTGTGTGTGTGTGTGTGTGTGTGTGTAATTACCTAAGTGTAATTACCTAAGTGTAGTTACAGGATGAGAGCTACGCTCGTGGTGTCCCGTCTTCCCAGCACTCTTTGTCATATAACGCTTTGAAACTACTGACGGTCTTGGCCTCCACCACCTTCTCCCCTAACTTGTTCCAACCGTCTACCACTCTGTTTGCGAAAGTGAATTTTCTTATATTTCTTCGGCATCTGTGTTTAGCTAGTTTATATCTATGACCTCTTGTTCTTAAAGTTCCAGGTCTCAGGAAATCTTCCCTATCGATTTTATCAATTCCTGTTACTATTTTGTATGTAGTGATCATATCACCTCTTTTTCTTCTGTCTTCTAGTTTTGGCATATTTAATGCCTCTAACCTCTCCTCGTAGCTCTTGCCCTTCAGTTCTGGGAGCCACTTAGTAGCATGTCTTTGCACCTTTTCCAGTTTGTTGATGTGCTTCTTAAGATATGGGCACCACACAACCGCTGCATATTCTAGCTTTGGCCTAACAAAAGTCGTGAACAATTTCTTTAGTATATCGCCATCCATGTATTTAAAAGCAATTCTGAAGTTAGAAAGCGTGGCATAGGCTCCTCGCACAATATTCTTTATGTGGTCCTCAGGTGATAGTTTTCTATCTAGAACCACCCCTAGATCTCTTTCTTTATCAGAATTCTTTAAAGATTTCTCACATAATATATAGGTTGTGTGGGGTCTATGTTCTCCTATTCCACATTCCATAACATGGCATTTATTAACATTAAATTCCATTTGCCAAGTGGCGCTCCATGTACTTATTTTGTCCAGGTCATCTTGAAGGGCATGACAATCATCTAAGTTTCTTATCCTTCCTATTATCTTAGCATCATCAGCAAACATGTTCATATAATTCTGTATACCAACTGGTAGATCATTTATGTAGACAATAAACATCACTGGTGCAAGAACTGAACCCTGTGGTACTCCACTTGTGACATTTCTCCAGTCCGATACATTGCCTCTGATCACTGCCCTCATTTTTCTATCAGTCAGAAAATTTTTCATCCATGTTAGAAGCTTACCTGTCACCCCTCCAATATTTTCCAGTTTCCAGAACAACCTCTTATGTGGAACTCTGTCGAAAGCCTTTTTTAGGTCCAGATAGATGCAGTCAACCCAACCATCTCTTTCCTGTAATATCTCTGTTGCTCGATCATAGAAACTGAGTAAATTCGATACACAGGATCTTCCAGATCGAAAACCATACTGTCTGTCTGATATTATATCATTTCTCTCCAGGTGTTCTACCCATTTAGTTTTAATTATTTTTTCCAATATTTTGACTATTACACTTGTCAATGATACAGGTCTATAATTAAGGGGGTCTTCCCTGCTTCCACTTTTGTAGATTGGAACTATGTTAGCCTTTTTCCACACATCAGCTACAACTCCTGTAACAGGGATGCCTGAAAAATCAGTTGAAGTGGAATGCTGAGCTCAGGTGCACATTCTCTCAGAACCCATGGTGAAACTCCATCTGGACCAACTGCTTTGTTCTTACTTAGCTCCTTGAGCATTTTTTCCACTTCGTCTCTAGACACCTCTATGTGCTCTATGTTGTTCTCTGGAATTCTTATTGTGTCTGGTTCCCTGAAGATTTCATTTTGTACAAACACACTTTGGAACTTTTCGTTTAATGTTTCACACATTTCCTTTTCATTTTCCGTGAATCTATTTCCCATTTTCAACCTCTGAATATTATCCTTTACCTGCAATTTGTTGTTTATGAATTTATAGAATAGACCTGGTTCTGTTTTACATTTGTCTGCAATCCCTTTTTCAAAATTTCTTTCTGCCTCTCTCCTCACTGCCGTGTAGTTGTTTCTCGCATCTTTGTATCGCTGGTATGTTTGGGGGTTTGGCCTCTTCCTGTATTGATTCCATTTTTGTGTCTTTTGGTCTCTGGCCCTCTCGCAATTTCTGTTGAACCAATCCTGTTTCCTAGTTCTGCATCTCTGTTTTGGTATAAATTTTTTTGTGCCTTTATCATATATTTCACAAAACTTGACATACATCTCATTCACTTCCTTGCCTAGCAACAAGTCTGTCCAATTATACTCACTAAAAAATTTCTAAGGTTGCCATAATGTCCTCTCCTGAAGTCAGGTTTTTCAACTGCTTCAACCTCCTTATTTTCTTCCAGATTATAACGCATTGCATACTTTATTCCCAAAAAGACATGGTCACTTTTACCCAAGGGAGGAAGGTACTGAATGTCAAATATCTCTTCCTCCTTCCTGGTAAATATCAAATCTAGCATGGAGGGAACGTCCCCTTCCCTCATCCTCGTAGCTTGTTTAACATGTTGATACAAGAATGTTTCCAGGATGAGGTCTACAAATCTACAGGTCCAAAAATCTTCTGTTTTAGCTTCATATGCTTCCCAGTCTATGGATTTCAAGTTGAAGTCACCGACTATCAACAGTCGTGATCTATCGTTATCCGCTCTCGCTATAATCTCTCTCATTATTGTTATAAGACCTTCTCGTTTACTATCTAGCTCCTCCTTTGACCATGTGCTGCTTGGTGGTGGACTATATGCATTTATGATCATTAGTTTATCATCTTCATGGCAGATCTCTAGTGCTATTATGTCAACTTCTTGTGGATTGGCAGTCATTATTTCCTTCACCTTTAGGTGTTCTTTCACCAGCACAGCAACGCCACCGCCTTTCCTAATTTTTCTGTCCCATCTCCAAATTGAGTAGCCCCTTGGGAATATGACCTCATTTAAAGTAACATCTACAAGTTTTGTCTCCGCGAGTGGAACAATGTCTGGTGTCTGCAGCTGTATTACATCACTTAACTCCAGTATCTTTGATCTCACTCCATCTATGTTGGTGTATGCAATCTTCAGGAACTTGTTCCCTCTCTCCTTATTCTTCACTCCCCTCTCTCTATTGATTTTGTTGGTTTGCCTTTATGTACCACTTTACTGGTCTGCCTACCCTATCACTTTGTAGAAAAAAGAATTGATTTCTTCTTCATTCCTGCTCTCATTTAAACGTTTTGCCTCGGCGAGGTTCAGTTTCAGCTTCTCTCTGTCTTCTTTTGAAAGATCTCGTCTTAACACTTTCGCGCTTAGCGGACGTATATAGCGTCCAATCTTTTAAGTCCTGAGTACTTAGCGGACGCACGCGCGAGTCCAACGATTCAAATATTTGTTAAATTCCTTTTCTATCCGATTGTGTTTGGATAGTTTAGAAATGTTCACCATGAAATTTACGTTTTTTCTATAACCAAAGAGCTTATTAAAGAAACGGCATGGCAGTGATTCATCTTGGTATAACAATTGTATGGCGCCGATATGCCGCCGCGTAACACTTCAGCCACTTCCAACCGTCTTGTGGGTTTGTTGCGACATTGATTCTATATTTATATGCATATGTCCGTATAGAGAATTTTATGCGGTTCCAATGATACCATAATCAATGATGTAGGATAAATGTGGTCATCGCAATCATTAAGAGAGTGGAAACATTTGTTGCTGTTGGCGCTCTCGCCAAACAGTTTGGCGAGAGCTTCTGTTTCTGTTTGAACTGTTTCAAACAGTTTCTGTTTGGCAGTATTTATAGGTATGTTCTTATAGAGAATTCTATTGCGAACACAGTGATACCAAATTTAAATACGTAGGTCTACAATTAGTGTCAGGACAGTGAAAAGAGTATACACTTTTCGCTCCTACCGCTTAAGCGCGCGAGACGCCCAAAGCACTTGGTATGTTTTTTACGCTGCGCCGAAGCGCTAAAGTGTTAACGACCACACTTTCCCCATCCTCATCACTTGTAATTTTCTAGCATTCCTTAGTACTTCTTCATCTGTTTGGCACCGTTTAGGGTGATCCTCAAAGGTCGATCTTTACCTTTACGCATATGCCTATTCTCCTGTAGTCGCACACATTCTCTATGGTAGTAAGACCTTCTACTAGGCCAACAATTTTATCTACTACTTTCGCTTCTTCTACAGCTCTTTCTGACCTAGATGTTATCTCCTTTTCTTTGCAACCAAAATTATCAGGGACTTACTCCGATCAACTGAGTTTGCACCAACTTCGGATTAGATGCCAATTCCTCTCTCACTTCCAGCCTAATGTTTGTTTTATCTTGGTTGCTGCAGTGTTGGGCTTCCTTTACTGCTTCTTCAATTTTTTCCTTCTCCTTGGTCACTTGTGCATAAGTGAGTTGCATATCTTTCTTGCACTGTTCTATTCCCTGTGTAACTTCCTCCATCTGTGCTGACAAAAGCTGTTTCTCCTGTTGAAATTCCTTACCTAACCTATTGTAGTCATTTATGTTTAAATTTTCTTTAACTTCTTCCAAAGCTATTTTTAAGAGTTTATTTTCTTCTTCCATGGCTTTGCAATTTGTTTCCAATTGATTTTTATCCTTGCACAAGTCTTTCACAATATGCTCAAGACATAAAACTTTGCTATTCAAATGGTCATTACTTTCTTTCAATTTACTAATTATTTCTACATGAGAGTTCACTATAGTATCTAATTTTACCAACTTGTTGTGTAGACTACTAATATCAATGCTTTCTTCATTGAATCCCGCAAAATCAAGCTCTGTTTTGTTTTTCCTCTTGTCGGTGGCCATCTTGAATGTTCTTCTCAGCACTGGAAATACTAGGGCAACTTTTTCTCGTCTGATTTTTCACTTCCCTTAGCACATTCCTGTTATCTCACCTAATTTTCAAAAGCACTATACCTTTATGTTCTCTGGGACACAACTCACTATCATCAACCTGTACTGCAATACTTAGGATTGTTGAAATATGCTGGAGCTCCTCTGATGCAAGTGTTGACCCTAGGGGTGTCACCTTTTGAATCGTGGATGTGAGGGTTTTCTTTTTTTTACTGTCACGACTGCAATGCGTACGTCGCCAATGTACATGTGGCAGACGCTTCACGAAGCTGTCGGAATTAGCAAAATAGAAAATACGAGAGCAACCGTACAGGGCCTGGGAGCAAGGTCGAGTTAGAGTCCTTGTGGGTCTCTTCTCAGACTAGCCTCACCTGGTCCTGCTCCACGTTGGTCGTTGGAATCTCCTCAATGATGTAACACTTTAAGGGACTCCTAGGGTCCTCATCAAATTTATAGTTTAGTGACTTACAGGCAACTTGGTGTTGAAGACACCTAGAGCTGAAGGCTGGAGTAATATTAGCAGTATTCAGAAGTGGTTCAACGGAAACACCGCATAAACTTAACAGTAGTTTATTTACTAACTTAACCACTAATACACAGGGTGCTTGATTTACTTTCGATTGGCGTCAGCAAAGCTATGGTTGCATTAGCGAGACTCTTGACGTCTGGCTAATCGACTCGTATCCACTCGTGGAGAAACACCTAACTTAACACAGTTGACAGCCAATCACTAACCCGGCAACCTAACTGCCGGTATGCAAAGGGATCACAAGAGTTCCAACTGGATACTCGGTAATGATGATATGCAATAAACACAATAATAATCACACAATAACTAAATGTGTGGTGTATGTGAAGCTCACATCCACAGACGAGTGAAATGCTGTGATACCACACAGATAAACACGCATACACCGTCGATTCACCTATAACCTGCGACAGGTATAAGAAGGTGAGAACTGGGGTTGATCCCTCAGATCAACACAGACACAATAAACAATGACAAGATCTTGTACTTACAGGTAAGGTACCTTTCCTTACGCACTCACTCAGACTCGTTTATACAAGCACTCGTAGGTGGCCTGATAGCTGGTTTCGCTCGTAGACACGGAGGGTACTCGCATTATCTTGAGATGATTTCGTGAGTAGGGCGTGCTGTATGCTTAACAGACAGACACACGCGCACACACTGGCACTGACGGTGCGTGAGGTGGTGACGTCACGTAGGAGTGAGGGCGGCGGCGGGCGCTCGAGGTACTGAAGTACTGAGGTACACGCTCAGGATGAGTGGCGGTACCATGCACTACACTGTACACTGTGGTAATGTCACACACAGATTACTTAGGCGGCGGCACTGCCTTAGTTCACTCTAGGTCACTCACGACGATCTTTGTCACCAGGGTTACCTGATACCAGTCTGTTTCGCTCTGGAGATTTGTCACTTTAGGCTTCTAAACAATATATTCGCACTCGTGATTCTGGCGAGTGTGTGGTATATCGCAAAGACGCTGAGTTAACTTGACGGTGAGGATAGACGGTGATCAGTCTATTGGCCGTAGAACAGAACACGTCCTCTGGTATGGTCTCTCTCACGTGAATGAGTTTGCAAGGGTGCCGGCATCTCGTGGCACACAACACAAAAGGAGTTACAATTTGACCAATAGCATTGCAGCAAATGAGCGGGAACCAATCATTTAGCTCGTCGATGAGCAGTCGCAGGAGTGAGTCATGAACACGTCATAGCTGTTATTCTCCATGCGCCGGTTGAGTTGACCCCAGAGGTCAGACGCTGCTGGCGCTTCCCCTCTCAACTCTCCTCCAGCCATTGTACTCACTGACCCTATGGTGGCAAGTATGCTTAACACTTTCCTGTATCTACTCCAGCCTGGACATACGGCGGCCTACGTATTTTAACAGTGTTCTGGTTAAGTGGGCATTCTGGAGATACCAACATGCCAGATCACTATCCAGGATTAAGGGAAATAGGCTTTGTGCACGAAAGATCAGTGCACTGTGCACTGCAAGAGCCATTCAAGTCAACGTGGGAGGATCTTGGGAGGCATACTCCCACAGTGGAGTGATGTTTAGGCTTGGGATCTGGAGTTCTCACAGGGTATTGGCAGCCTGGTTGGGCTAGGTCAATATTCCTGGTCCAATCGGGCTTGTGTTGCCGTGGCTGGATTTCCTGGCCCGGCATTCTTCTGTGAGATTCGCCTTTCCTCCCTGGTAATAATCAAGTTTACCTCTGTTGTTAGTTAATTTCAGAGAGGTTATCTTGAGATGAATTCGGGGCTTAGCGTCCCCGCGGCACGGTACTAACCAGGCCTCCTTTTTGTTACACACCCCAGGAAGCAGCCTGTAGCAGCTATCTAACTCCCAGGTACCTATATCTGTAGGTAACAGGGGCATCAGGGGTGAAAGAAACTCTGCCCATTTGTTTCCGCCTCCACCGGGGATCAAACCGGAACACTCAGAACTACGAATCCAAAGCTCTGTCCACTCAACTGTAGGCTCCTTAGCTGTCAGGGGGCCACCAATGGGCTCCACCTAAAAAACTAACATTGAATGTAATGAAATGCTTCTCTCTGGATAAACCCTCTGGGGCTCCCTGACTAACTTCCCGCTATAGGTACGTTGGATCATGGTCTATAGGCTCCAGACTATAGCCTTGAACCCAGGACATCCCTTTTGGTGGTGCTCTGCACTAGGAAGTGTTTCATACCTAGTTTTAAGTGAACAAGAGAGTTTCGAGTGAATCTTTTTCCGAGTCTGTTGGTCTGCATTGGTGCTTCGGTTTGAGTGAACCATGCAGTTGTGTGTGTTGTCTCTTCTACTTTCTGACTGCTTTCCTCAGATTATTTGTATTGTCTCACTCGATCATCGGGGAATATGGAAAGGACTCCCAACCGGATTGTCACGTTTTTGGATAATGGTACTTTTTCACCTATGAGTCCAAAAGTGACCATTTCCAACAATTTTTATACTACAAACACATAATTTGAATTGCCTTGCCACATATAATTATTAGATATTCAACTAGAAACCTCAACTTACCTTGTTGGTGTTCGTCTTCTTGATTGATGCCACACATCTTGAAGTTAGGAATTGTTAACAATTTACGTAACCTATACTAACACAACACTAAAATTAACACTTAAAATTACTGTACAGTTCATTAAGCAAAGTTAGTTTTGACTGCCAGCTGCTGAAGCCTCACTGGTTGAAGGTGCTTGGCTGCCTGTGAGGGCTCACTTGTTAAAGGTGCTTGCATGCCCTCACTTGTTGAAGGCGCTTGGCTACCCCTGTGGCACCTCACTTGTTGAAGGCGCTTGGCTAGCCCTGTGGCGCCTCACTTGTTGAAGGCGCTTGGCTTGCCTGTGGCGCCTCACTTGTTGAAGGCATTTGGCTGCCTGTGACGCCTCACTGGTTGAACAACACGTAACTTGTCTTTAATTGCCAGGACAACCTTCTTCCTCTTAACACCTCCAGAACGATTGATGCTGCTACCAGACATAGTCTTGGCCAAAAATGTTTAAAGTTACTATGAAAATAAAAAAGATATTTCAAAAAATATTTCACTAATGGGACAGCACTGTGACGCCTCACTCGTTGAGGTGTATAACAGTAACTTGTCTTTAATTGTTAGGACAACTTTCTTCCTCTTAACACCTACAGAACGATTGATGCTGCTACCAGACATAGTCTTGGCCAAAAATGTTCAAAGTTACTATGAAAATAAAAAAGTTATTTAAAAAAATATTTCACTAATGGCGCAGCACTGTGTATAACACGAGGGACAGACGCACATGGGTTGACCAGTGTTGGACGGGTCCACTTGGCGTGGGGCAGCTATAGCACCTTACGTAGGCTGCCAGTAGAATATTTTTTAAGGAAACTTCAGCCTGTGCGCATTGCTTTTAGAAAACTTATTTATTTGTTATTACATAATTACTAGTACTTATTTCATTTGTTTTGGCTATGATTAATTGTTCTAAAATTAATGGTAATTCCTGTACCCAGGTGGTCCCTCCCGACGTTCTCGTCCCACCCTCCCGACACCACCCACCCACCCCACCCCCTCCTACACCATGCGCCTCGAGTCACGGGCAGACGGGATTAATACCGTATGGCCCGCCTCATGTTTTCATATACGGAAAAAGACTCGATCATCCGGGCAACTGACCGGATAGTGTAATTTCGGCAGGACATTAACCGGGCCCCAAAATTTGATCCGTCCAAACTCTCGTTAATCTGGTTCCTGTGGCTATTTTGGCCGGATATTGTGATAACTTTATCCGATTGCGATTTTGGCCGTATAAAGGCGTTTTTCGGATGTTCGAATCCCGGGTAATCGCGGGGTTACAGTATAACACTTTGTCAGCTTTGTGTTCATTTTAAAGTTTTTACATACAGTATATATATGAGCAAGTGGTTTAAATAGTTCAGTGGCCTGGGGGATGAACACATGATGTCCACACTGACAGATGCAATAATCACTATTGCTTTCGGTTATGTTGAGGTTATGTTGAGGTTATCTTGGGATGATTTCGGGGCTTAGCGTCCTCGCGGCCCAATCCTCGACCAGGCCTTCTTTTTGTTACACATTCCTAGGAAGCAGCCCGTAGCAGCTGTCTAACTCCCAGGTACCTATTTACTGCTAGGTGAACAGGGGGCATTAAGGGTAAAAGAAACTGCCCATTTGTTTCTCCCTCTGCCGGGGATCAAACCTGGAACCTAAGGACTACGAATCCGAAGTGCTATCCACTCAGCCGTCAAGCCCCTGCATCTGTTATTGTGCAAGCTCCTAGAATCTTTTTTTTAGAACATTGCATACAGCACCTTGAGAAAAGGTGTAGGTTTTATCCGAAGATTTTGTTTTTAGTACTCTTTCACACATTTTGAGTCTCTCCATCACCTTCATTCAAGCACTGCAGCATTGTAGTTTCTCCAATCAGCATTGTATTGTGAAAATTCTTATTGGACCAGAGTTTGTGTGAACTAGTTTCCACACTGCTCGTATATGTGTGTTTGTCGAGGCAATTCTCGTTTTCACCATGTGTTTAAGTTTCCCAATTGTAGCAAAAACATGACTGCATCACTTGTAGCGGTTAAAATTTTTGGTAAATGTATTAACTGTCTCTTCAAAAGTCCTTATGACTCAAAAGCATCAGAAATATTAACAAACATGACAATATATTTGATCACCCTTACCAGAGACGGAAATTTCCATCAGGTACAGAGCATCAGAGATGTCATACAATTCGACTGACATTATTGTAGCAAATCTGCTCGAGCTTGTTGTGTTTAAATGCTTTACTGTAATATGTATATGTTATTTTTTGGAATACAGTGTACTGAAATACAGATAAGTTATAAAGAGTTATAATTTAATAAATGATGTTTATAAATAAAGACTATAAACCTTTATGAACACCATCATAAAGGAAGTGTCTTCATAGTGTAAATGTAAATCGGCTTCCAACACCACCACCACAGCCATCCGCCAGGCCTTGGGACCTGGGGCCAGATTCACAAAGCAGTTACGCAAGCACCTACGAACCTGTAGATCTTTTCTCAATCTTTGGCGACTTTGTTTACAATTATTAACCCTTAAACTGCGCATGGCGTATATATACGCCATGAGTAACATGTCCCACGGTGCGCATGGCGTACATATACGCCATAGGGTGCCAGGCACGATTCAAATGGCCTACGGCTACATGGGGTTCACATTAGCTTCCTCAGGGCTCTTGTAAACAGACGCCATTTAAAAAAATAATCGTGGACAATATTCTTATGTGCGAGAGCCACAGTACTGTTGGAGCAACCAAGGCTGGCGAACGCAGCATGAGCGAACAGCATTGCTGTTCAGCTTGTGACCACAGCATCGCCGATAAATGTCAAAATAAGTATATAATTGCTATTATTTAGCGATGACAATATTACAGATGACCCCTGACTGTGATATAAATAACCAGGGTTGTGATAATAACAGGATTGTTGTAATAATTAGCACTGTGGGAGGATTGATGCTGAGGGACGGAGGGAGATTGCATCGTTTACTGACTGTGTGGTCACCTGTTATTGTCTGCATTCACCATACCAGCTCAGTGGTTCTCTATGGTGAACACAAATGTAGATACTTATATATAATGTGTGTATTAGTGTAATAACAGCAAAAGGATTATGCTGGGAGGAGCCATTTGAGTGACGGAGGTGACGTCGTCTGCATGATTTGTCTAGATGTGTAGAGGGTGGCCACTATGCTCTTTGGGCACTCTACAAGCCCAAGGTGTACAGTTACGGTGCATACAACATGTAGATACTTATATATTATATGTGTATATAGTGTAATAACACTGCAAACAGTATTCTTGGGGGAAAAGTTTTGTGCGTGTGACCTCGAATGAGTGAGGGAGCCGCCAGCTGACTGTGTGTATAGCGATGACTTAGTGCCTGAACTAGCTATATCAGCTTAGCTGTACAGTTGTGGTGAATAAAACATACACATACTTATATATAACGTCTGTGTATGGTGTAATAACACCACAAATGGTATTGTTGGGGGAGAAAGTTTAGTGCGTGTGACCTTGAATGAGTGAGGGAGCCGCCAGCTGACTGTGTGTATAGCGAAGACTCTTGGTGCCTGAACTAACTATATCAGCTTAGTTTATAGTTGTGGTGAACAAAACATGTAGATTCTTATATATAACGTCTGTATATTGTGAATAAAATATAAAACAGGATGGTAGGAGGAAGAAGCGGGCGAGTGAGGCGTTGTTGAGGGAGTGGCAATGAGTGGCTGGCTGATGTGTGGTGGTAACTCCTCGTTGCTTTTCGACTCTCAATACCAACTTAGTGGTTCGTTATGGTGAACAAAACATGCAGATACTTATATATACCTGTGTATAGAGTGTAATAGCAGCAAAACTATTTGTTTATTGTTTTATGAACATAATAATTGAATCACTAATATGCAAACCATACTTTTGAGTATAGCGATTATTCACCAGGTTTATTATATAAATATATTACAATACACACTATTGAATAATATTACTGCAAAAAAACTAAGAAAAAGTCAATCAGAGACATAAAAATAATTAAGTGATAATATCTTTATGGCAACTCCCACCTGTCAGCGCAGGTGACGCTGACCGGCTCTGATGAACGCTCTGTCAACTCCCACTTTTTGTCAGACTTCCTCAGTCAATTGCGCCCAAAATACGTCGCCTACAATTTTTTTTTTTTCCCCGTGCTCAGGGAACACATATTAACATTTTAAGAAGACGAAATAATTTTTTGGAATTTTTTTTTCTTGCGCACAGGGGTGTAAATGTCCTCAGGACCCCTGAGCAGTGGAAGGGTTAAACAGTTAATGAGCTTTGAAGCACCAGGAGGCTGTTTATTACAATAACAGTAGTTGATTGGGAAGTTTTCATGCTTGCAAACTGTTTAATAAATGTTACCAAAGCCGTCAAAGATTGAGGAAAGATGTACACGTTCGTAAGTGCTTGCGTAACTGCTTCGTGAATCTGGCCCCTGGAATGGGGCTTAAGTGGAGTGCCTAAACTCCCTCAACACTCACATTTTCACAGTGTTTTGAACCGCTGAGTGCTTATCCTTGGTAGGAGCTTTATAATGATGTACGTATATGGTCTTTATATATAACCATCATAATATCGGTCTTTATAAAAAAAAGACCAATAACTTCAGTTATTGACCAGACCACACACTAGAAGGTGAAGGGACAACGACGTTTCGGTCCGTCCTGGACCATTCTCAAGTCGATTGTGAGAATGGTGCAGGACGGACCGAATGGTCCAGGACAATCGACTTGAGAATGGTCCAGGATGGACCGAAACGTCGTTGTCCCTTCACTTTCTAGTGTGTGGTCTGGTCAACATACTTTAGCCACGTTATTGTGACTCATCACCTGCACTTCAGTTATTGGTCTGATTTATTCAAAAGTTTATTGGTTATGTAATTTTGTCAGGTATGGAAGGAGGCGGAGGTAGCGGAGGCAGCAGCATTGGTGCTGGTGGCCACATGAGCGCTGTGCCCTCATATTCTGGCAGTGTATCTGGCATGGTACCACCATCCACCGTTCCTCATGTCATGCCTCCTGGTCATATGATGACTCATCAGACCATCCAGGTGAGTAGCGTCACATAGAAATTTTATACGAGTTTCAGATATCAATTTAATCAATTCTTCTGTAGTGAACATATTTTACAAATTTCAACAGGAAGTTTGCCTGAAACGCTGTGCGTATTAGTGGCTTTAGGTGTTGTATGTACTAGCTCTATCTATAATTCCAACATTATGTTTGTAACTCATCTTGTATGTATGCACTTTTACCTGAATAAACATTTTTATTTTTTTATTATTTGATTTGAGGAGAAAATGATTTGATAAGTGTAATTTACTGTTCAGGTATTACAAATTTACACTCAAGGTGACAAATAAAGTACTTTAAATACAGTACTGTACAGTGTAACCTTGATTCAGCGAACTTTATGAAACCAACCCTGATTCGTTGAAGTGACGGATTTGAGGCAAAAAGGAGATACCTTCTGGAGGCAATTAAGAGATAATATTTAAGACAAAAATACCTTGTTTCTGCCATGTCTTGTTCTTCAAATGTTGCTCCCATATATAAAAATCCTTAAAAATGTAATTGGAGCCATATTAAGAGGGTTACCATTCATACCCTAATATTTCCCATGCTCTATGGGATGGTTTCAGTGAAAGAAATTTTTAAAACAACCAATATATAAAGGACCACTACCAAGAGAACCCGTAGACCGATTTCACGACATGTAACATATTTCCCATGCCTCCATTCCTGAAATCTCATTTTCAAAGGAAGTTTTTTATGGGAAAACCAAGGAAACTTGTGTAATATGTGATTTCATCACATCTTGCAAATATTCCAAGCTCCAACTTTGAAATCTCATTTCAAAGGAATTGCAATCAATGTCCAAAAACAGGCGATGAGTCACAATAACGTGGCTAAAGTAAGTTGACCAGACCACACACTAGAAGGTGAAGGGACAACGATGTTTCGGTCCGTCCTGGACCATTCTCAAGTTGACCAGACCACACACTAGAAGGTGAAGAGACGACGACGTTTCGGTCCGTCCTGGACCATTCTCAAGTTGATTGTGAATGGTCAATCGACTTGAGAATGGTCCAGGATGGACCAAAACGTCGTCGTCCCTTCACCTTCTAGTGTGTGGTCTGGTCAATGTCCAAAAAGTTGGGTGAAGGCAGGGAAGAGGGGAGGGGGGACGGGGAATGAGGAGTTGAAATTCTTGAAGAGGATTTGGATGGGGAATGAGACTGCCCATATTTTAGCGAATAAAAATCACTACAACTGTAAATGAAAACGAACCAAAGAATTTTGCTTAAAAAAAATATCCTTGATAGCTTTCCCAAGGCTCCAACGGTTCCTTGTAGTGTTGCATCCATCTATGAAAATCATTAGAAACATAATTGGAGCATTATTAATAAAGTTACCATTCGTACCTTAATATTTCCCAAGCTCTGTAGGCTAATTTCACCGAGTGAAATTATCATATGATGGATGGCAACTTTCCCACGAATCTGTGAACTCTGGACCAACAGTCTTAAGAGGGGTCAAAGTGGTTATGCAAAACATAGGGATGACCTGTAATTCATCCTAATCCTGTTTCAGGATCAGAAACGGCCAAGACACCCATCGATGGGATGAGATTGGTTCGACCGTGCTCGAGGCTCTTGCCTCTGGCTTACAGATTGGGGAGCTTCATGCTTTTCTCCAGAGGTGGAGGTTCTGTTCTTTTGGCCCTGGTGAAAGGAAGGAAACTATCAGGAGAAAGTGCCAAGCCATTATGACTATATAGCACAGGGAAGGGGTCAGGATAAGGATTTGGGATGGGACGGAGGGGAAGGAATGGTGTCCAACCATTTTGGACGGTCGGGGATTGAACGCCGACCTGCATGAAGCGAGACCGTCACTCTACCGTCCAGCCCGGTCGGCCGAGTGGACAGCACGCTGGACTTGTGATCCTGTGGTCCTGGGTTCGATCCCAGGCGTCCGCGAGAAATAATGGGCAGAGTTTCTTTCACCCTATGCCCCTGTTACCTAGCAGTAAAAATAGGTACCTGGGTGTTAGTCAGCTGTCATGGGCTGCTTCCTGGGGGTGGAGGCCTGGTCGAGGACCGGGCCGCGGGGACACTAAAAAAAATAAAGCCCCGAAATCATCTCAAGATAACCTCAAGAAGCCCAAATAGGCAGCTGCAGTTTCTTCACTTGCAGCTGCCTACTTTTTTTCTGGGGAAGCATGAGCTGGGAAGCTTCCATAGGGGGTCCTTGAGTTATTGATGGTTGGTTTAACTGAAGGGTGCATAATTTTTTGTGTCCAGTGGCGGCTTTTTGCCGCTAGCTGCATACCACTGATTCTGCCTCGGTATATGCTTTATGGATCGATTCTGTTTCCTTGGTTTTCTGTTCCATGGCTCGCATTTCCCAAGTTCTCTACATTGTTATTAAGCTTAGCCAGCCTGCTGGCTACCCCTGGGCCCCATGATATTCGTAAATATGTTGTTCTTGCTGCCGTTTTTCCAACATACCTGTATCTTGAATCAATTTTTGGGCTCAGGGTTTTGCCAGTCTAATAAGTCATGGCAGCCTGATATTTGGTCACTATCCTGCTTCCCCCTGTCATTCCTGTGTTGCTTTGGTTTGTGTTTTTCAGCTGTCTTTTGTTTTAGTACTGTACGGGCCATCTTTTCTCCTTGCTGGTAAGTACCTGTTTTCCCTCTCTATGGTTTGCTTTAGGGAACCATTATGGGGCTACCTCAGAAACCCAGCATTGAATATAACAAAACACCTCTTTCTGGTAGAGCCCTGGTGACCCCCCTCACTTCCCTTCCTCCCTACCTGTTGCGTTGGTTCATTGGTGTTTTGTTCATCTGCTCCAGAACTGACCTGAGAGGGTTGGCATTAGGGGAGGGGTCTTGAGCTCTGGGCTACCTAGGGGTGGTTATTCATACTCTAATGGGTTCAAGATAGTTTTGAATGTTTTGATTGTTGTTTTGAATTCTTTGGAGATTGTTTGGCCTTTTATAGGCCTCATTTTCTGTGAAACTTGCATTTGCCTGTGATACTTCACTAACTTTCTGGATGCTTTCCCAGTGAAGTGTTGGAATGTCACTCGCTCTAGTGCCTCTGTTAGAGGGGACAGATTCTGACTCCAGTTTCCGTAAGGCCAATTAGAACTCCCGTGACTGAAGTGACCTACTAACTAGGAACAATGTTAGCGTGTTTTGCGAAACCACTGGGGCTTTGCCAGAAAGAGGAGTTTCATTACATTCAACGCTGGGTTTTTCAGAACTCTTTGGCTATTTAAAATTTCTAGTTTAATATACTTTGTTTTTATAAACTCATAAACATTCAAAGTCCCATTTTATATATTTTTTCCAGGTTAGGCCAAGTACACCTGTTGCAGCAGGGAAAGCTGCAATACAGATTCGACAGGAAGGCAGTAAGGACAACTTTGAAGTTCGTTTTTTTTTTATGTCTGTATTTTTAAATATTTACGTGTAGAAAGTTTAAAGTTTTAAGATTTGTGATACATATTTTAATCATCATTGCTTGTATTCTCAAAGTGTAAATGCAGTTCATGCTTAATCTGGTTATTTTTCTGTACAAATCTTCTTAAAGTAAGCTTTTGGAGGTTCAGTAATCAATCGTAAATTAGGAATCGGTAATCAATAGTAAATTAGTAATCAGTAATTAATGGTAAATAAGTAATCAATAATCAATAGTAAATTAGTCACTGGTATTAGACATTCGTGCATTGATAAGTATTTCATTAGCTTTCAGGAATTCGTTAACCATTAGGCAATTAATGGGGATTATAATTAAGATTCAAACCAGGCAGAACAAACGCAAGGAGTCTTCCAACTTGTCTGCATAACCAGCATTATTATTGAAAGATCAATGGAATTAAAATGAAAGAACAAAGGGGATTTTCTTAGTCATTAATTAAAGGGTTTATTTCATAGAGATAAAAGACATCTTTGTCATTTAAATTCCTAAACTCGGGCAATAATTGATAATGGAATGGATGAGGGAACATTACTCGCATTCACTCTACGGCCATAGAAAAAGCCATCGCTAGCCAAAGTAACCTTCTTCTTATGCAGCTTTAATTGTGACAGTCTGGTGGTATGTCAAAATTGAAGTGCTTCCTCCCAAATTTTGTGTTTTCTTTGGATATTGTTAAAATCCCTTTCCTGAAGATGTACATGGAAAAAAAGAAACTTCAAAAACCACTTACTTGGTGGTGATGTGGAGAATATGCAGCATGACATCATCGGAATGTGTTTGCCCGTGCAGGAAGCTCCCGGAGGCGATCGCGCGGGCGATTCAAGACTTGTGGGTTGCCACAAATATATTTTCATTCATTTTTTCAATGCATTTTCATTGCTTTCTAATTACTTTTTGATCATATCTGATGCACATTTGTTTCCTTTACAATATTTACACAGTAGAAAGTTAATAATGTTCCAAGGAACTGTGATACATGCGTCACTAATGTGTCCACAAAAAATGTTTGTCACAATACTGGATTACTTGTTCAATATTCAATTTATTTACAATATGTACACTCTCATACACTATTTACACAGTCAAACACTATTGCACACTCAGCATTTCAGGAGTGAGTGATAATCAAAGAAGAAGTGCAAGGTACACAGCGCGACTTTGCACTCGATGCACCAGATACACACAGATTTTCGCTTCTTGTTTCTCTGTTCTGTCTGCTTGCAAACAATGCACTCACGTACACCTTTGGCTTTAGTTCCTGTAAGTGGTATGTAGTCAAGCTTGTGAAGTGTAAGGTATTCTTGAAAAAAACTAGGGATTCATCAGTGACAAAATTCTGTCCTGGTACAAAGTAATCACAAAATTTTCGTCTGATATCACTGAACGCTTCGCACTTTCCAAAGTCAATAGTTTCTACCTACATTTGCAATGTTTTCAAAGTGTAGGCACTGTAAAAATATCAGGAACCTATCTCACACATGTACTTGTTGAACACTGGGCTTAGAACTGTGCAGTCTTTGTTCCAATAATCTTGTATTACGTGTTTCATGGAACGTTTCTTAAGCAGACAGAGTTAATAACACACACAATTCAGCCACAGTGGTGTCTTTCCAACGTATCGTACGTGAAGCAGGTAATAAGCCACCTGCAATAAGTTCCACTGCATACCTGATGGTTTTGTCAACAAGATATTGCATGAATGACTAATCAAAATACTGTAAGTCATAAAGTATTCACTTTCACTCGTATCATCATTGGCCGGAGGGAGCTGATCGGCCGAGTGGACAGCACGCTGGACATGTGATCTTGTGGTCCCGGGTTCGATCCCGGGCGCCGGCGAGAAACGATGGGCGGAGTTTCTTTCACCCTATGCCCCTGTTACCTAGCAGTAAATAGGTACCTGGGAGTTAGTCAGCTGTCACGGGCTGCTTTCTGGGGGCAGAGGCCTGGTCGAGGACCAGGCCGCGGGGACACTAAAGCTCCAAAATCAACTCAAGATAACCTGTATATGGTAAAGTGGCTACAACCCCAACATCAATATCATCAAATTGTGGTTTGTGGGGTCCAAAATTTGTTACAGTCCTCCCTTACAAATTCACCCGTGTTCCTTGTACTGGCATCACCACCACTGCCATAGCAACACCACCATGGAAGCCACTAACTCTCGGTTCATCTATGCTACTTGTATCAGGAGCAGCATCACTGAACCCCAGAAACGATTCATCTATACACACAGAAATCACAATAATATACACCTGGAAGATACTGGAGGGCCAAGTACCAAATCTACACAGTAAAATAACGTACTGGAGTGAACGAATGGAAGAAAATGCAGAATAGAACCAGTGAAGAGCAGGGGTGCCATAGGCACAATCAGAGAACACTGTATAAACATCAGAGGTCCACGGTTGTTCAACACCCTCCCAGCAAGCATAAGAAATATTGCCGGAACAACCGTGGACATCTTCAAGAGGAAACTAGATTTATTCCTCCAAGGAGTGCCGGACCAGCCGGGCTGTGGTGGGTATGTGGGCCTGTGGGTCGCTCCAAGCAACAGCCTGGTAGACCAAACTCTCACAAGTCAAGCCTGGCCTTGGGCCAGGCTTGGGGAGTAGAAGAACTCCCAAAACCCCATCAACCAGGTATCAACCAGGTAACGTGATGTGTCAAATAAACAAATTCACAAGGGCCTTGATGAGGGTTCGAACCTATGCGCTGGATGTTCTCAGATGCGATCTAGTCAACTGTACCATGACATGGTCAAAAGAATTTCAAACTGGAGTGCTACTGCCCCTATGAGGATCCCGAGGCTTCCACTGAAGACTTCCCAGGGGTTTCACACAATTCCCCTCGTGCACTCAGACTCTGTCAACCAAATAGTTCTACCTCTGACTTCAGTACACACAAAAATCAAAATAACGCGATATATCTTATGAACAAATCCACAAGAACCTTGATGAGGGTTCGAACCTATGCCCTTTGGCTCTTGTAGATTTATTGATTTGTTCTATTTATCTATTGTATCACTTTTTTCAAAAATTGGAGATGACACACAGATGGTGATGATAATGGCAAGGGCGATGATCTGAGAGGCCGCAGCATGCCTGGCACTCACCCTGTACTGGATATGCTCGCTGTATCGTCCTCATCGTGCTCATCACTTGTATATGACACTTGTATTAGGTCTTTATCGTGCCTTGCTTCATCAATATCACTACCCTTATCTTCTTCAAACAATAAGGTCTAAATTCCAACATCAGAGAGCCATCTTTTGACACCACGTTCAACAGGGGATTGGGAGCCGGAGGTGCGTGCGCCAGCTATGGTGGCTCACTCAGAACTGAGCCAACCTGCAGTCCTGGGGCATGCTGGGAATTTTTTTTCAAGATGGCTGCTGCTCACTGGAGGTCTCGGGCATCCACCTTGTACCCAACCTACTGCGCTCTTGTTTTGAATCTATAAGATATCCTAACATCGCTTACGTGTCGGATGGCGCACCACCATACCCCATGTTTTGTTAGGTGGCGCAGCAGTGGTTAATGTAATGTTTTCCCTTACCCTACACTTCTGTGTAGCTCAAAGTGAACTTACCCTTCCCATCTATTTTGCATTTACTGACATTTAAGGAGAGTCTTTCTGGTCTTTTCACCTTCCCTTACCTTCCTCTCACATAAACTGCATAAAGGAGTTCTGTTCTCAGGCTCCGTTATCAATGGAACCCTTCATTACTTGTTTTGCTCCCCCATCTCTGCCTAGACCCTGCTATCAGATTTTTTACAATTATTTTTAATAAGGTTTCCAGCTGTATTACCAAAGGGTCACCCCCACGATCTTTGACTAATGAGTTCAGATAAGGATTTTTACAAGGTCAGACCAAATAATTTCAGCTCTGGTGTCTCCGAGACTTATAACATCAATAATTAAACCTGCTGGGGACATGTTTTAATTTTCTCCAATATTCTGCTTTACAAACATGAACAAAGACTTCGTGGATTCTGTTACAATCATATGTGTTGCCATAGTCTTGTGTTCTTGCTCAAATAGTAAATTTGAACAAGAACACAAGACTTATTAACTTAGCATCTTTTTTTTTTTTAAATTGTCCAAATCTGAAAACTCAAAACTGGGCTTAAAAAATATTGTTGTCCAGAGAAGTTATGAACGATGATGTTTGTGTCGCTTCAGAAAAGCATTCTCTCTTTGAACTCCTACCTGAACATATCATCATCTTCATCGTCATCTTCAAATCTGAACATTTGTTGAAGGCGCACAGGCACACTCTCATCTTGTTTTATCTATCTTGTTAAGGCTGACTCTGGGAATCCAGAAACCCNCTTCTCCTTGGCCATTTGTGCATAGGTGAGTTGCATATCCTTCTTGCACTGTTCTATTCCCTGTGTAACTTCCTCCATCTGTGCTGACAAAAGCTGTTTCTCCCCTGTTGAATTTCCTTACCTAACCTTGTAGTCATTTATGTTTAAATTTACTTTAACTTCTTCCAAAGCTATTTTTAAGAGTTTATTTTTTTCTTCCATGACTTTGCAATTTGTTTCCAATTGATTCTTATCCTTGCACAAGTCTTTCACTAAACCCTCAAGACATACAACTTTGCTATTCAAATGGTCATTACTTTCTTTCAATTTACTAATTATTTCTACATGAGAGGTCACTATAGTATCTAATTTTACCAACTTGTTGTATAGACTGGTTATCTCAATGCTTTCTTCCTGAATCCCGCAAAATCAAGCTCTGTTTTGTATTTCCTCTTGCTGGCGGCTATCTTGAATGTTCTTCTCTGCACTGGAAACACTAGGGCAACTTTTTCTCGTCCAATTTTTCACTTCCCTTGGCACATTCCTGTTATCTCACCTATTTTTCAAAAGCACTATACCTTTATGTTCCCTGGGACACCACTCACTATCATCAACCTGTATTATAATACTTAGGATTGTTGAAATATGCTGGAGCTCCTCTGATGCAAGTGTTGACCCTAGGGTGTCACCTTTTGAATCGTGGAGTGATGTTTAGGCTTGGGGATTCTGGAGTTCTCACAGGGGTATTGGCAGCCTGGTATTAGGTCAATATTCCTGGTCCCAATCGGGCTTGTGTTGCCCTTGGCTGGATTTTCTGGCCCGGCATCTCTTCTATGAGATGCTGCCTCTCCTCCTGGTAATAATCAAGTTTACCTCCTCTGTTGCTAGTTAATTTCAGAGAGGTTATCTTGAGATGATTTCGGGGCTTAGTGTCCCTGCGGCACGGTCCTTGACCAGGCCTTTTTGTTACACACCCCCAGGAAGCAGCCCGTAGCAGGTATCTAACTCCCAGGTACCTATATACTGCTAGGTAACAGGGGCGTCAGGGGTGAAAGAAACTGCCCATTTGTTTCCGCCTCCACCGGTGATCTAACCCGGAACCTCAGGACTACGAATCCAAAGCGCTGTCCACTCATCTGTCAGGCTCCTTAGCTGTCAGGGGGCCACCAATGGGCTCCACCTAAAAAACTAACATTGAATGTAATGAAATGCTTCTCTCTGGATAAACCCTCTTGGCTCCCTGACTAACTTCCCGCTACTAGGTACGTTGGATCATGGTCTATAGGCTCCAGACTATAGCCTTGAACCCAGGACATCCCTTTTTGGTGGTGCTCTGCACTAGGAAGTGTTTTATACCTAGTTTCAAGTGAACAAGAGAGTTTCGAGTGAATCTTTTTCCGAGTCTGTTGTCTACATTGGTGCTTCGTTTTGAGTGAACCGTGCAGTTGTGTGTGTTGTCTCTTCTACTTTCTGACTGCTTTCCTCGTGATTATTTGTATAACACTTTGTCAGCTTTGTGTTCGTTTTAAAGTTTTTACATACAGTATATATATGAGCAAGTGGTTTAAATAGTTCAGTGGCCTGGGCAATGAACACATGATGTCCACACTGACAGATGCAATAATCACTATTGCTTTAGGTTATGTTGAGGTTATCTTGGGATGATTTCGGGCTTAGCGTCCTCGCGGCCCAATTCTCGACCAGGCCTTTTTGTTACACATTCCTAGGAAGCAGCCCGTAGCAGCTGTCTAACTCCCAGGTACCTATTTACTGCTAGGTGAACAGAGGGCATTAGGGGTAAAAGAAACTGCCCATTTGTTTCTCCCTCTGCCGGGGATCGAACCTGGAACCTAAGGACTACGAATCCGAAGTGCTATCCACTCAGCCATCAAGCCCCTGCATCTGTTATTGTGCAAGCTCCTAGAATCTTTTTTAGAACATTGCATACAGCACCTTGAGAAAAGATGTAGGTTTTATCCGAAGATTTTGTTTTTAGTACTCTTTCACACATTTTGAGTCTCTCCATCACCTTCATTCAAGCACTGCAGCATTGTAGTTTCTCCAATCAGCATTGTATTGTGAAAATTCTTATTGGACCAGAGTTTGTGTGAACTAGTTTCCACACTGCTCGTATGTGTGTGTTTGTCGAGGCAATTCTCGTTTTCACCATGTGTTTACGTTTCCCAATTGTAGCAAAAACATGACTGCATCACTTGTAGCAGTTAAAATTTTTGGTAAATGTATTAACTGTCTCTTCAAAAGTCCTTATGACTCAAAAGCATCAGAAATATTAACAAACATGACAATATATTTGATCACCCTTACCAGAGACGGAAATTTCCATCAGGTACAGAGCATCAGAGATGTCATACAATTCGACTGACATTATTGTAGCAAATCTGCTCGAGCTTGTTGTGTTTAAATACTTTACTGTAATATGTATATGTTATTTTTTGAATACAGTGTACTGAAATACAGGTAAGTTATAAAGAGTTATAATTTAATAAATGATGTTTATAAATAAAAACTATAAACCTTATGAACACCATCATAAAGGAAGTGTCTTCATAGTGTAAGTGTAAATCGGCTTCCAACACCACTACCACAGCCATTCGCCAGGCCTTGGGGACCTGGGGCCAGATTCACAAAGCAGTTACGCAAGCACCTACGAACCTGTAGATCTTTTCTCAATCTTTGGCGACTTTGTTTACAATTATTAACCTTAAACTGCGCATGGCGTATATATACGCCATGAGTAACATGTCCCACGGTGCGCATGGCGTACATATACGCCATAGGGTGCCAGGCACGATTCAAATGGCCTACGGCTACATGGGGTTCACATTAGCTTCCTCAGGGCTCTTGTAAACAGACGCTATTTAAAAAAATAATCGTGGGCAATATTCTTATGTGTGAGAGCCACAGCACTGTTGGAGCAACCAAGGCTGGCGAACGCAGCATGAGCGAACAGCATTGATGTTCAGCTTGTGACCACAGCATCGCCGAAAAATGTCAACATAAGTATATAATTGCTATTATTTAGCAATGACAATATTACAGATGACCCCTGACTGTGATATAAATAACCAGGGTTGTGATAATAACAGGATTGTTGTAATAATTAGCACTGTGGGAGGATTGATGCTGAGGGACGGAGGGAGATTGCATCGTTTACTGACTGTGTGGTCACCTGTTATTGTCTGCATTCACCATACCAGCTCAGTGGTTCTCTATGGTGAACACAAATGTAGATACTTATATATAATGTGTGTATTAGTGTAATAACAGCAAAAGGATTATGCTGGGAGGAGCCATTTGAGTGACGGAGGTGACGTCGTCTGCATGATTTGTCTAGATGTGTAGAGGGTGGCCACTATGCTCTTTGGGCACTCTACAAGCCCAAGGTGTACAGTTACGGTGCATACAACATGTAGATACTTATATATTATATGTGTATATAGTGTAATAACACTGCAAACAGTATTCTTGGGGGAAAAGTTTAGTGCGTGTGTCCTCGAATGAGTGAGGGAGCCGCCAGCTGACTGTGTGTATAGCGACGACTCTTAGTGCCTGAACTAGCTATATCAGCTTAGCTGTACAGTTGTGGTGAATAAAACATATACATACTTATATATAATGTCTGTGTATGGTGTAATAACACCACAAATGGTATTGTTGGGGGAGAAAGTTTAGTGCGTGTGACCTTGAATGAGTGAGGGAGCCGCCAGCTGACTGTGTGTATAGCGAAGACTCTTGGTGCCTGAACTAACTATATCAGCTTAGTTTATAGTTGTGGTGAACAAAACATGTAGATTCTTATATATAACATCTGTATATTGTAAATAAAATATAAAACAGGATGGTGGGAGGAAGAAGCGGGCGAGTGAGGCGTTGTTGAGGGAGTGGCAATGAGTGGCTGGCTGATGTGTGGCGGTAACTCCTCGTTGCTTTTCGACTCTCAATACCAACTTAGTGGTTCGTTATGGTGAACAAAACATGCAGATACTTATATATACCTGTGTATAGAGTGTAATAGCAGCAAAACTATTTGTTTATTGTTTTATGAACATAATAATTGAATCACTAATATGCACACCATACTTTTGAGTATAGCGATTATTCACCACGTTTATTATATAAATATATTACAATACACACTATTGAATAATATTACTGCAAAAAAACTAAGAAAAAGTCAATCAGAGACATAAAAATAATTAAGTGATAATATCTTTATGGTAACTCCCACCTGTCAGCGCAGGTGATGCTGACCGGCTCTGACGACCGCTCTGTCAACTCCCACTTTCTGGGGGAGCCCCCGTCGGCTCCCCGGAGCTATCCCAGGCTGATATGCTAATGTCAGACTTTGGCATCAGTCATGTGTATGGAGTTCTTAGGCCTACCGGGGACCACGGCCAGAACCGGGCCCCCTCAGAGAGGCAAGGGGAGCAATGGCCTATAGAAGCCCCCGTGTGATTGGAAGCATTCTATGTCTGCCATCGACCGGGACAGGCACCCAGAAAGGTAAGCGCCCCAAAACAAACCCCTATTCTGGTTAAAATTGCTACCAAAAGTCGAACTAGTGGATAGAACTCCCCAACAGAAAACAAGCAAACTAGTATGACGTCACACGTCACCGCGCCGCTGTCTGCGCAGCTCCCCCCTCCCCGGGGGGGAAGGGGGAGCCCCAGACCTCACACACCGGCTATCCACCCATCAGTTCTTCGGCTGATGCTATAGGCACCGGTTATGTGCTCCGGCTCCAGTGGTTGTTTCAGCACTGTACCTAGAGTGTGGTGTCTGTTTTTCTAGGTGGTGCGTGAGCCGGGAGTGATTCTCCAGTACTCGGGCTGCATGCGCCTAGGGTTCCCTTCCCTAGGTGCCCTGTAAGTACTGCCCTTGGGACTTGGGGCCACCTTCCACAAGTTCCTTGGGGTCTGCCCCTGCTAGGCCGTTTACTGCTTGGTTTTCGGCCGCTCTTTGTGTGCTCGGGTGTTCTGTCTCCCTTGGTCGCCTTAGGGTAAGGGGCAGTTTTGCACTGGTGGGGCGCAGGGTACTGTGCAGCTTGTCTTTTCCCAATCATAGCGGCCGGCTCTGTTCCGCTTGGGTATGCTGTCCTCTTGCGGGGTTTTCTTTTTCTTTTTGTTTATCTACCTGGTGGGGGGGTCTGCCTTCGTTCTTGCCCCTTGGGTCCCTTGTGTTCTGAGTATTTCTGGTGGCACCCCCTGCTAGGTCCCCGTGAGTGTACACATCCCGGGGTTCAGCTCTTAGAAAGTTGTTTGGTAGTTTTGGGTGCCGGTTAGCAGTACCCTGCCTGGGATTACCTGAGCGCGAGTCCTCTTATAGTAAACGCTCGGGACCCTGGGAAACCCCTGGGGGCGCGTGGGTCCGATGGATGTGACCCCAGAGCCCCCCCCTCGCTTCCAGCGAGTTTGAGGGTTGCTCACCCCTTGTCTCTGGGTGACTCTCTGTTTTGCCTCCGTCTGCTGCCTGTGGGGTCGGTGACACCTTCGACCCGGAGTCCTGCGAGTTTGTTGCTCGTTGTGGCTCGGTTACCCAGTTGTGCTAAGCTGGTGCGGGCAGCAGAGGCGTTGCACTTGAGCCTTGGTGGTGGCAACGCTCTCGTGGTAACTCCCCGGAACCCCGGGGCTGCCCCGTTTTGGTTCTTGTTTTTCCCCTGGATTCCCCTTCCTGCCTGCATCCGGTTCCTTACCGTCTGTAGGTTCAGGGCGGGGTTTGTTGGTGTTGAGACTCGGGCAGTCTCGGGGAAATCCCCTTCCGGGGTAGTGACGGGGGCATTTGAGCCTGTTCCTCCAGCCGTGTTGTAAGAGTCTGCCAGTGGGCTCCCTTCCTTCGTGTTTTCACGGCTGCCCCGGTTTTCTGGTACGGCCGGGGCTTTGGGGGGACGGCTCGGCCCCGGGGCCTGTCGTGTGGGTTCCCGGGGCTGGGGAGGGGCTGACTTGGGGGGCCTTGGCCCCGTTGGCCCCGTGGGGTTTTTTATCCCCCTCTAGGCGGGGCTTGTGGTTACGCGGAGTAGGGTTTTCCTCCCCACTCGCCGTACGTGCTGTTGGGCGTCAGCCCCTCCCCGGGCTCGGTTCCTTGGCCTTTGAGTCGGTTGGTTCCGTCCTGTGGGTGGATGTTTCCCCCCACCCCTTGTTGGGACGGTGTTTTCGTCATGTTTCCCCGTTTTGGGGGTTCTACGTGACTACTGGTCTCGGGTGCGCCTGCGCCTTTGTGTGCCTTCGGGACTGGGTTTGGCTTCCGTGTTCTCGAGGGTTCGGGAAGGTTTTTCGCTACTTCCCGCGTTATTGGAACGTCTGTCGGCTCCTCGTTCTTGTCGCCGTTTTGGGCTCTTTGTAGTCCTGTTGGGCTCCTTGTAGTCCGGTTGGGCTCCTTGTAGCCCTGTTGGGCTCCTTGTAGCCCTGTTGGGCTAATTTTGGGCGGTTTGGCTCCTTATGGCCGTTTGTTGGGCTACTTGTGGCCCTGTTGGGCTACTTGTAGCCCTGTTGGGCTACTTGTTGCCTTGTTGGCTTGCTTGTGGCCCGGCTGTGTGCCTTTTTTGGGCTCTGTCTTCGCTTCTTTGGCCGGTTTTATGGTTCCTGCTCTCTCTTTTGGCTCCTTTTCTAGTGCAGTAGTCCTGGTTGCCGCCTTCCCGCAGGGCCGGTTGCGCGTTTTCGGCCAGCGTGTCGTGCGCCGCGGAGTTTGTTTTGGTCTGGGCGGTGTGTAGTGCTGGTGTTAGACCCCTTTTTGCTCCAGTGCTTCGCCTCTCGCTCTTCTCCCTTGCCGCGGTATGTGCCCCTTCGCTCCGGGGGTGTCCTGGGTTCCAGTTGTGGGGAGGCCGCCGAGGTTTTCCCTGTGTCATGGGTGGGGGCCGCCTTCTTCGCCTCTCACCTGCTCTCCTGCAGGTCCGGCTCTGGCGTCTTCACCTGGCGGTACTCCCAGGTTCTTCTGGGCTCGGTTGAGTCGTGTCACTTCGTGCCACCGTTCGCCAGGTGAGTTTTCTGCGGTCTGGCATCTTTTGGCAGGGCGCTGGATGCGGTGTTATATACCTGTCTTTATTTGGGTATCTTTTGTACGACTGAGACCGTTCGCACACCAGTGTCTGTCCCCCTTTTCACCCCTTCCTGCCCCACTCTTGTGCATGTTCAACCCATGCTAGGGTCATTAAGGGGTTCCACCTTTGTTAGTGTTATGAGGTGGGGGTTGTGGTGTTGGTTCTGTACTCGCCTGGTAGGGCTCCTGGCTGTGCTTGCAAGGTTTTTGCGCTCTGGTGTTTGGGTCCCGCCTATGTAGTAGTACTTGCGGGATAGTACCAGTGGAGTGCAGTGGTGCTATAGGCACCATCGGGGAACACTGTATATCCATCAGAGGTCTGCAGTTGTTACACGACCTACTTGCGAGCATACGCCTTCTTGCTGGTACGTTACCTTGGGGTTTTCCTTGAGGTGCTTCCGGGGCTTAGCGTCCCCGCGGCCCGGTCGTTGACCAGGCCTCCTGGACTGATCATCCTGGCTGTTGGACGTGGCTGCTCGCTGCCTGACGTATGAGTCTCAGCCTGGTTTGATCGGGTATCCTTTGGAGGTGCTTCTCCAGTTCTCTCTTGTACCACCCCGTCCTCGCAAGTTTAATAAGTCATTATTGACTTATTAGTTACGTGCATGGGTGACAAGCATCATAGTTTCCCTTTCAAAACTTCATGGAAAACACCGACCTTACTTAACCTACTTAGCATGTTAACATAAGCATCTTATGGTTTCGTAATTACAGTTGTTACTTAACCTATTATAGGTATAACAACGCTGAACACTGTGGGGGATTGCCAGTTATGCCCCTTATGGTCCGTCCGTGGACTTCCGGGGCACGCTTGCTTGCTTTCGAATTAGTTTTGGCCATCCTGGTTGTGAGGAGTCTGTGGGCCTGCAGGCCGCTCCATGCGGCTGCCTGGTGGGCCTCCTCCTGGCCGGTCTAGCCTGGCCTCGGGCCAGGCTTGGGGTGTACATGAGCTCCTAGTTCCCCATCCAGCCGATTTTGAGCGGGGTTCTCCGCCGTCGGTCGCCTGGTATGCGGGTTCCTGGGCCTGCTGGGTTCTGTCGTGTCTCCGTGGGCCCTGTCTGGGGTCTGTCTGCTCCGTTCTCTGCCTTTGCGGGAGCGCGTTGCTCTTTACCTGTGGCATGTTGCGGTGGTGCCTGTTGCTACTACTGCGCGTGTGCTTTAGTACCGTGTTTCGCGGTGGCGTGTCCTTATTCCTGGGGTTTATGTTTCTGCTCTTTCGTCCTGCCTCACCCCAGTTGTTTTTCCTGGCATCTCTTTTTGTCTGTTTTGCCTGCACTTACTGCTATGTTGGGAGGGGCGTGGTCGGTTTCCACCACTTCATTGCTTGTGCGTTCCCTTGTTTTCCTCCTCTGCCACAGGGTGTTCTGCGTGTGTTCCTTGGCTTCTAGGGCTTTTTTCGGCCTGTGTCCTGTGGTGTGCTTCTTTGTATCGGTCTGTTGCAGTTGCTCGTACCTCTTGGTTTGGGTCCAGTTCTGGCGGCAACCCGTCCGCCTTCTTGGGTTTCCTTGCTTGCCCTGCCAATTGGTTTTTTCGGGGTCTGGCGATGTCCCGCGTCGGACCTGTCATTTCTGAACTCCTGGCGGGTTTGCTTGCTTGGAGTTTTTCTGTTCGGCAGACGTTCCATCTCCTTGTGCCACCTGAGTTCGGTGGTCGCGCCCGAGATCTTCTTGCGGCTCCGCCTTTTCCTGGGCTCGGAGGGGCCTTGTCGGGGCTGCTTCCGTCTGCCTCATGGTCTCGCCTCCAGCTGGTGGTCGGTGTCCCACCTGCGTGTTTCTCTTGGCGGCAGTATGGGGTGTTTTGGCGGTCCTTCCTTTTCCTGTCCCTTCTTAGGTGGTTACTCTTGTTAGCGTCGGCTTGGTTTTTGGTGGGGTTGGGGGCCGTCGTCGTGCCGCATACTGTCGCCTCTCTCTTTTTGTGCGGCGCTGGCGGGGCCGCTTTGGCTTGCTTTCGGTCTTGGTGTTGCTTCTACACCGTTAGTAAGCTGTCTTGTGCGTCGTTTCACCTCCGGCCTGTTCGTGCGCCGCTTGCACCATCCTGGTCTCCGCGGTTGTGTGCCACGGCGTCTGTGTCCGGAGCGCATTTTGCGTTGATCCGGTTCTGTTCTTCCCGGTTCGCCTGTGCTGGTGTCCCGGGTTGTCAGCCGTGTTCTTGCGGCTCGGCTGCCTGTGTTCTTCCCTCCTGTCCGTGGCGTTCGTGGCTTTGCTGCTCTCGCTGCCGTCTGGATGACGTGTTCTCGCAGTCTTTCGGGCATGGATCTTTGGTGTTCGTTCGGGGGCCTTGCTGCTCGTTGTTGTGTTGTTCCCGGGACTGTCCGGGGCTGTGGCGCCTTGGGTTGGCGTTGCTGCCGGTTGTCTCGCTTCCAGGGGAGGGGTGCGTGGTGTCCGCCTCCCGGTTCCGTCCCTTTTGATCTTCCTCTGTGGGTAGTTAGCTCCGGGGAGCCGACGGGGCTCCCCCCAGAAAACCAGCGTTGAATGTAATGAAACGCCATTTTCTGGGTGAGTCCCGGAGGCTCCCCGGCAACCCTCCCTCCCTCCGGTCGGCGGTTTTTCGCGTGTCTTGACATCCAGCCTCAGAACTGATGGGTGGATAGCCGGCGTGTGAGGTCTGGGGCTCCCCCTTCCCCCTCCCGGGGAGGGGGGAGCTGCGCAGACAGCGGCGCGGTGACGTGTGACGTCATACTAGTTTGCTTGTTTTCTGTTGGGGAGTTCTATCCACTAGTTCGACTTTTGGTAGCAATTTTAACCAGAATAGGGGTTTGTTTTGGGGCGCTTACCTTTATGGGTGCCTGTCCCGGTCGATGGCAGACATAGAATGCTTCCAATCACACGGGGGCTTCTATAGGCCATTGCTCCCCTTGCCTCTCTGAGGGGCCCGGTTCTGGCCGTGGTCCCCGGTAGGCCTAAGAACTCCATACACATGACTGATGCCAAAGTCTGACATTAGCATATCAGCCTGGGATAGCTCCGGGGAGCCTCCGGGACTCACCCAGAAAATGGCGTTTCATTACATTCAACGCTGGTTTTTTGTCAGACTTCCTCAGTCAATTGCGCCCCATATACGTCGCCTACAATTTTTTTTTTCCCGTGCTCAGGGAACACATATTAACATTTAAGAAGACGAAATAATTTTTTGGATTTTTTTTTCTTGCGCACAGGAGTGTAAATGTCCTCAGGACCCCTGAGCAGTGGAAGGGTTAAACAGTTAATGAGCTTTGAAGCACCAGAGGCTGTTTATTACAATAACAGTAGTTGATTGGGAGTTTTCATGCTTGCAAACTGTTTAATAAATGTTACCAAAGCCGTCAAAGATTGAGGAAAGATGTACACGTTCGTAAGTGCTTGCGTAACTGCTTCGTGAATCTGGCCCCTGGAATGGGGCTTAAGTGGAGTGCCTAAACTCCCTCAACACTCACATTTTCACAGTGTTTTGAACCGCTGAGTGCTTATCCTTGGTAGGAGCTTTATAATATGTACGTATATTGTCTTTATATATAACCATCATAAATCGTCTTTATAAAAAAAGACAAATAACTTCAGTTATTGACCAACCACACACTAGAAGGTGAAGGGACAACGACGTTTTCGGTCCGTCCTGACCATTCTCAAGTCGATTGTGAGAATGGTGCAGGACGGACCGAATGGTCCAGACAATCGACTTGAGAATGGTCCAGACGGACCGAAACGTCGTCGTCCCTTCACTTTCTAGTGTGTGTGTCTGTCAACATACTTTAGCCCGTTATTGTGACTCATCACCTGCACTTCAGTTATGGGTCTGATTTATTCAAAAGTTATTGGTTATGTAATTTGTCAGGTATGGAAGGAGGCGGAGGTAGCGGAGGCAGCAGCATTGGTGCTGGTGGCCACATGAGCGCTGTGCCCTCATATTCTGGCAGTGTATCTGGCATGGTACCACC